>SJRY01000022.1:0-275184 GCA_011319805.1 Macrocybe gigantea | reverse complement strand
CCGTCCTGTTATGCAGACCCTTTCACCTGCTCGATGTCGTAGCTTATTGCCGAGACAAAGGTGCAACTTATACACTGCCAGCCTCCTTTATCAGTTTGCGCCAGGTGGGCCAACATTTGCATTTATGGTTTTCATTGTTTATGCTACGGTCGCATGCGATTACGCGACGTGTTTTGAGGACATATAAAGAGATGAAACGCGACAAGAGTGTGCCAAAGAATATGGCATATTACATTCAGCGACACTATCCTCTACTGACGTCGCGCATAGAGTTTATGCCATCAGCCGACCCGCCTATGCCGATTACGACGTCGCGCATCGAGTTCACAGACTCTACTATTCTCGGACGACCCGAGCCACTTGATAATGGGGGACCAAGCAATCGCCATCCGAGTTGTGAGGATGGGAACGGAAACGCTAGGCCACCGCTTGGCACGGCCCGCCCATCACACGGAGATACAGAGCTTAAAAAGATTCCGAAACCACCTGGGGAGCCTGGTCGCCCTGGGTCAGGCGGGTTTGGCCTGGAGACCATCCTCGTCGATACATACAAGTGGTCTAAAGAAGATGTAGACCGTTTGATGGTATGTCAGCCACGCTGGTGTTTGCGCGATATCCTAACTGAGAGCATCAGAATGAAATACGATCAGAAGCGAAGAAAGTCCTTAATATGACAATGTCGTTTCGAAGTCAAGACAAGCGTGCAATTGGTCGACTATGTGAAAAGGTACCTGAGTGTGTGACTGAAATTGTCCATAATACTGATAGCCGGACTAATAGATGATGGAAGAGACCAGATGGCCTACATTACGGCACTACGATGATTGCTGGCCTGTTCGAAGCGCCCTGAAGCTGGTCCTCAAGTATAGATCAGAAGCGACGCGTCGGCAAAATACTCGACAGAGGAACGTACGTATCGAGGCTGCTCTGAGGGAGTCGAGTTTGGAGTCAGAAGACTGATGTGAGGAGTTCCTGTAGATCTTTGTTCATAGCGAGCAAACGACTTGGAAATAAATTTTGAGTTCGCGGACAGCTTCAAATGTAGCTACATTCCTTCCAGAATCCAAACACAGAATGTAAACCTCTGCCGCAATGCTGAGCATATATCGTCCATTACAGTTGATCATTTGCAATCGTGCACTTGGACCTTGAGTTATATCATGTAGCAATGGAACTCGCTGAGCTCGTGTCTGACTACTGTTGTAAATGAGATCGCTCTCAATGAGCCTAGCGATCGCATTAATGCTTTGCTGGCGCGTCGCTATCGCGCGTATTTTACTTGTGACATGCATGGCCGAGGAAATAGAATCATGCCACAACCCCTTCACCACTCTCGATGAATCACACGAGGAGTACCTGGTGCTCATGAAGACACATACACGCCTCTTGCCCGCGGTGCCTCTTGCCGTAGAGCTTTCATCGTGCACATTGTCACATGTAGGCACGAGCGACGCGATAGATACGAATAACATCCATGTAGTTATCGAAATCGTTCTTAAAATAGCCACACTAAAACCTAGATTGCGCTCACATAAAACGATCGAAGGAGCATGGTAGTGTATCTGGACCTCAGTAGTCTCTCCATCTGCTAGCCTCCTGATGGATTCAGTAACACAGCCCCGGCATCCCACACTGTCGTGACTATTAATCAATTGTTTTTATCATTATGGCCATATCAGACTACTCTGCCTGAACCTGACAAAGCGAGATTTACATGTCTGGCATAAAGCTCATCACGCCGGGGGTGACAAACGGTGAACGCTCTCCCTCCTTGGCAATTCGCGTCGCATCGAAAACCTAATACTGCATCAGAGCGATCGGCGTAACGGAATTCAATACCCACTTTCGACAGTGAAATAATGACCACATAATCGCGACTTTCCCAGTTCACGGGACATTTCGCATAATGGCAATCGACATCCTGCAGAGGCATTGCCTTCAATTGTGGCTCAAACTCGGCACTCCAGAGCTGCGCCCGGAGCACAGGATATGCTTTGTATGGGTCGAAATGAAGCTTTGCAGGAAGATGTTCGCGCACAATCACCCAGGTTGCTTCCTCACCCGATTTTTCGGAAATAATGAGAATCTGTTCGATGATGCAAGGGATAGGCGATCCTTTAAGAAAAACGCAGCTGTTTCCTTCATGACGGGTTTTTGTGTTGTATAAAATTCCATGATGCGAGATCGCAGCCAAAGTCTTCGCGCGATATGGCACTTGAGTCTGACCCATGCGCTTTGACAATGCCGCTCTAACATCGGGCGAGATTTGTATAACCTTCTCGGATGATTGCAAATTCCTGTCTTCGCCGACATTGCTGTCATGGGTATTGACTGGGAAAAGAGTATCCGTGTCGAGAGAATCGCGAACAGGTGCTCCCAGGAATTTTTCAAACAGTGGGCTGCATTTTTGAATAACTTCGGGACATGATGGCTTCAGAAAGATCGCGCGGAAATTGGAGGCGCGATGCCAAGATCTCCCAATTGTCTCTTCATATTCGCCTATTTTTCGCGTCAACGCATTTCAAACACTACTATGAAAGAAAGGCAGCAATAATGTAAACCATCATACCTGGCTTGAAATTCGTAGATATTCTTTGCATGATTCCTATCATGCGCTCCTGAGTATAAGCCCACCAACCATGCACTGGTCCATGTAGGAGCAGGAATGTAGGAAGATGAAGCGCCATATGATGGTTGACATGGCATTTATACGATGGGAATAGCTCCTGGAGACTTTTGCGATATCCGAGCATGTATCCACGAGCGCTTTGCGCATGCAGCCAAGATGTAATTCGCGACGTCGCGAACGATACAGAGCCAAGAAGGGCGACAGTCAGATTGAGCAGAGCGAGTCGAAGGAGAGCGGCGCGATCCAAGGTTCCATCATCATTGGCCCACCAGATGCGGACCAGGGTAATTGGAGCATATATCTGAGCGACTGTTCGCCACTGATCAGCCTTCAATTTTGGGCCGTAGGCCATAAACGTGGGCGGAACCGAAGTCACCCATGAAGGTTTGACAAGACGGTTCGCATCGCGTTGAAACTCTTTGAGGTCACTATCAGTGAGAATATTGCCGTACTTGATTCCGTCATACAGAGACTCCGGAACATCCGCTAACTGACGAATTTCTTTCACTTTCTAAGGCCAGTGGTTAAGTTAGCACACAAAGGACCGATAACAACTCACCCATTCCCACAAGCGCTCAGCTAGCTCAAATTTGGTACAGGAGGATTGATTCTCGCCTTCGCGTCCGCAGTGTAGAGCATTAACGACAAACAGTAAGGCCGGCTTACTGATGTTGTTCGCCCATCTGGTTTTGATCGCCTTGGATGATTTGTCATTGGGTAAAACATCGACTGGCTCCTGAAGGTAGTTGATTAATTTTTGCGCATCGCGTTGGCCTTTATCTGTGCCTGGAAGTGGGTTTTCGGGAGTGGGTGCAATACTGAGAATGAGATTTCGTGGTGCTCGATCAAGGGCATCACCGTCGCGCTTCTTGCGCATACCAAGTATACCCTGAAAGTGTTCCTTTATAAGGCCTAAAAATAAGTTGTGCATTGGATCAACGACAATGAAGGTCATTGGATCGTAGTACGGCAGGCGGAATAGCTCTGACCAACGAATGCCATTCGTGTCAAATAAACGCTGTGCAGCGCCTGATGTGGGTGCGATGCGATGTGCTTCCGCGGCGTCTGCAATGGCCTTTCTCGTTCGCGGCGTCCAGGCTTTTATGTCATAATTGTTGAACCCGAAGTCTACCGCACCTGGTTTATCAGGCTTGTGGCAAGCGCACAAATTACAGTACAGCCTGTGGGCATATGAGGCGCTCCCGGAGATTTTACGCGCTGCTGGTAAATCGCACACAATAGCGACAATAGCGCACAAAATCAAGCGGCCAAATGGTCGAAGGCCTGTACGAGTAAACCATACGCCGTCCCAGAACTCCAACATTTCGTCGATGAGAGGCTTCATGTATGCATTAATTGCTTCCAGTGGCGGCTCGGTCGGGCCAGGAATGATCGCAGCGAGGAAGACATTTTCTGGCTTATGGCGTGATTCGATGGGAAGATTAAGACAGGTAAGCGATAGTACGCCGATAGATTGCTTCTTCCCATTTGCAATATTGCGGCCAGGGTTAAAGAAATCAAAGTTCAGTGTAAAGGTATATCGACCTGCGTCTTCGCCACCACTAACACTGAAATGAAGGCCATCTTTTCCAAGGAACGACTTGATATTTCGAGCTTCGAATATGTCGCGAATGTCAGCCGAAGAGGATTCGACGTGGTGCCATGCACTATCCATGATGACTTCATAGCCAGTCCGCGAAAGCATGCCGGCAAGCCAGTCCTTAAAACTGAAAGAAACAAATGGCTTTATTGGCACACGTGTTTTTCGCCCTCCGGGCCCTGTTTTTCGAAGCAACTTCGCCTTGCATTGAAACCCATATTTCTTCGCGGAGCAACGACGTGGGTAGGCACCATCGGAATTGGCACCATAGAGTGAATGGCATGCGGGACAAGCCGCGTAGATTGTAGCTTTTGTGTCCAACCGAAACTGTGCAGTTGCCATTTCGACATCCTTTGGCAGAAGATTTCGAAATCTGCCTAGCGGCCGTTGGAAGGGAGGACAGATTTCCGCAATGATTTCAACAATGTACGCAACTATGGCGAAAAGCCACGCACAGCCACGCCGTGGTAATTTGAACAGGACATGGGCCACCACGACCATGAAAGCGATGACCTGAACCAGTCTCTCTGCTCCATTGAGGATAGAGTCGAAATGATGATCTTGCATCAACCAGTTCGTCAGTAGAACATCGACAATTTCTCGTTCATCACAGTACCTGATGCGTACGTCAATGCTGCAGTCTTTTGAATATCCTCCCGTTCAAGCTCATATCGTCGCCAGATAATACGCCACATTCCCTCTGCTGCTGCAAGACGGCACTTGATTTTATCCAAGTCTGACCGCAACATCTTCCAGCTGCTCTTATGCTTTGCATGCACCGCACCAACACGAAGAGCGTCCAATTTGAGTGTAATGGTGTCCGCTTCGCGCATCAGTCCACTGATATGGGCGATGCGCTCCATAGCTGACGTAGTATTCAGCACCTCATGATTGCAAGTAAGTTCGGTGTCGCTCAGCCTTCGCAGGCGATCCGTCCGCTTTTGAAGGCGAGAAAGTTCGTTGGAAATTAGCGCTTGATCATTCGCGATCGTTCCTCTTTTTGACGTCGCGGCTGGCGATGGCTGGGTAGCATCCGTTAGTGAAATGTTTTGCATACTCTGTGTGAGCGAGTCGACAATCTGCGCATGCGAGGAATTGATCGTATTGAGCAGTGCCTCTTGCCGTTCTCTGCGAAGATGTGTTTGATACTGGCGATCATTGAGCAATTGGCCTCGTTCGCCAGTTTTGCGATCCACGATACTGTAGCAGTCGTATGCTTTGCATGTACATCTGTTTCTCAATGCCATAGGTAGGTAACGGACAGCGCTGAGACGTCAGAATTGATATCAATCCTCTACGCAACATTCGAATTCGATTTGATGGCATCATTAAGTGATGCCGCCAAAGATATGACATCGCCTAGGCCAATAATCTCGATAATCGGGTTTGACTTGCTTTTGCTCACATTACGACGGCAGTTAGGGCAACGCTCTTTCCCACATCCCCCTCTCGTACTTGGCTGAAGCCAATGTGTTATGCACGCTTTACAGAATATGTGGCCGCATAACGTCCTGTGGGAGAATTCATTTTCAGCACTTGAATGAACATGGCTAGTCACTGACGCGACGGGATCTGTCAGTTGTCCTTGACAAATTGGGCAAATCAGGAGACGCTCCATCTGCTCGGAGGCCTGAACTTTCGGCGATGAGTTTAATGAGGTTCACGCAAAGCTCTGAATCGTACCTCGCCATGACGCTGTCGCTGCCGCTGCACTTCGTCTCGAAATTTGTCGAATTCTAACTGCTTAAGCGATGCGTCATGTACAACCTATATCACAAGACATTTAATGGTAGCGACGACAAGACATGAAGTGATATTACGGCGTCGTAATCGCTGATACGTTTGTCCACTTCTTCCTCCAGGTCGCTGCGGTCCTGGAGTTGGCTCCCTTCAATAGGAAAAGTCGGAAATGATGCCCATCATTATACCTTGACAAGGCCGTTGTTCATTTCGAACAACATTTCAGTTTCCTTCATGAGCTTATTGCATCTCTGACATGGCATGTGGCAACTCAAAAACCACATTATATGCAATAACTCACTGAGGAGTACGATTCCAGTTGTTCCTTCAGGTCTGAAATTTCAGCCTTGTACAGTGCGACCTCTGCCTCCACGCTGGTAAGGCGCTGTGGGACAATCAGATGTGGAGTCAGAAGGCGTGCGTGATACATACGTCATTCAAATCCCGCTGAACTTTGGAATGTTCCCGCTTCAGTTGCAAGGTTGTGAGGTTGGAAGAGCGCAACTGCTACCTCTGAGCCTGTGTGTACCAAGGTATAGGCTGCTTACTTTTTCGTGCCTAGCGTGCCCAGCCAGTTCGGCACTCGTGCATGCGACAGTTTGGACCATCTGTCCGTTGTCACTTGATGCCCTTGAGAGCATAATCTCACGGCGCCTTATCAGAACATGTTCAACTGCGCCATCACTGTGGAGAATTGTTAATTCTTACCTCCATAGTTCGTGCAAACTCCCTTCCGAAGTGTAATTCTTCTTGACATTTGTCCTAGGCATTTCCTTTCGAGTTGGGTGGTTCAATGTGAAGATGTTGAGCGCGATTTCACGAGTAGACAGATACGAATAAGGTCGTCGGTTTATCGGCCGCTGCCATAAGCTTCCGTGGCGATGAAAGGCTCTTTGTTTGAAAGTCGCGTATCATCCCAATGGACTGCCAGGGACACGAGCATCTCTTTGTGCGTGACATCGCGTCGCACGCCACAGGTGGCTATAAGAAAGGCGATCGCCTTTCCTTCGCTGCTGGCAACTTCATGACCACCTGTTAATACATTTGCATTGTCTGACAGCCGGATACAGCGGACGGAGGAAGAAACTCTGCCTTTCTTGCTTTCTGTCTGTCACATGTCCTTTGAAAGAATGACGGGCTGTCCTGCAGATCCGCGAACCCTCACTGGTATGTTGCTTTGTCTCACGAAGCACCATAGCATAATGTAGTCCAGATCTGCGACTGCGCGCACCACATTGCGCGCCTTCAAAGCAAAGTATTCATGAAAGGCGGTTTAGCAATTTCTACATCTGCTCGCCTGTGCTACGCCTTCACACTACTTTGTCCCTCTCGTATATCAGGTCTCCTGATCTGGTCCATGTCAGTTGAAGTGTTCTGTAGGATACTCATATGCCCGGAGCAAGCAAATCCATCCCACAATAGCTAGAGCAGTCCCGCTCTGCCTGCTAGTCGTCACAATATGCCAAAATGCAAGAAATCCGAACGCACGGAAAGTGCTTCAACTCCACCGGTTTGTTCAGCCTAGTCGATTTAAACATTTAAACATTTTGCTCAATTTATCACCAATAAGGCGCAACTGCGACGCTCACGACGCCTGATGCCCGGGCAATTTCAGTCTTTCGCTTCATCCACGGATTTGGAACAGGAAAGTAGTGATGGACGCGGTGGTGAAACTCCTACCCCATCACCATCTGATATTCCAGGAAGCACTTCCGCGTCATTCACGGAGTCTGAGGGTGGCAGTAGCGCGGGATCCGCTAGCGACATCGACACTTCTTCGCCGTCCGACGTTGAAAGTGAGATGCCTTCGTCGAACATGGATTTGGATCAAAGCAGTGCCCAATATCACACATGCGATGAAGGCGACGAGGACGCGACGACGCCGCGCGCGACTACCCCACTTCCTGCAGAACGCGTCAACTTGAATGCCCGGGGCCGCACTGATTTACGGTTACCAGATTATCTCCAAGGCCATAACCCCTGGATCACGCAGATCTTTAGAGAGCCAGCAGCTGTCGTTCCTACACATTCATACGGAGTGAGCTTTACTTTTTTTTTCTACATGTGAATTATAATAACCTTCATGACGCGAATTAGAAGCGCCGCGCCGAAGAAACATTTGATGATGATGAAAATAAGCACGACAATATACTTGCAGAAGATGGATCTACTGCTGATGGACAAAATCTTAGATGGAACGACAAAGGTGTAAGTTTTTTTTTCCTGTTTCGAAACATCAGTGTTTTCACGGATGGTTATTAGACCGTGTATGTTTCGAAGATTCGAATTGTAGAAAGTCAAAAAAAGATTGCAGATATGGAGGCCACGGTGAGGAAGACATTTTCACGGTTGCTATGAGCGATTAATCATTGCGGTGTACCAGATTGAAAGGACAAAGGAAGATTTGAAAGCCGCGAATGCGTTGATCTTGCAGCAATCTGAGCAATTGGTGACTGCAAATGCCTTGCTCACGAAACGAAACGAGGAGCGAGCTAACCTCGTAGAAGCCATGGCGACGGTATGGTTTCAAGCTTCTTGGCTTGTGACATTAGCATTAATGACCAACCCACAGCTATCTAAAGAACGAGACGAGATGGTCATGGCTTTACGATCATCTGAAGCTGAGAAGGCTGACTATGTATCGACGGAGGTCGATTTACATCGGCAAGTGAAAGCGCTAGAAGATCGCTTGACAGACGCTAGTGAAACTATAACCATGCAATGTACGCGTGCGGACAGCGCTGAGCGCGACACGTTGACTGCACGGGAAGAAATTGCGTCCTTGCAAGGCACACTCGAGGACTCCACACAGGTCACAGAAGAGCTACGAACTAAATTGAAGGAGTTTGAGGAGATACAGGCAGTCGAGAGGGACATCTTGCTTCATCCAAACGATAGGCTGGCTGAAGATCTTGAACATGCAGAAAATGACATCCGAGTTCTCAATTCGACCATATCAGAGCTACGCGGCACCCGCGAGGAATCGAACCAGCGTCTCCAAAGCGCACATGACGAGATCCAGTCATTGCGAACTGCACTTTTACAGGCACAGGAGGCTCGCGATGACTATGGACGGGACCTTGACGCTTCTCGGGGAGAACTAGATGCGCTTAAACTCAATATCTCTGAATTGCGGAAGGATCTGGCCGACTCTGGAAATGAAGTTGAACATTTTGAAGCCGAGGTCAAGGCCCTGAAATCTACCATCGGCGATGTAGGCGAGGCTCGCGACAAAGCCAACGCGCGTGCTGACAAAGAGCAGTCCAAGAGTGTTGCACTCACTGACGAGCTGCGGGCTATGGCCGACGAATTTACTTCCAAGATATCGAAACTCGAGAGCCAAAATGCGACAATCATAAATGAGCTGGAGAAGGTATGCTTGGAACGTTTTGTCGCACGAGCTCTCACAGTTGACTTCCTGCACTCTGTAGGACCACGCGTCAAAGATTCAACAAATTAAAGATCGCCATTCTGAAGATTTACGTATTCTACGAGAGCGAGTCGACACCGAGCAGATCCTTACCGGAAAGCTGGCCAGGGATCTCGGTCTTACGCAAGAGAAGCTGCAGAAGTGCGAGGCCGATAAGGAGGCGGTCAAGGAGGCGAAGTCCAATTTGTCGGCTGTGTTGCAAAGCGCGCGGAAGGACCTCCTTGACGCAACAAATAGTCGCGATCGGCAAGGCCAAGAATATCTTCAGAAGCAGGAACGAATGCTCAAGGAGATTGATGATATGAAGTTGCAATCCTCTGAACTTGAAGCTGAAATGGTGAGCGAATGATTTTTTCACGGAAGCCATTCCTGATCATACCTATCTTTGATAGACCCAATTGCGCCACGCACTATTATCTACACTTCAGTCAAACGACCGACGCACTTCGAATTTCGAAGCATCTTTTCCGAGTCTCACAGCTGAGAGCCGAAATCTCTTACACCGTGTTATATCGTTGCACACAAGCGCAATTAAAGATGCTGTAGATGAAGCCACTCAGGCCGTCCGTTCCAACGCCAACAACGCAGTCAATCCTTCTTCTGCATTGACGTCCGACGACATGGATACTGATTCAGGAAGTGGATCACATGAAGCAAACGGTACAAGGAACGCTACCGACGTCGTCAGTGCTGTCTTTCCTCATCTTAACATATCTAATAAATGGGCAGGCGCAATCTGTTGGCGATAATTTACGCCATTCCTCCATTGCCGTGCGCTCAAATTGCGTATTATTTTTCGCGTCATACTGATAAATACATTCAGCGTGGGACAACGCCATCCCTCACGACGTTGCAACGGTTGAGGGAGACGCGGCACGTTGCTTTCGGTCCGACGAATACAGCACCCATCGTCAGTACATCAGGTAACGATATCCCTCGAGTTGCAGAAACTTCTAGCACTCGGCGAGCCAGTGCGTTCCCACTCTCCGAGATACAATGCGTCGTTAATAGGGACGTTGTAGCTGATCCTCAGCGTTCAATTACGCCGCGGCCACCCGCTATAACCAATGCGTCAACGCATCGGGTTCGCAGTCGGCGTCATGATACGCCGATTGATCCCTCATCTGACAGCGAGTCGGAGTCGGATGTCTTGGCTGCCGAAATTATGTCTGACAATGAAAGCGGTGGTGACACCAACGATATCTCATTTTCTGAACGGATCATTCGCGAACTCAGAGCCACACGGCGCGAAATACGAGAGCTCCGGGAGGAATCATCTTCACCGCCAAGACGTCTGTCGCGTCTTAAGAATGCGCTTTCCAAGTCACCCTCCAAGCGTAAAAGAAAGGCATCGCTACCTAATGGGGAAGTTGTGAGTTGTCGATCACTACATTCTTGTGGATTTGACTAAAGCGCTCTGCTTGTAGAAATTACTTCGCGCTTATATGAACGAACTTCTTAAAATCAAGTACGATAACGATATTCTGGTCTTGACGTCTACTATGCTGGTCAGCACGGCCGAAGCGACTGCTTTCGCGAATGGTGAAATCGGCGATGGGGACCACGGGAGCGACAACGAAGGCGATGAAAATCCAGGACATAACGGCTGGCGGGACCCAACGCTTACTCCACTGCGAATCTACTGGGACGTGCCAAGCTCACCATGGAATATTCACTTGTCTCAGATATTCGTAGATGCCTTACGTGACAAACACCCGGACCTCACAGCTTCGGATGAACAACTCTCGGCTGGTTTTATCGGCCGCATCGCGACGCTAAATAAGAAATTAAAGTGTCGCTCTCCCCGTGGGCAAGAAACTCTGGAACAGGCCGACCAGCGTGCTACTAGAGCGGCGGCGACCAAGCTGAAAGCTAGCAGGCGCGACACACGCCGTGGAAAGGTATTTGTATTTCTGTTCGTGCAAGTAAAATCTATTGACCGCAGGACTTCAGAAATATGATGACAGGCTTCAAACCTGTTTAGAAACGTACGACATCGCATCCCCTACGAAGAAGTCAGGATGGGGACAGCTCGCGAAAGTTGTGGAGACTCTGGGGCTTGATGGAATGAGCTCTGACGAAAGCGACGGCGAGACTGACCAACTCATTATAAAGCGCAGAGAATGGCGCTCTGACACAGTGAATACGATCGTCCAATTTATCGACGAACATCGCAAGGACAAGAGCAAATACGGAAATAGGAAGCCAGGTCCCTCACGGCGGGCGCGAATTCGTCTTCAAGGCGCCGTAAGCACAAAGCGACCTCTGGCGGAAATGCCCAAAAACTTTTACGACCGCGCTTGGTATGCGAACTTGAGCCATATGATGCGCACGACTCTGGGTGCACGGAACAATATGGTTATTCCGGATCTCAACTTGATCAGGATTTAAATATGGTGATTGAATACGAATGCAGTACTTGCGTGAAACTATGCGATGCTGTTTTCCATGTGTACTAAAAATAAATAGACAGAGACTCCCATTATATGCCTCTTCTCTACTGAGACTAATGCTCATGATGGGCGTCGTAGACAGGGAATGAACGAAACTACGTTGCTCGGACATACGAATTGATTTTTAATTACGACGCTGATTTGTACAAGACGAAATTATATACGCGAATATGGCTGTTGAATCCCACAAAATATCTGATCACAGCTTCAATCATCGTCCTCCTCCTGATCGTCATAACCCATGTCATCTAGTTCCCGTAACTGCTGCTGCAGCACATTGACGATGGCATGCTCTACACGCAACCTGCTTTTCGCGCGAAAAAGCTCTGAGCGAATGTGCGAATAGACGGATTCATAATCATCGCGCGAGGGAGCCGGCTCTTGGGCTATGGCATCCTTGAGTTTCCGGGCATTTGTAGCCGCTCGAGTGACCATCTTCTTCGGCTGTTCATCGTCATCATCGTCCTTCTTCCCGGGTGGAGCCAAGGAGCACCTTTGGTGACGGGATTTGCACGCATCGCATCTTGCTGTCCCAACGGTGTACTTGCAGACGTCGCGGCCCTTCAATTTCTGGCAACGAGTACACTGATGGCGATGTCAGAGCGTTTCACCACAGAAGAGAATGAACGGACTCGATCAGTTCCTGTTAAAAGTAGAGTCTCAGCCTTCGACCTTGCCCTGCGTCCGCGCTTCGCAGGTACAACTATTTCCGGCAATATTTTCGTTTTCTTTCTCGCCGGCTCTTCGTCTGATTGATCCGTGCCAAATGTGTCTGGCGAGACGCGCATTTTGCGCGCTTCCTTTGGCTCAGTCATTTCAATATCATCGTCGAAGTCGATTAGATTCATCTAATTCACGTTAATTTTTGCTTTCTAAATGGGCTGCAACTCTACCTGTCGTTTATCCGTAGGTTTCGTGTCTTGTTCGGCGTCGGCCTTCGATCCATTCGCGACCTTCTTGTACTGACGGACCTTCGGCTTCGCCTGCTGTTTGTTCTCGTCGTGCTTCTGATTCACGGCAGACTCTTCTTGCGTTTCCTTTCTCTGCGAACGTAGCTTGACAATATTCGGCATGAGTTCTTCGCCCCATTCGAGCCAGGACTCGGATCCCTTTCTGTCGAAGGTTGCCCGAGCCTCGTTCAGCATTTCAAGGACCCTTGCGTCTCGCGTCTCCATTACACTGTCATAGGTGTCCTTGAGAGAGTTCAGCTTCCCCCGCTTGTGATTAATTCAAGGCTCACCAGATGTTCCAAGAATTTTTTTCCCCAGATAACATAGTCTTCATCGTCAGCGACGCCTTCGGGGAGCGACATCATCAAGTCCTCCAGAGCTCCAACTGTGCGTTGCACGGTCTTTTTCTGCTTTGAATTGAGTTCTTGAGCGCCTTCCATTGCGTTGAGATGGCTCTGTGAGTTGGCGTGTAAGAACTGACGAAGCGGACACGAAGAAAAGACGGTGAGTGACTCTGTCACACGTCGCGTAAAAAAGTTAATTGCACCCACAGTTTCAACACAGTTCCAAACACCCGAGCTGTCCAGATTCAGCACCCCCAAAGCCCAGACTAGAATCGCCCTGTGGCGTACTGCTTATTTGCAAGTCCTTCGCGAACTGACACTTCGTGGTGAAGAATTCAATAAGCAGCGAGCCACGCCACGGTCAACGACGCGTCCTAGGATCATGTGATCCGCTGTATCTTAGCATGCGGCTGTGTCTCGCATCCATTGCACTTGATGCGATCGTAACCTTCGATCCCGATCAAATTCCATCTCGTTGCCCGTAAAGGCAGAAGAGGTATGACGTCGCCATACATTTTTAATCCCAATTCCTTCGATCCCGATCTCGTGCAGCTAGGCAAAGTTCGACTCGCCCTTTCTTCCTTGAAGGCATGTTCATCATTGTCGTACCCGGGGTGCGTTTATGGACTTCATTTAAAACGTCGATCCCTTTGGAATGGTCAGGAAGACTGGCTCGCTGACGCTGACATGAGCGTGTTCGGCGACAGGCGCCAGGACATTGGACAGGACATAACCACCGGATGCTTCAAGCTAGGCTGCCACTATCCATTCGCGCGTTTTCCCGTTGTTCATCCCCTCTTCAACTTCATCAAAATATATGGTATTTACTTATCGTGTAAATAAGTCAAATGATATCGTTTAGTCGTTGCGGTTCGAGATCTGGTGCCTCCTTCCTACTCATTCAACTCGTCGTATTCACTGCCTGCAATTTTCGCCGCGACCTCATCATATCTTTTCTTCGCCTCAAGACAAGCCCTCTCCGCCGTCTCCATCATACTTCGCCAAAAATAGAATTGTGACTGGGCCCCGAGAAGCTGCGCATTCAGGGTGTCGAGCGACGCATTTGCAACTGGAGCGATTGGGAGCTGTTTTTTGTCCGGAATAGTGGGTTGATGGCCACGGCGAGGCCGCTTCGTGGACGCACCGCTGCTCGCATTGCCTTCAGCCGACATGCCAGGTGGGAACTTGCAGACGCGATGTTTCGCGCGGCACGGTGAGCACCGAATCTTGCCATTTTCAAAGAAACAATTTTGGGCTTTGCGGGAAGATTGGCAACGCGTGCACTATACTGAAATATGTAGAACATAGGGCCAAAAGAAAACTGGGCTCACAGCTTGTGAAGGAGAAACAATGAAGCCATTAACGCCATCGAGAGATACCGACTCCACATCCCGACCGCGGAGCATGATTGGAACAGTACCGCGCGTTGTGTTGGTATCGGAGTCGAGATCTTCAGCGGCGTCCTTCCTGCGTCTTTTTTTGCTCCTGTCATGACTGGTTAGAACGCGCCATTCGTCCTTCTTGCTTCCTGATTTTTTCCGGGGACGAAGAGTTCGCTGATAGATGAGATAATAAATAAACGGCTTATGATGACGATAAATACCCTTATCACCTTGGAGGTTTGTTCCGGTGAATCCTCAGGAACGTCCTCATCATTCTTCGTCCCTTCTATCTCATCCTCTGTCGAAAAATGACCTTCCTGGTCTGCGGCCGAGACATGTGGACTGGCTTCCTCTTGACTGATATCGCTGTCCAAGGATGCGCCCGCGGTCGCCCCGATGCATGCCCCTGCATCTTCGTTCCTCTGGTCTTCGAGCAATGCCTGTTCGACAGCCGTGATCTCTCCGTACAAGTCCTGCACGAGTGCGTTCCGCTTCGGCATCAGGGCGCCAGCCCATTCCAACCAATCATCCTCCCCATTGTTGTCAAACGCGTCAAAAACTTCTTTCAGACGCGCTTCATCATCTTCAGACCGTTCGTATGACATTTCCTCTTGCTCATGCTATCAAATGATACATCAGACGCGCTTTCTAATAAGAAATAGAATAGAATAGACGACGCACTAAAATTTCAATCAGAGCTTTTCCTATACTTTCGAGCTCTGCTTTTGACTTCCCCTCGGAGGTATTGTGTTCGTCAAATTTCCGTAAAACTGATTTGAAACGACGCTCGAGCGCAGATGACATGGGATCAGGAATCAGAAAAGCGGCCGCAGCAATGAGTTCGAGTCACGCGCGTCTACGTTTCCGACAACCCAAGATGGGAATTAAACTAACTTAAATGGTCACTATCTCCAAAACTGGCACGCCCTACCATCGCGCATCTTGGCATAGTCACATGCTAGGAAGGGGCGCCTACCGACGGTATAATTATTCCTACAGCTGTCTACCTATTGATATGCCCCCAGCTGCGCGCGCATAGACGACTGACGCACATGCGCGCTGCACGATAGCATTTAGAAAGGAAGCGCTGACAGAGACCCTCAGCCGCTTGCATGGCAAGGCAAGCAACGCTCATCGACTCGCTTGGGAGACGCTCATCGCGCCTTCCATCGACGCGATGAGTGACGCGATTTCTTTATCTTGAGCTGTATCGCGCAGATAATGTAGTCATTTTTTTTATTCTATTTTTCGCGCAGAAAAAGGATCTATTTATTTACTCATTTTTCTTCTAGAATAAGCTAAGGTAGAAACCGGCATTATATCTACTTTTACTGTCAAACATTTATTGCATATCCTGACCTATTAATCAATATCATATTTTTTCTTGGGAAAAATTTTCATGACAATTTTTATTTCTCCTACATTTATCCCCTAAAACAATGTTTTATTTTTCTAGGGTTGCTCTTGTGGAAAAACCCGAATAAAAAGTAGACATGTAACTTAATTGGTTTTTTCCACGGTTCCCGCTACCAGCCGCAGCAGTGACTGCAGCCGCCCTCCCGCCTCCAATTCGCCGTGCGAATGGGAAACTCACCACTGACGCGTTTGACCGCAACCGGCCTTTGATAGGTCTCATGTAAGGTCCCTATCCCTTTCTCATCAAACTCACCCTCCTTAAAACATCGCATTTAGAACAACCAAATCGGACACCGACACCCGCACCTTCTTTGTATACTCCCTCCGCCACCATGCAGTCGTCAAACGACTCGACTCCGAAGCGTTCGCCATCGAAGGGTTCACCCCTACTCTCGTCGGCTTCGAGGCTACACAAAGTTTTGTTGTAATTGTACGTCGCAACATTCAGTCCATCCGCCTCACTAACCCCTTTCTAGAATGCCGTTTCTCCACCCACCTTGTACATACTTTCGTCGTCGACATTCAGCATCCTTTATACCATTCATTCCGCATCTCTCGTTCCATATTTAACGACATCTATTTTCAACACCGGTGCAAACATAAATCTAAACAGTAATCCTTTCAAGACAAACGAGATTGTATCAGTAAATGACTTTATAGACATCAGAGACACCCATCAGGATACCCATATTAACCCTCGACCCGTCTTTGGCGTTTTCCAACGGCTCCTCGCCTACGCCTCCGTGCCACCGTCCGCGTCCCGCTCGGATTCGTCTACCCCTCCTTCGCGCCCAAAGTCTGTGCTCGTCGGCTCCAGCGAAGGCACCAAGTTCCCTACCTCTCAAGCCCAGCTCAGCCACACTGCCTTGAAGGTAGGAGAGCGCATGCTCAGCGGCATGAAAACCCTCGGCGGCATGGCCATAACAGCCGCCAAGAGCAGAGTCACCTCCGGCTCTTGGAGCGTCGCCGCAGGAGAGGGCGTGCCCAGGTTCTTTTCTAGAAGCGCCCCTGCAGATGTCCCCGGGGCTTCGGATCCGAGACAGCGCCGATATTCGACCTCCAACACCTCATCGTCCACATCGGGCTCGCCTGGCCCGGCCACGGAGGACGGTCACGGGCTTAGAGGGCCTGGGAAAGCGCCCCGTTCGCCGACCATTGCTCCCCAGACGCTGACTGCAAGATATGAGGGAGGATACCATGTCACAATTGTGGACTTGTCGCAGCTTCTAGAGGCGGAGACGACCCCAAGGACGATTTCCGAGTTTCTTGTTTCGAGGGACCGACCCGTTTCGAACCTGGAGTTTTCGAGCGATGGCACAAAACTCCTCATCGCCCCTCACGACGGACAAGTCTTTCAAGTTCACGACATTTGGCCCATTCCATCCCAGAGGAGTAACCCTGCCCGAGATACCCATTGGCACCTTTACGATCTCAAGCGCGGGCGGACTTCGGCGGTCGTTGAAGGTCTGCAGTGGGCGCATGACTCGCGCTGGATCGCTGTGGGATCCAGGAAACGCACCGTTCACATTTTCGCTGTCAATCCATATGGAGGACGGCCGGATGCGAGCAGCCATTTAGAAGGGAGAGTTAGGAATGTCGAGCAATTGGCAAGCGATGTTCACTTTTTGGTGGCCTTGTCTGTACTTACGCATTCTGCAGCAACCTAGCCCGACAGAGCTGAGCCCCTTGGTTCGCCTCCGGCCTCCTAGCCAGCTAGCTTCTGGTCAGCTGCGCGCTCCAGTAGCATTCACGTTTATCAAATCAGCATCGACGCTTCCACCCGTTCTTCTACCGCCAACCATCATGTCTTCCCAATCTATCCCTTCGAGCGCCAGCTCAAGGAGTATCAAGCTTTCATCCTCTCCTCCTGTGTCCCCACGCGGAACTCAACGACAACGTCCAACAAACTTTCAAGACATGCTCTTATTCGATCCGACGGACAACACGCTTTACCTACGCCGGTTCACAGTCGAACTCAAGCCAAGGGACCAGTCGAATCCGTTGGCGGCCGCTTCTGCGGTTCTCGGTGTGACGAGCATTTCGTTGCCGGGTTCTGGATCGGTGGGACGTCTGAGCTCTTCCCCTTCACAAGCCGGGACGGTTCAAGGTCACAGACGATCATCTTCCAAGTCGGGCACGTCGCAAGCTATGGAACAGGAACTCTGGGCAAAGGAGGCGATCATTGCAACGTGGCAGCTTCGTAGACACACGCAGGAGGTCAAGGTGCCGTTCGTGATAGAGCCGTATGCGAAGAAGGAAACAGCTGCAAGAGATGTCAAGTATGTTCTTTGACCTTTGTCCTGTGTTGATTGTTGAAATGTTGTCTAGTTGGCTCGCTCATGCAGAACTCTCAACGTGTTCTCGATCGCAGCAAGTTTTGCCTCGTTCCATCTATCTGTCACATCAATTTTCTTTCCACACACTGGGCGAAGACTACCACGCCCTCATTCGGCAGTATCGCCTCGACGTCACTGGAGCCAAGATGGATGTGCGCAAGCAAGTGCAAGTTAGCGCGTTTCCCAGCGATGTGGGCGATGATTTTGTCGAAGGATTCAGCATGTCTCGCCAGGCTAGGGCTAGGAACATGTCGTCCTCGTTCGATGAACCGCTCGCATCGGCCCTTGCCGCGGGGATCGACCATCCCCAGACGACGGGCGTGCTCCCCATGTATCCTAATGGATCACCAGCATCGCGACCTCAGTTGTTCCGACCGTCTATCCCAATCAGAGTGCCAGGTTTTGGGGATGGCGTCTCGGAGAGCATCGGGCGCATCAAACGCGAGATTATCAAAGTCCGTTCGCCGGTGCTCAATCCTCGGCCAGACAGCAGCCTGTCAGCCTCTGTTCCGCTAGAGTTTGACGAGGAGGATGAAGATTTCTTGAATCCTGATGTCGCCGATGCGCTCAAGGTTGCCGCGGAAGCTCCGCAGAGTAATGCCTACAAGCGTGTCAGCCCCGAAATCGTGCCGATCTCTGCCGCCTCTTCCGGGAGCGCCCCGTTGAACCCGCCGGACGATTTCATCAGCGACCATGATTGGCTGGAATGGCCCAACACGGTGGAGAAACTCGCAGCTGAGGATGCTCCAACCTTTGACGACGTTTCGCCGATTGGACTTTTAGACGAGGAACAGGGCATAGCCAACCCGCGGCCCGGAAAGAAGGGCAAAGGACAGCGACGTAAGAAACCTTGAATAGTATATTATTGCTCTGTGTAGTAGTTGGCCGTTGTCGTGTGTATTATTAGCCATGGAAGGGATAATTGCAGTTAGTGATTGAAATTTAAGGAAATCGTATTTACTTTGTATTCCCGTTGATCTGAAATTGAATACTTGCTCCGTGTAGGCATTTCGTATAGGAGCTGGTGTTTTAAGGATATGAAACGGAGAAAAACTCCGGAGCCATCGGCGCAGCAAGGCGGTTCTAACAATCGCCACATATCCTAAGTCTTCATAACATTCACAAACCATCATCAGCTCGTTCCCTCCCTGCTCCTTATCATGTCCCGAGACGAACATGCTGCGCTCCTTATCTCCGCCACTAGAGGCTTCGACTTTCTCTTCGCCAACGACATCGACGGCGCTAGGAATCACTTCACGGACAAGAATGACGCATTCCACCAGCTTGGGCTAGGCGTGTGCGCATTCCTGCAGGCGGCGCTGGGCATGGAGGTGAGTGTCGAGCTGTCGTTGGGCCGAAACGTATTGAGCGCTGTGCTAGCCTGCATTGCTCACCGAAGCGAATCGCGCGCTGTCGCTTGCCGAGGCAGGATCGCGCAAGCAACTCAAGAGCCAGAAGAACGCGCTGGAATGGGAAATTCTGTCCGCAGACACCATCGTTCTGCTCGGCCTCACCAATGCGCTAAGGTGCGTCTCCCATTGATTAGGTCTTTGCCTTGTACGTAACCGTGAACAGCGAAACGTATATGGGCTATCTGCAATGCATGTAAATGCATTTCTCACTGCTATCCTTTTTCGTCTTTCTTTTTGACATGCGTACTTTGCAGGTATTCATTAAACAGGCAGGTTTTCTATCCTGTGCTGCCACCTAATGTTCTGACTTCCATTTTCCTGTAGCGCTCATTCGAAATTTGCAAAGTGCGTTCTTATTACTCACATATAGCCGAATGAATTCACCGCTTACTGTGTTATAGACTGTACAAGACTGTTTTTCCTAACGGTCTCGAAGGCTACAAGACGCCAGCCACATCACCCGCTCCTTCTCGTCATTCGTCGTCCTATAGCGTTCATTCCACTGCATCCACATCAATACCTTCCACAAACACTGGATTTTTCTCCAGGTTTACTTCTTCGGGGCCAAATCTCTCAGTGCCTTCCAAAAATGACCCCGCCACAGTACAGCAAGCCGGGCCGATAGATGAGTTCATTGTATCTGGCACGGCTTTTGGTATGCCATTTTGCATTGGGTCATAGTGTCTTTCTGATCGCCTCAGGCTATGGCCTTTTCAACCTTGTTATGTCACTCCTTCCAAAGGGCGTTCAGTATGTTGCTGCTTAGCCCTTCAGATTGATGGCTGACAGGCGCAATAGGAACGTGGTCGGCTTTTTTGGATTTAAACATGATAGATCGCTCGCTTTGCAGGCGCTCGCCATTTCAGCGACGAAAAGCGATGTGCATGCGGTCTTTTCTGGGTGTGACGTGATCCTTTGATCGTTCTTGAGTGCATCTGACTGGTGTCGTACAGTTTAGTCTTAATGACCTACCACGGTGTGATCCTCCTCATGTCTGGGTACCAAGCAGATGAGGCACATATCATCAAGCAATACAGAGCAATTGTCGACAAGTCAGCTATTCCAGCTATCCTTGGAGTAGCGCACGCTCATTTTTGTGCTTCTTCTAGACTCGAAGCGAAATATCCTCAAGGCGCATTATGGATCCTCAATCGTGTAAATATAAATACTGTCTCAGCTCGTTAGGAAGGCATCATTTATTTTCAAATCCTTCGCAGGCGAAGATATTACGAATGTCAAATAAACCCAACGATGCTATTCAGGTCCTGCAAGACGGTCTCAAATCAACCCAGGGTCACAGTTTCACCCAAGCTGATACCCTTGTAAGCACTCAGGTATCAAAGGAGCTCACATTATTGATATTCTCCTCAGCTAGTTTTTGAACTCGCTTGGACATTACTTGGGCAACGAAGATACCAAGAAGCAGCGGATATGTTTCTGCGATTGACAGAACTGAACAGCTGGTGTGTGGAGAAATCCTGGCTTGTTTTTTGCATCTACTTGACGTCCGTTGATAGGTCTCATGCAACATATCATTTTCTCGCGGCAGGTTTGTGCTCTTCCTCGTGTCGAACTCGAGGAGACTGATGCCTGGTAGGCTGCTATATATCCCTCGGTAATATAGCCAAAGCTCAAGAGCTGTTCAATGCAATACCCGACCTGATTTCGAAAAGGAAGATTAACGGCAAGGAACCACCAACCGAGGTTATGATCAAGAAGAAGAGTAAGTTGCTCTGTCAGTTTCCGTGCTATTTATATCGTGAAAACACATTTTCAGTCGAGTTTTACAAGGAAAAACAACGGCGGCGCGGAGGAGTAGAGGCGTATTATGCACAAGCAGTCAAGATAAGTCCAGCGGAAGGTGTGCCCCGTCACCATGGCTTACAAATTCATGCTCATTTCCGCTCTAGAACTGGGAATTTGTTCGTTTTTCTCAAAGTCTTTTCTAATCGCTAACTCATTCCCCATCAGTTTGGAATACCCACTCAAGAATTGACAAATTTCTCGCGGAGACGCACATTGAGGAATGGGCGTCTCTTACACCATTAGCCATCTCAACCGTTCCTGGCATCAATCCGGACTCGTTAGTGGGCCGCCTTACTAAAGTCACCCTCAGCCCGAAGTCGGGAAACGAGGAGTCGGAGTCGCTAGACTTGGACACACCCGACGAGATGGCTATTCGATCTCTTCTCTTGGGGATTGCATACCGGACAATTGGCGAATTTGATACCTCGCGGAAATACCTCAGAGATGCATGCAACCGGCAAGCACTCGTCAAGATCAGCACATGGATAGGCGGCGTTTCAATGTTTGAGCTCGCCGTACTGGATCTCAAGCAAGTCGAAGCCAAGGAACGCGCGCAGGCCTCGGATGGCAGCGTCGGGATAAACCATCTGTTGACTGCTGCAAAGCTCGTCGCAGAGTGGGAAAGCGCTTTGAAGAGCTCTAGCGAGAAGCTGGATGCTGCATTGGCTTTAACGACGAACTCTACGGATCTCTCGTCCAGATTGGACAGCCGGATATCAATGTTGCGAGATGAGATTGCCCTAAAGCGCGAAATGCTGGGCATTTCCTAGATGGATCCTGCGTGACACTTTTATAAATACTGTCCTTCCACTGGAAATAGTTATTGGAATAATATCTTAATGCTCGGGTTCTACACCTTTTGTAAGATCGTCGAGCACTGTCAAAGGCCTGACGACGATAGGTGAAAATAGAGGAACATGCCGATCTCATATTCACCCGCTTCAGCGATGATTTCTACTTTGTGATTACTGCAGTCGGGCGTATTCATTCCGTTGCCTGCAATATAACAATCAAAATCTCCCTTGATACAGTAACCTTCTGCAATAAGCTGGGGTTCGGGAGCTGAGTTTTCTAAATGGCATTTGTCTTCCTAGACCAGCAGCGAGATTTCGTTGACAATGCACGCTCAGGACGAGGCTGGGCATCCATACAACCCTGATTAACGACATTGTTGCTGTATGTCGCAAGTTCATTTGCTGTCCAGTTGCTCGCAGACCTGGCGCATCAGTTAAATTGAGCCATGCCAATGATAAATACCAGCATATGGATAGAAAAAAAAAGACAGCGAACAACATTTGAGTTTAGAAGATGAAATCGCTCACCAGGCAGGATCGAAATGAACTGATGTGCTGTCCTTCAAAGATGAGTGTGGTTGACTTGGAAAACATAATATAAGGGTGTACATATAAGCAATGCATTACTCGGAATAGCTTTGAACGACAGGAATTCACTAACGCATTTGTCACTCGTACTCACAGCACACTGTTGCCATGCAGAAAAATAACAGTACAATGAATGCAACGAGCAGTGAATATTGCCGTAGTGTCCGAGAATGTGTTGTAATAAACAGTTTTCCGATTCCAATGATATTGGGAGATGCAGATGGGTAGCGATGAAAATGGGCATGTAACAATTGGACCTGGGAATTGCTCGTGCAGGTAGAGGTATAGCCAAAGCATCAGTCACCATTAACAAATGATGCAATCCTCTTTAAAGCTCAGATTGTACATTGTCTTATCCACCGTCTTCTCGATTCTTTTCCAATCCGAACGCCGCTGGATAAACTCGTATATATCCTAGGGCTAGTCAGCAATGCCATTTCGATAGTAACTGTGCGAAGAAGACTATACCTCTGGTCGATACGCCCCACCGTAGCGGGTGACGTCTCGCACGATCTGCGCTAGATCTTTGGCGTCCTCTACTACATAAACGTGACCGAGCATTTTGAGGTGCGAAAAGTCGGACACTATGCTGGGAACCTAAGAAGCAGGATTCTAAGGATGAGCACAACGCAGCAAAGACAACTTTGGTTCTCACTTTCAAAGAGGATATGAACGAGTGGTAGGTATTCAGGTCAGCAATGAGCTGGAAACCGCCACTGAGCGAGATGATCTGCCGTTTGATGTGCTTTTGGAGGATGCTAGGAACTTAATCAACGCGATGCGAGAAACACAGACAATAATGCATACGCAATAAGCCGAATGCCGATCTCCTGGTAGAACACTTCTAACACCTCCTTGCTGGTGCTGCCTTTTAGCAATTTGCAATGCTTCTCCAAGCACTTGATGGCCTCCGTGCACCCCTTCGTCGGACCTAGCTCCAGCGACGCATCTTCGATTGGGTAGTACTCGCGTGGCTTTGTCAGTGTGATGATAATATGCTCAACCTACCTGACCGTTAGCGTCACCACATCCGAGAAAAAATGCCTATCCCATTCACCTGGTTCATGAGCACTTCCGTGCCAGCGTTCAACCCGCCCGCAACAGAATCATCCAGCGAATTTTCAAACTTTTTCTTCTCGCGGACGACAACGTTCAAAAAATCGGTCCGGTCGATGTATTGAGCCTAGCGAAGCGAAGTGCGTATGTATGTGAATAGCCAAAAAGACAAAGACAAGAGCCAATTACCACGAACCAGCTCCTTGTCAAAGTAGACTTGCACCATGGATTGGATGGTGTCTCCAATGTGTACGAGTTCAAAGAACTGCAGTAGTGGAGCGACGCTCGTCGTAATCTCGTGCTCGGCAGGCTTGTGCGCCATCATTTGCTGCGTCGCGCTGAAAAGAAAATACGGCGTCACTCTCTGTCAACCAGAGAAAGAAGCACGGTGGCGCATACCGCCCGAAGCCCTTAAACATGTGTCCGTCTCCAAGCGTCTGAAGCATGAGAATGAAGATCTCCTCGATGGTGTCCCGCACCCGGTGTCCATAATGCCCGGGGTATCCGGCAAACGTCTCTACGCGCTTGAGCGACTCACGATCGGCGTGGATGACCTCGAGCGCGATGTCGAGAGAGATCAGCAGCTCAAGCTTGTTCAGGTCACTGTTGCTGTTGCGGGATGAAGCGACAGATGTCGACTCACGCCCGTTCGTCGACGATCGCGAGGCAGACAGTGACGTGGACGCTCTTGAAGCTTTGGACACTATGATTCAGCAGTGCCCATATCCTTCTATCAACGAATCGGCTCACCATCAGTGCTCGCTTGCCCCTCGCCAGCCCAGGGATCGTCTCCCAAAGGCTTTTCCTTCCCATCTACGACATCCGCATCCCTCTCGTCTTCCTCGTCCTGCCCTACCTCAAATAGCATCGCGCCCTCCTTCTCAAAATCCTTCGAATATGCTACCTGGCCGCGTCCACCTCCGTTCCTCCAACCACCCGCGCTCGCTCTTCCGTTCACACCTGCGTAGCCCCCGCCGGAGGGCGTGACGCCCGCGGAGCCACCCCAGCGCTGCGGATTAAGCATGGCGATGCCCTGTGCAGCGGCGCTGCCGCCTGTCATGATCGCGCCGCCCACGGCACCGACAGTGCGCGGTACGATGGTGACGGGTAAGAGAAGGACGGACGTGAAGGAGGCAAGGACGTTGCGCTTGACTTGGGCCGGGTTGGAAGAGTCTAGGAATCGAGGCTGGTTCTCCGCGCCGGATGCAGTTTGGTCGCGTTGCAGATGTGCCTTGAAGAGAACTCTCAAACATTCGTAGGAATAGGCAAAGGTGAAGGATTACCTCTGAATTCCAGCCTTTGCATATACGTTCGAGAGTCCGCTTGACGGACTCGACTTCCTCATCGAGGTACTCGTCCATGTTAATTTCAAACATCCGGTAACTGAACTTTCTCATCAATGGTCAAGTGACGAAAGCGAAAAACGGCGACCCACACCACATCCTCCGCCTTGGTCACTTGGAGATTGTAACCTTCGCGTTGTGCAGCAGCTCGCGTGATGGCATCGACAATCCTCCACGCTTCCTTGAATGTAGCGGCCGCAGCCTGAAGGTACAAGTATGAACTCGAATATTGCAATTCGCGAGCTCGTGTGAGAAGCGTGGTGATATAATCGCTCATCTATGCCACAAATTAGTGTCAAAGGACCGTATCATTACTGAAGTACGCACGATATCAGATGCCAACCTGTCGGCAAAAAAGAGCAGGACTTGCGAGGCAGGTGGAAAGACCCTGGCAGCTCTTGAACCATGCTCATCAATGGCCTTGATGATGGCGGAGATGAATTCGTCCATGGCGTCGAAATCTAGACTGCTGTCGTCTCTGTGGTCGAGGAAGATAAGTTTTGGCTTTAGTTAAATCGACTAGGGTGAAGCCGAGCACCTGAAGTTGGCCAAAGGATCCCATTTTCCCTGTTCGTAGAAAATCTCTCGCTTCTCTGCCCAGACTTTGCCCATCTCCCAGTCCGAAGTGGTGGCGGTAGAAGAAAGGCCACCCCAGCACTCTGTGAGTTCCCAGCTTGCTTCCGCGGCCTCCTTCATCGCTTCTTCATCCGATTTTCCATCCGCAAGGTCGAATGCCGCCAAAAGGGTTGCATCGAGCCTGTCCGAAGCTGATCGCAGCGAGGATACCAGCATAGGCCATGATCGAAGGGGCTGGATTATACCAGAGAGAAACAGTGTCAACAGGTGCAGAGTCTTGGCTTGGGTTCGCAACGAAGGAGGTGGCAGTTGGGTTGACGATGATAGTGCAGAGGAAAGGACAGATAGAACGAGATGCGGAGGGTTGGACGCAAGGACGAGGGTCAGCGGCTTCAAGAGATTATGTGCTTTGATGTACTGCTGTCTATGCGGATGCTTCGGAGCGAGGTCAATAATCGGAGGCAGTGGTTTGGACTGCGAAGCAAATAGATCAAGGGTGTCTGACAGTTTCGGAGCTGGCGCAGCGGTGGCCGACGGAGCGCCAACAAAGTCGCCCATCTCATCCAGTGAGACAGAGACGACATCCGCCTCCACAGCGGCAAAGTCACCGAAATCATCCGTGTCGTTGCTCACAGGTAGAGTGGGCGGGAGGGACGCGCGCGAGGCGGAAGTTTTCGTTTTCCCAGCGTCATCGAGCCGGTCTAGGACGGGCTGGAATCCATCCTTTTCTACTCTAAGAGCCAGCCATTTCCGTTCCCAAAGCTTATCTTCCAAAGTCAGGGCATGTATCGCACGACAGACCAAAGCGTAGGCCGGAATGTCAGGAATCTGAAGGTGCAGAAGGATGACGCGGTGTATAGTGGTTGGAAGACGACCTATGAGCGGGGATGTGGGTGGTTTCGGTGCTGCAGAGTTCGATCGGGTGAGGAAGCGAGCCCCAGCACCGGCAGCCGACGATGCATAGAGTTTGATGGGCTCGAGGGTGGCGAACTTGTCCATACGCTGCAGGACAGGAGGAGCATCGCAAGTCTGGTAACAGACCCGATGGTGTTGACCAATATTTAGCTTGCGCACAAGGCCAGAGTATACAGTATGTATATTATCACTATAATCAACATGCAAGATCGACCACGGCGTTCGTCAATGCCAAGAAAGGAGGTTCGACCAGGGCTCTTATCGAAAAGTCGTCGAATCGCTTTCGTCGGCGAAGACGAGGCAGCACAAAGAACATCGGCGCCTGTCTGCAAGTGAAATGTCGTTCCAACAAACTGCTGCACACTAACGATCGGCGAGAAGGAAGGGCAGTTTTCACGTGTCGTAAATGATATCTTGTCCGCTCAACTAGACTAGACTGTAGGCCGCAGAATAAGTGGATCGCATGCCCGGCAGAAGTATCCGCAACATCCGCGCTAGCTCCCGCGCCGATGTGAACGCAACTATGCAAAAACATATGTAAGGATAATTATTCCGGATCGATAGAAACTTGGATGTGGATGCACTCGTCAAACATGCTATTCCGAGATTCGGCGTTTTCGCGCTCTCTCTACGACTCCCAAGCGTTTGAAGTTCTCATGAGATGCCTAACCTTTCTGAGAGAATCAAAGGACACCCGTACGAAGCCTCTCTCTGGCTCGAGGAATTTGTCGGCAGGAGTTAGGCAGGTAACTGTCAAGCTCTTCAAGGCGGTGTAGAATTGAGAGGGGGCAGCAGGAGAGTCGTCAAGCCACCTTCGGAGCGCTGTGGTCGAGAATGCCGTTAAACCGCTCACAAGCTACATCCTTGTTCTTCATGAGCGCAAATAGAGTCATCTTAAGAAGGAACCGAGAGAAGATTCATATCATTAGGCAACGAAGCAGACAAGTGGGCGAACTGAGAAGAAAAGGACAAGTTTGATGGGCATGCTTGGGCAGACGAATAGGCAAAGCACCGCAACCGCGCGCATTCTGGTTTAATGAATGAGCCAACAAGCGAGCGGCCCTTGCCATCCCCAGAGCCCCAAGGTCCCTAATCGATGCACTTTCTCGAAGTTGGGTTGTGATCGCATTGCGCCAGCTAGCCCGATCATTGCCTGTATGATGAAATGACAGACAAGTAGAGGAGGCAGGTTGAGGCCTACACTTAGCTGTGCCGTTGTTTTTGACGCCAAAGAACTTGAGCGAGCAAGCGCATCCTGGAGTCCAAGGAGTGCGAGGCGTTTCAATGTGGGCCAAGATCTTCCGTGGGTTCTGCGACATCCCAAAGGCAGAAGATAGTCCACGGGTCAACTTTACCCCCATAGAAGACATGTGCTTCGGAACCCCGAAAAGCCACCAACATTAAGAGAGTTTCCTGATGAACATGTGTGTGGCTGTGCATGTTCGAATTTCAGTCAACTTCCATTGTCCGCCCAATGCAGAACGCCGTCGTTTATCGATAGCCGGCCAAATATAAAGCACGGTATGAACGAGTTTCGTACTCGTCTTTACCGGCCTAATGTCTAACAGTTATTTATCCTTATCCAATAGCGCCCTACACATCAAAAATACACCAATCAAATCAACGGCTACTCATACCGCTGGGCCGCCAATGAATGCGGAGGAGGTCAAGCAAGTTCTCAAGGATGAGCTAGAAAATGGCAACTATCATGTAACGACGACTCAGGATTTCTTGCAGAACCTGTTTCCTATCAGCGAAAACCTCATTCATCGCGTCTACGACCGGCTCGTCACTGATAAAATCTACAACAAGAAAATGCGGCGATGGAAGAAATTGTACGGCAGTTCTCGAGGGAGACTTCTACCCCAAGGATAGCATTGATGGACAAGAACTCGTTTACTCGTATGAGGACGTCGAGGTCGATGGCGTCGTCATCGACACTTACGAGTTCATCCGCAGAGGTCTCAAGTACACTTTTCCGGGCGTAGAAAAGAAGAGGAAGAATGCGCCTATAGACGACGATGAACCGTTAGCAAAGTACCTCGATATAGTCACGGAGAACGAGCATCAGTCCATTCGGGTTATGCACCGCTTCCCGCCTACTTGGCGCATCCAATCTCGGACTGTAATGGCATTTTATGGATGGCCCTTGCGGAACTTCGCGGACCTTACGGAATTGCTTCTCGTCCTCAAGCAAGCTATGGAATGTGAGTATGTAGCTACTCTTCGCGGATCATTATTGAGCGGAGTATTTTAGTCCACAGAAAGCTGTTTTTCATTTATCTCACCCTTCACCGTGACATAAGTATCAACAACATTCTAATCTACTTCAACGAAGATAGAACAATAACAGAAGGCCGATTGATCGATTACGACTACGCCAAAAGGACGACAGATGTTAAGAAGCCTATCTCGTTCGAGGCGCTGAGTCATTCGGATCGGCCTCCTATTCTATACTTCTAATCTATATTCAAGACCGACCTAGGACTCCTTCCGCTGGACGACGTGCTGTATGCTCTTTTAGGACAGACAGAACAGATTAGGAAATTCGTGAAATATTTCGCAAATACATGGCGTGCCGAGGATATCAAAAAGCGCAAATATTCGGTATTTGCCTCAGTTCTGTTTTAGTTTATTTTATTTTCTCACTCATCTCGTAGCTTGCCAATTGGGGTGAAGATCGTCCGCCTCAAGTAGGTCATCAATAATAAAGGATTCCGCTGTTTACACCCTTGTTGTAGCTCGGGTATTCCGATCTAGGTCTCCTTCGACCGGTATGTTCTTTTGTGCCTTCTAAAGAAGTGTCAATACCATCATATTTCAGGATGCCAATCTTCCTGACTTCTCCACCCAGGAACCACAAACAAGCGAACGAAGCGTGAGTGTAAACGTGGCTTTGTCCACAGCGTAAAATCTGACACCCGTTCAGGCCACTTTCCCCTACGCGAGTGCTGATATACTAGACAATATGACCTATATTCCGCATCAAGCACGACATGATATGGAATCATTCTTCTGGGTCCTCACAGAGATCTGTATCTCCCGAAAAGGTCCCGGAGGGAAACGACGCGACGAGCTTTGCGAAGAATACGACGAAGACTCACCCAATGCGGCGCTTCACCTAGTGTACCACTACCTCTTTCGATGCGGCAACCGTGACATCCTCATCAAAAACAAACGCAGCCTGTTCAAAAACAATCATTTCGAACAATATGTCCTCTGTCATGTTCACCCTTACTTTGAGCCCCTCAAGCCGCTGTTGCTCCGGTGGTGGAACATCTTGCTATTCTTGAACGAGTTTACATTTATTGAAAATGCCCATGACTTCTTCGTTGAAGCCATCGACGAGGCGATCCGGAGTTTGAAGTCTCATCAGCCATCCGAGAAAGACCAGGAAGAATCGATGTTCGTGCTGGATAAGCGCGCTAAGGATCTCGAGATGTTGCGTACTTTAGGCCCGAGGAGAATGTGTCGGGCATTGCCTGGAACTTCTCTCCCAATAGCAAGAACGTTCCAACCAAGGGAGGATACACTGGTCCTGAGCCCGTTCCCGATGGTGACCCCGAGCCTTCGAGTCCAACACTCGGAAGCAAAAGAATGAGACTCGGCAAAAGGAAATAGGTAGGACCCATTCTTAACTCACTCGGACGAATCTTCCATCTTCAACCCCGTCGCTCTTGTTTTTCCAGTAGAACATATCGCACAACGGTCAGCTAAAGATATCTCATACGGTTGCATGTTTCCCCGGGGCGGCAGAGAGGGAGTACTCGCTCAAGGGCAAATGTATCTTTGTTGCTCCGGGCTACATTGAAAAATGACCAAGAAGATTTCAAGCGATCAGTAGAATGTAAGGCCGCGCGTCGATTACGAGGCAGTCGTCCGTCATCGATGCCCTATAGCCAACGCAGTGTCCTACGGCAGTAAGAGGACCATTAGTTGACGGTTCAACGCTGGAAAGGGTCGCGGCTCCCCAGAGAGGCGTGGCATTGTCAGCAGAAAACGACTAAAAGGAGGTTATGAAATGGCACCCTCGACCTCGAGCGTGGTGGGTGTGATAGGTATCTAACTTCCCAAACCAAGGTAGGTAAAGGACACCTAATTGAATTAAGTGACATCCTATAATCAGGACGATGTCACGGCCAGAAGCCCAGAAAGCCAGAGATCCACAGTTCACTTTATAGCCTAGATGCCTAAGAGTCGTTTTATGACCGCAACTTCGAATTTCGTCACCTGCGATGTCGCGGCGGAATGATTTGCAGAAAGTGGTCTAGACATGTCAGGTGCACACCAGAATGCTGATGGGCAAGGACAATGTTCCACAGTGGAGCATTTGCGATACCCTTGAATGAAGGCCATTTGCATTTGTACGTGAAGGTGAGATTAGCCTAACGATACTACATTCGATGCAAAGTGGAGTATGTAGGTCCAGCCCAATCATGTGATCTGTTATATGTGGTATGGACACGCGCATCATCACACATGTGTTGTGTCCATTGACTTCGACCATCATTCCTGCCTGAAGAACCGTCGACTGCCCTCGGTCCAAATGGATATCGTGTTTTCTGGAAGCCTACAGATCTATACCTCGCGTTGACACTGCAGACTGCCGTATCCCTTTTCGTAGAGCTAGATGGCCAGCCACTTGGCCCCCGACGAAAAGCTTCTTGGGCTAGAGTGAGACTTGGCACGCGTGTTTCCGGAACTCCCAGCAACATTACTTGGCTGTCCTTGCTAGACCTTTGGTGGCATTCCAGGCCCGCAATTGACGTGCTATATGCGACTCAATTCAGAAAGCTCTGATTTTTACCAGCGCTATAATGGCGGAAGAACTCAAGGAAGATGCGAAGATCGTCAGCTCAGGCGAAATGAACCATGGAGCGCTGCTAGAACTGTCCCGAATTTCAATCAATCCCGCGACAGAGCCGATAGAGTCCAGAGAGGTCTAGGTGGAATCTGTATCATCCATGAAAGACGATGAACACTGTCCTTTCATCGGTTTTTCGCGCAGGCATTCATGGCTCCGATGCCATAAGCGGGCATTGCACCTGATATGCCAGACGCTTTAATGTTCTTCATACTTGACTGCTTCACCGGAACAAGATTTCATATCAATTTGCCAAACCGAGTGCTATAAGCAAGTCCTTAACGTATTTAAGAGCCATTGGAATTGTAGCATAACCATTGAAGAGCCAGCCTGCCTCTTATTCACTGAAACAAACCCAACCCACGATGAAATTCACTCTCGCACTCTTGCCGCTTTTCGCGTTGGCGATGGCATCGCCTGCCCCAGCACCTGTTCCAGCCACAGATGCCGCAGCAGCTTCGGTTTGCACCATCACAGGCGATGGAGTAATTTACAGAACCGGACCTGGTACGAACTACCAAGCAGTGGGGCAATATGCTTATGGTACTGTACGTGATTCATGCCCACTACTTTCGCGCGATGTTCTTGACCGTATTTCAAGCGCGTCACCTTTAATTGCTACAGAGTTGGACAGAACATTAGTGGAGATCCGTACGTGATGCCCTTGGCTTATATCTAAACATGCAATAGATTGTTCATTGGTTCATCTAGTTATTGGGACAGGAACACTGCCGGGTACTACGTCGCTGACTTTTACGTTAGCACCCCTTGCCCAGGTGAGTTAGCATATTGTGCAGTGCAACTATAGGGCCTCCGCTGAGTCTCATCTGTAGCCTCTCTTCCCGCTTGTTAAATGAGGCGAGGAATGAACCATCCAAGAAGTGTCGCGTTTGTGCGGTGACGATGGGACCCCATTTCAACAATTATCTAAATGTCCCTCTTTTCTGTAATGAAAGTGTACAACGTTAAGCCTCAGTTCTAAGATCGTGAAAAAGAAGGATCTCGGAAACGACAGGCAAAAACAATATCTAGTGGAGCAATCACTAGCTATTCTCAAGCTCAGTGCAGACGGAAAATCGGACGTTGTTCGGTATTCTGCTGAATGAAGTCCTTCATAACCGCTCCATACATGCAGTGCGTCTAAAATACATGCATATCAATGCTACAGCATAAGTGTATAATACGATATTGAAATGACCTGCCAAGGTGCAGGGCGTCTAGGATCCCGAATGCGACGCAAGTGCATGAAGAAATGCAGGCATCAGAGAAGCAGAAACGTTCATGGAGGGCCGTATCTAGAACTTAAATATTCGTGTACGATAAATAGCTGGCTGTTATGAGAAAGATGTGGCGAGTTTGTCGAATATGACACTTACAAAAATTCTACATAGAATCAGTGTAACGTTTATGGGAATTAACAGCATAACAGTACGGGAATGATCCAACATCTTGAACCACCCTGGACAGGCTGAAAGTCAGAATGTCCGCAGTACAAAATCCCTTGAATGAAAGGAATTTAACGTGTTTTGAATTTATGCACAAAAGGTGAGATTAGCAGAATGGGATGACGCTCGATGCGAGGTGGGTGACTAGTCCAATCCTGTGATCTGGCGTTTCGACCATCCATCCTGTCTCCTCGACATTATGCTCAGAGTGACACCCTGACCCATTCAACAGGATAATTGGAAGCTCACCACATGCATGGCTATAACAATTCGCAACAGGAAACCCACTTGACTTGTGTCCAAGAACTGTCGACTGTCCTAGCTCGCAGCGACATTCCTCCTCGAAGAGCCTGGATGGCCAGCCGCTTGGCCCCCACTGAAAAGCTTCTCGGGCGAGAGTGAGATTTGGCACGCATATTTCCGAAACTCTCAGCAACATTACATGGCACCTTGCCAGACATCCTGTATGCTCAGAAGCCCTCAAGACGGAAGAAAAGCATTCAATGGGGTAATAGTAAGTGCACCTAGATTTGAACTTCTCTCAAGTTTGCACGAGACATTGTCCTTGCTGGACTTTTGATAGCATTCCAGGCCCGCAATCAGCGTCCTATATGCGACTCAATTCAGAAAACTCTGATTTGTACCAGCACTATAATGGCGGAAGAACTCATAGAAGATGCGAAGGCCATTAGCCCGGGTGAAATGTACTGCGAAGCCCTGCTAACAGAGCCGATAGAGTCGCTCATTCTGTAGGGTTCAAGTCCAGAGAGGTCTGGGTGAGATGTGTATCATCCATGAAAGACGATGAACGCTATCCTTTCATTGATTTTCGTGCAGGCACCTATGGATCCGATGCCATAAGTGGGCATTGCACCTGATGTGCAAAGACACCTTGGTGCTCGTCGTACTGGACTTCTTCACCGGAACATGTCCTCATGTCAATTTACCAAACCGAGCGCAATAAGCAAGTCCTTAACGTATTTAAGAGCCATTGGAATTGCAGCACAACCACTTAAGAGCCAGTCAGCCTCTTATTCACTGAAACCAACCCAACCCACGATGAAATTCACTCTTGCACTCGTGCCGCTTTTCGCGTTGGCGATGGCATCGCCTGCCCCAGCACCCATTCCAGCCACGGATGCTGTCAAGGCTTCGGTTTGCACCATCCTAGCGATGGTGTGATTTACAGAACTGGACCCGGTACGAACTACACAGCAATGGGGCAATATGCTTATGGTACTGTACGTGATTCATGCACATTACTTTCACATGATATCGATGTTCTTCATTGCTTTCAAGCCCGTTACCTTCAACTGTTACAGGATCGGGCGAACATCAGTGAAATTCGTACGTGACGGCCTTGGCTTATATCTAAACATGCTTATCTCATCTGTCTATCTATTTACGGGGATAGGAACACTGCCGGATACTACGTCTCTGACTATTACGTTAGTGCCCCTTGCCAGGTGAGTCGGCATATTATGCGGTGCAACTATAGAGCCTCCGCTAGGTCTCATCGGTAGGCTCTCTTCTCCTGCTTGTTAAAGGAGGTCATCCAATTTGCGTACATGCGGTGACGATAGCGCTTCATCCTAACAAATATGCAAATGTCGGTCTTTTCTGTAATGAAAGTGTACAACATTAGGCCTGAACTAAAGACACGGAAAAAAAGATCCTGGAAACGACCCGGCAAAAACGATATGTTGCAGAACAATCACTATCCACCGCCATTGCTAAGCTCATTAAGAACAGAAAATTGGAAGTTAGTCGGCGTTCTAGAATCCGCGCAAGTAAGTATCAACGGCGCCCATGTCGCTACATTATAAATGAAGCGGTAACGAATGGCACATATAGCTGTTCGGGACGAACGTCATGTAACATTCAGGCAGAGCGAGGGCTCAAGGAAGAGGAGATACATGACCAAGTGATTTTTCGGCTTCTCCGTGACGCAATAGGTCCTGCTTTCAACAAGGCAGGCGAAAAACAGAAAAACTATAGCGTAAGCGTATGATACAGCATTTCAAAGACCTGAGAAGGTGCAACGCGGTGTGCAGGACAGAAAGCCCGATAATGCGATGCAAGTGCATAACGAAAACGCAGGTACCAGAGAAGCAGAAACATTCATCGAGGGCCATATCTAGAACTTAAAGACCTGTGGACGACAACATGATTGGCTGTTACGGTAAAAAGGCGGCGGAGTTGGCGAATACGACACATACAGAAATTGTACAGATAGAATCAGCGTAACGGTTATGGGAATTAACAGCATAATGGTATGGGATGATCCAACATCGTGAGCCATCCTGAACAAGCTGAAAGTTGAATGTCCGATTCTATGGTGGGACTAAAGAGCGAAGGACGCACGGGGCATGGAATGCATCCGCCGCGCAGTCGCATGGCTTTGTTATCGGATGACGAGCTGGTCCGCTGCCGACGCTCATCTGATCGCTGGGCCGAGGCTGCTCTGCGACGATTTGGGGCGTGCCTCCGGCGATTGAGCTAGAGAGATACGCAGAAGAAGGGGTGCTTATAGGAGAGACGACATGGTGAACTGAAAGAGAGAGTTGGCCTTGGCGGAGGTTTATAAACGTGAACATGTTCTCAGGCCTCAGCGACTCCTCGGGGTATGACATCACTGTGACAAGTCAGACTCCGTGAACAGCGCAATGACATGAATAAAATACGTCCGTGAAGATGAGAACATCGTATACTTGAGAGTGCGCGTGCTATGAAGCTTATGCGAAATAACTAGTCAGGAATACAATTAACGTTTATTTGGCTGTATTTGGCAACGCTAAACTTCGTGTCCTCGCGGAGTCGAGTGCAAAAGTCAGAACAATAACGATGTCAGTGAGTAATTTTATAAAATGAAGACGCCCTCTAACCGCTCATAAAACAATTCACTTCTAAGTTCTTCGTTGAATTCTTCGATCCGCGATGGAGCTCCAACTCGATCGCGCCGTCACGGCTGAGACATCGCCCGACGGCCATCGCACGTGAAGCCGTCTGACATTGACGATCCCGTCCGTTCGACATCCGTCTATACTGCCAATTTTTTAATTCTCTCTCATCGCGAATTGACATCCTCGACAATCTCCTTGAACCTGCTGATATTGCCTTTTGTTGCCGTTTTCTGTTAAACACCTTGACAGGTTCATTTGACGCACCCTTCGTCCGTCTGCTGTCAGACATAGTATCGGAGCGCCATGGGCTTAAAGATATGGGGAGAGTGCGCGTGCTATGAAGCTTATGCGAAATACACTAGTCAGGAATACAATTAACGTTTATTTGGCTGTATTTGGCAACGCTAAACTTCGTGTCCTCGCGGAGTCGAGTGCAAAAGTCAGAACAATAACGATGTCAGTGAGTAATTTTATAAAATGAAGACGCCCTCTAACCGCTCATAAAACAAATTCACTTCTAAGTTCTTCGTTGAATTCTTCGATCCGCGATGGAGCTCCAACTCGATCGCGCCGTCACGGCTGAGACATCGCCGACGGCCATCGCACGTGAAGCCGTCTGACATTGACGATCCCGTCCGTTCGACATCCGTCTATACTGCCAATTTTTTTTTAATCTCCTCTCATCGCGAATTGACATCCTCGACAATCTCCTTGAACCTGCTGATATTGCCTTTTGTTGCCGTTTTCTGTTAAACACCTTGACAGGTTCATTTGACGCACCCTTCGTCCGTCTGCTGTCAGACATAGTATCGGAGCGCCATGGGCTTAAAGATATGGGGATTCGACCTGTCAGAAATGTCCTGGAGTGCCTTTGGCACAAAAGTATGTTTGACCGTCGCTGGTGCTTGAGAGCAGAACGATTCGGTAAGCGCCCCTGCTATTTCTTCCTTTCCTGCTGCTGTCTCTCTGGTCCATGTCAGTTATCTACCAAGTCCGTAAAATTGACCTCCGGTTAAGCCATGTACTCACCACATTTCCACTTAGCTTGCTATGTTGGTCTGTCTCGCTGCAGAAGTATAATCTTCCTTTCCTTCTTTAATACGATGCTCTGACAATAACATAGTGCACAGCAACATACTCCCTCTCCAAATATGACAAGCTGAAAAAGAATATTCATGACGCCTCCTCGGCGAAGCCAACCTTTACAACGACGGCATCGTCGCCACGACTATTCTCACTATCGTTTTCGGTGTCTTGGTAGCCACTATCTTCGGCGCAGACTTTTTCTTCTCTTCTCTTCTTCCCCGCCAGGAACTACCCTCCTTGGTATCACGCGACCAGGATGGCACTTGCTCTTATCATAACTGCGGGCTTGTTCATCGCCGTCCTTTCCAGCACGGTACGCTCACCATCGTCGAGCCTGTATAAAGAGATCTGCTCATGAATTCTTTATCTTAGATCGTCGTTGGTGCCGGGGCGGCATTCGTCAGAGGCGTGCCACAAGACGTTGCGTGGCAATACGAGCAGTTACTATAACCACCCACCGTTTGGTAAGCAGACGCCTCTCACTGCGGCTCCTCAGAAGCTGACAAGGTCTTGTGTGTAGTCTACAGCCAGTGGCCCACGAATGTCGCGTTCGTCGCCCTTCTCTGGGTCGGCTTCATCTTCACTTCTGCGTCGTAAGTCTTTCTATGACTAGGCAACCATGTCGCTAATACTTCTGAATTTCAGAGCTTGGGTCATGCATTTAGCGTCCGAGCACGACTTGAAGTATGGCGCCGGCATTCCTGGCGTCACACCCGCCAGCAAGCGCATTGACGTCCACCCCAGCTCGCCCGCCCATCACTGTCACTCTCGAGGGCAGCAAAAGCATCGATTCCAAAGGACGCACCCTTTCCATGGGATCTGACGTCTCCGGCGTATACGACGTCCCTCGTCTAGAATACATGCCTTGAGGCGGAGAGTATAAGATGTGCTTGGGTTAAAGTTAAAGCAATGAATTTAGACAACTGACAACTTTAGTCCATTCTGCCACGACATCTTCAAATGCCACGATTTCTACAAGAAGACAAGCAAGTCATGTATGTACGATATGTACGACCACTTCATAGAGTAGGTAGACACATGTAGGATACAGTACAGTATAATATAATTGACTTTTAATAATGCTCTCGTCCCGTCTTTCGACTCATAAAACCGCGACCGCCCAATTTCCTAGCCATCGCCGCCTGAGCGGGATTCCGAATCACTTGCTGGCTGAGCCCTGTTGCTTGCGTCACCTTCAAGTTGAAAAAGAGGAGCGAACGCGAACCGCAGGCTGTGGACTGAACCAATGGGCTCAATTCTATTCGCGCGTGGTTGAATGACGACACCGCAGAATAAAGCGAAACCGTAAGGAGGAAGACACGGCGTTTCGCGGAACGGCATTATGTGCGCCGCGGGGGAGGTTAGCTAGTCAACACACTCACAAGACGTTGCGCTCAGCCTCTCCTGCACTTAGATCCTTACATTAACATATGAGCGGCCATTACCGTCGTCGAAAACCAATGGTGGATAGCAGTTCCGGAGACGCTTCGTATTGCAGTGCTGTGTTGTGCAACACTCCTTGCGATATCAGGCCTGCTTTAGGTAGCACGATGACTAGCGACTCTAAATAGCGGACAAATTTTCATGAGATTATTCAAAATCATTTCTGCAAGACTTACTGGGCGTATGCATCCACCTTTCGTATTTGAATGTGCGACACCTCAACGATCTTTAGCCCCAGTCCGTCGTCCTGTACGTCCAACGAGGTAACGCTCTCTTGTAGGAAGACATTTTGTTGTTTCCTTTCAGTCTAGTAAGTCCTCGCAGGTAATTCACCGCGAGCCATCGAAGAGTCGAGTAGCGTCTGGGTCCTGTGCTCGTCCACTCTCATACCGCCTGCACCGAACTGAGTACATTCATCCCATGCTGCAGACACAGAACGGCAGACTCTGAACCAAGGGGGGAGGTATTTGCGCTTGGGTGGCCTTAGCGGACTGGTAGCTGGGCGCCCGTAGGGAAGGCCCTCTACTGATCTTGATCGTCAGAGAGTCAACGGCGTCTGGGCGATGGGGTAGCTATGGAAGGACAGAGCAGGCTGAGAGAAAAGTGGTTGGGACATCGGGACGGGGTGGTTGTAGAATATACCTGCATCAATGCGTGGCGTCTGGCCAGCGGTATCGATGAGAGCGCCTTCTTCTTGGGGACTAACAGGGCTGGAAGTTGAGTAGGAGAGATAGTAAGATGTTGGAAAGGCAAGAACGAGTGGAGGGGAGGGAGGGAGGGAGTAGGAGGCCAGTGGAGATCTGGGGGCAAATAAATTCGGGGTTCGGTCGTGTGGCCATTACTCTTACAACCTGGTCTGGCCTTTCACGGAAACTGATAGCTCACGGACAGATCATATAACAGCCAAAGATGTTGGGGCATGTATCTGACCCAGCTAATAACGCCCCTCCTTGCTAGTCAATTATGAGCCCGTTGGCGAGCCATGCTCTAAAGCAAGTCTTTAGAAAATGGAAGTAGAGACGAACCGAAAGGGGATCGATCCTCCATCGGCTGAATCCAGAAGTGAGCTGGTTCATAGCTGGTGATCTATACTAAATAGACAAATCACGGTCTCTGTCTTTTTCCCTTTTTAAATGGTGAGATGGGAGCGAAAGGGTTGCAAACCCTTGACATGATAAGGTAACGGACCGGAAAGATATAACGGCGATTGAAGGGACGAGGAGAACGTGACTGCGTCGAAGGCATTCCCAAATTTCAGCCAGGTGCTCTTCAGCAGATGGTCATCTGATTCACCATTCCAATGTTTGAATACATTCAGAATTGGAGTGAGATCACGTTGACCGACCTTTCGGAGGGACTTGGACGATTTGCATAGTTTCGGTAGTCTGCATCAAAGAAGCCCAAAAGGAATGTAGTGCAACTTTGGGTGAGAAGAATGGACGGAAATGGTGTCCAGAATCGTCCCAAACTAGCCGCGAAGTGGAGACTGCATGGCTGTGCCTCAATTCGCAAAACGAGAGCTGCATGCCGGAAGAGTGTTGCTTTTGATAATTCGAATAAACCAATGTCTAATCGCCTGAGACTCATCGGTGAAAAGTTGGCAACAATGCCACAGCTCAAACTTTGAGGGGACAGTGATGATAGATTTTTCTAAAAATAAAATCGACTCAGGGATTCGTTTTGCAAGGACAAAAGTGACAAGGCTAACTCGGTATTTGGGCAGCCAAGTCGTGCTTGGCATTCCCGGCAAAGTATAGTCGTGTGAAGGCGCTGAATTGCAGATAACGATTGAAAAATTAGACGCTGGCCTGTCCATTTGTGTTCCATTTCTTCATGTCAGATCAGAGAGCGAGCATGCTATCAGGGTCAGATATATCTGTTGGTAGCTTGAGCGTTGAGCAAGGATGGGAGACAGAGGGTTGTAGATACTAGAAAACTATTCGCATCAGCGATTTGTCGGGCGGCCTCACTCAGCAGGGGAGCCTTCATTTCTGCGTTGTGTGTGGTTATGTAATGGGCGTCTCGGAATCAAACATGAGCAAACTCGTCATCCATTTTCGCGGTTGTAGAAGTAATTGCTGCATCACTGACTTGTCCTGCGACAATACATTACACCCAGAATCTCCCGTCTGCGATTCGCGGAGGCCCATACAGATAACTGGACAGAAAGGTTGGGTATGTGGGTATATTGCGGACGATAAGAGCTAACGCCGAGCCGACACGTTTTTGCTTATCTCGCTAAAGGTCATTAAGAAAAAAGGACCAAAACAAGAGCGTGACAAGAGACCCGTTGGGTGGCTTATCTCTCTCCAGTTATCTCTGTTGTTCGCTTTTCCCAAGTGACAGCGTTTACGCGCCCGTTCGACAAACAAGTCTTCTAATTCGCAAATTACAGAGAAACCGAACCAGGGTCATCCAGTTCTCGTTATCGCGCACCAATCACACCGGAGAAAGCAACCTACCATCTCGTTAATTTGTTCTTCCAAGCCAGGCAAGATGTCACACGGCTCTTACTCTTCGCATTCAGCGTCCATCATGACAGAAGATGAAGACTGGGAGGACTACGTCAAGGGAGGTTATCATCCAGTCAAGATCGGAGACACGTTTTCCGATGGTCGCTACATTGTCGTTCGCAAACTAGGGTGGGGTCACTTCTCCACGGTCTGGCTTGCAAAGGACCAGAAGTGCGTCTTTCAATCCTGAACTCGTCGTAATAAAAAGAGAAAAGATATTCATACGCCAGGGGAACTTGCTGTTATACAAATTTTTGAATCCGTCTCGTGCCACTCGTTTTCGATGACTGTAATGCCGCTTATCGTCCCTCGTTTTCCCATTCATTTCTCTTATCGCGCTCGAATCAATTGAATCCCCGGTTACACGATGGACCAGGATGAACCGGCATGTGGCTCTCAAGGTCGTCAAATCCGCACCCAGATATACCGAGACAGCTCTAGATGAAATCAAGCTTCTCCAGCGACTCATCACCTCCTCAAATCCCCCGCAAGAACCCAGTCCCTCGAACCCCAACCCGCCTCAGTCGCCCGCTCATACCCATCCCGGCCGATCTCATGTCATCTCTTTTCTTGACCACTTTCGACACAAAGGGCTCTGAAAGTGTATTCATCAGCAGTTCGCAACCGCTACCCAGTCCATCTTCCTCCTTCGGTACATCACCCATGCTAGACCGGTGGGCATTTGGCATGAGCAAGATCGATGGAGGGGGCACTGGCGGCGGGTCCGCGACTGGCCATGGAAGTGAAGACAGCGGAAGCAAACCTGGGTCGCTGGGCGATAAAGGTTTCCTTGGACCGAGTGTTAGCCGGCCTCACTCGGAGGATTTGGTCGCGGAGGGCGTGGGTAACGTGTCTTTGAGCAGAGAGAAAGACGACGAGAAGGGCAAGGACAATCCTGTTGGCTTCGTCGGTCGAGTCGGCGGCTCGTCTGCCGCAGGCGCTGCTACAGCTGGGCCGCTCAGCAAGCGCCGTTTAACCCTAAATCGGGCGCAGTTCCTGTCCCCATCCCAGTATCGAAATTCCGCGCGCCATCGTCAGAAGCAGGAGTGTCCGGGTCCGCGATGTCGGTCGATGAAAAACAGACCACAGGAGGGATTCTGGACGAGGCGGCGATGGCGATGAATCGTGTCGTCAGCGAAGGCAACGAGCGGATCACGGTGAAGATTGCTGATTTGGGGAATGGCAAGCTAATCTTTTTTCCATGCCCCATCTTATCACACTGAACGTTCTTTTACAGCTACGTGGGTAGAGCATCACTTTACAGATGACATTCAAACGAGGCAATACGACCGAGTGTTAGCCGGCCTCACTCGGAGGATTTGGTCGCGGAGGGCGTGGGTAACGTGTCTTTGAGCAGAGAGAAAGACGACGAGAAGGGCAAGGACAATCCTGTTGGCTTCGTCGGTCGGCGGCGCTCGTCTGCCGCAGGCGCTGCTACAGCTGGGCCGTCATTGCTATCTCAGCAAGCGCCGTTTAACCCTAAATCGGGCGCAGTTCCTGTCCCCATCCCAGTATCGAAATTCCGCGCGCCATCGTCAGAAGCAGGAGTGTCCGGGTCCGCGATGTCGGTCGATGAAAAACAGACCACAGGAGGGATTCTGGACGAGGCGGCGATGGCGATGAATCGTGTCGTCAGCGAAGGCAACGAGCGGATCACGGTGAAGATTGCTGATTTGGGGAATGGCAAGCTAATCTTTTTTCCATGCCCCATCTTATCACACTGAACGTTCTTTTACAGCTACGTGGGTAGAGCATCACTTTACAGATGACATTCAAACGAGGCAATACCGGTGTCCGGAAGTCATCCTAGGCGCCAAATGGGGCACGAGTGCCGACATCTGGAGCGTCGCCTGTGTCGTGAGCATCTACGGCTTTTGCCTTCCATTTCTGCCGTCTGACTTGCGTTTATCAGATTTTTGAGCTGATCACTGGCGGCGATTATCTCTTTGATCCCGCATCCGGCTCGCGGTACAGCAAGGATGATGACCACATTGCACAGATCATGGAGCTCATGGGCGAATTCCCAAGAGGTATCGCCTTTTCCGGAAAGTACAGCAGCGAGTTCTTCAACAGGAAAGGTTCGTTTGCGTGTCCTCTTTCGCTTTTACGTCCCTTTCCTCATGATCTTTCCAGGAGAGCTGCGGCACATCAACAAGCTCAGATATTGGCCCCTAGAGGCAGTCCTTCATGACAAATACTTGTTCTCTCAGCACGAAGCAGAAGCCATCGCGTCGTTCCTTAATCCGATGCTGCGACTCAACCCAGACCGACGAGCTAGCGCGTCGGAGCTTATACATCACAAATGGTTGGATGGCATCGTCGTTCAAGGTGAAATCGACGTCATCCGGCGGGCAGAACGGGAGGATGCGGAGCGTAAACGGAGGGCGGCTGCTACTGCATCAGGAGGTACAATAGCCAGACCTGGTCTAGCGGGAGGAATGACGCTGTCTGGGACCGAGATGAACCTTTCCCGGGCATCCCGCACCTCGGTCCCTTCTGAAGCCATGGTCACTGCGATCCACGACGACGCGATGCTCGCCCAGAGTGAGGTGGACGCTATGAAACCCGTCGATGATGTTATCGACCCAGAGTCTCAAGCACCTTCGCGGACGGGATCGACGGTCGGAATGGCGCAGCAAGCTCAAACACAGCACACGCATCATCAACATCAGCAACATCACCACCATGGGGCGCCACAGCTGTCTGCGCCGCCTCTGCCAGGAGGCGCTCAAAAAGAGAACGTGGGTGGGCAGCAGAAACGGGCATTCTAAGCCCGGGATGTCTAGGACTATAGTGAATTAGATCGGACTTCCGTTCAGCTTTCGCAACGACGTTTGGACTTTGTGCTGTGTTTTGCCTCGGTATGATTTGCATATGGTCCAGTTCGTTCCCTAATTGGTCTGTCGATATACCTGTTTTCTTCTGTGGATCTCTCGTCCGCGTGTTTTTCCGTCAGGATGTCTTTTCTTTCCCATTGCCACTTAGTTCCCTTTCCTGATTTGCTTTCAAGTTTTCTTTTTTTTACGCTTTCATCTCATGTTCCTTTTCTTGCTTCTTTGTCAAATTTCTTTTCTTCGCCCTGAGGGTGTGCATAATTTGATATACTATATTGTACATACTCACCGTTGTGTGTAGTATATACGTTACCTTACGAGATGAAAGAAATGTAAGCCTAGACATAGACCTGATGTGCACTGCCTTCCACGAGTGACAATTATATTGGACTGCACCCCGTGTTCGACAAAAAACAAAAAGAAACCATCTGTCCCGGAGAGACTTGAACTCTCGATCTTCCGATTGCAAGACGGAGAGTATTAACAGTCGGACGCCGTAACCAACTAAGCCACGGGACATCTGACATACGCTGCTTTCAGATAATCTTATTACAATTTTTTACAACTGCTCATGATCTCTCATTCATGGCGCGGCCTGCGCGTCTTGTCCTTCTCTTCACCTTTCCGACGTTCATTTTACCTCGACGCAAGCGGTCAGTAACTTTCCTTCACTCAGTACGTTTATGATGACAGTATCCAGGGGAGCAGGAACTTTTTGCCGTAACCACACATCGTTGGCTTTACAACGACGAACGGCGTCAGTCCCATTTGCCTGTCCACGACCAGAACTTGACTAATGTCCTTTCAGAGCGAGCCATTCGATATGTTCCTTTCAATGTTCAAGCATTCGTCGACGTAGCGGTACGAGCTGCAAGTGCCACAAAGTGCACCTCGTTCGATAAAGTCCAAGATGGTGTGTGTGTCCCTCCACAAGCCATTCGCATCTTTCAATGCTGGATAGGAACTTTTAACCGCGTCTTCTCACTCATGCGTGCCTTTGCTGCCTGCGCACGGGCTGCAATCGATGTGAATCCAGACCCCTCAACCCACGCAACGTACCATCGTCTCATCTCGGATTACGAGAAGCTTGTCCCACATTTGACCCCACCTCACGTACCCTACACCCTTTGGCACCCGAATCTTCACGCGAGCAATATTCTTGTGAGTGAATCGACGCAGTCATGCGAGTTGAAGGGCGTTATCGATTGGCAAGGAGCCCTGGTCGCGCCAGACTTTATGCAATTCGATGTTCCCCCGCATACACCGCTCAAGGGCATCCACTCGTTAAACTATCTGATGAAAATCTCCCGGAGCTTGCTGCTGAAGTTGGTACATTGAACGAGAAAGAGAAACAATCTGTCCAGCTCGCGCATCGCCGCATATGGCGGCAGCGATTGCATGAAATCATCATGCATCGCAACGATCCCTGGCTGGCGGAAGACCTGTATGGCCTAAAGGGGGTTCAGGCGAAGCGGTTGGCGGACGTGCTGCGTTGGATATCGACAGAGGCCCTTGGCCAGACGTGCACTCTTACATGCGTGCCTTTGCTGCCTGCGCACGGGCTGCAATCGATGTGAATCCAGACCCCTCAACCCACGCAACGTACCATCGTCTCATCTCGGATTACGAGAAGCTTGTCCCACATTTGACCCCACCTCACGTACCCTACACCCTTTGGCACCCGAATCTTCACGCGAGCAATATTCTTGTGAGTGAATCGACGCAGTCATGCGAGTTGAAGGGCGTTATCGATTGGCAAGGAGCCCTGGTCGCGCCAGACTTTATGCAATTCGATGTTCCCCCCGCATACACCGCTCAAGGGCATCCACTCGTTAAACTATCTGATGAAAATCTCCCGGAGCTTGCTGCTGAAGTTGGTACATTGAACGAGAAAGAGAACAATCTGTCCAGCTCGCGCATCGCCGCATATGGCGGCAGCGATTGCATGAAATCATCATGCATCGCAACGATCCCTGGCTGGCGGAAGACCTGTATGGCCTAAAGGGGGTTCAGGCGAAGCGGTTGGTGACCCAGCCGGCGCTTGCCATCAGCCGTGGCATGACGGAAGGCATCCCGATTGTTCTGCACAGCTTTTTGACGACTCGCAGCCTCTGGAATCTCGTAGTTGGCGTCGACGAGGACGGCGCGCCCCTCACGCCTTTCCCATTCTATATATCCGACTCAGACAAAGAGCGAAACGAGCAGGAGATGGAGCAGCTCGGACAAAATACGACCATGTGTGACGAATTGCTCGAGAGTTTGGGTATCCCATCAGACAGCGACGGAATCGTCGAAGTGGCCGAATACGAAGCGGCGAAACGTGCAATTGAGGAAGCGAAGCAGGTCGCCCTGGACTCGGCTCTCTCCCAGAAGGAGAGGGACCATTTGGCCGATGCGTGGCCGTTGCAAGACGGAAAATTATCTTTGACAGCAGAGCTTTGTCAGTGATCGACTGGGCGGGAAGTGCGTGTGGCTAAGTTGGACGGCGGACGGTCTGCATATATATCTCCATCTCATATGAATAATTTCGATGGAAACTTGTGATGATCCTGTTCATGGCGTCTTCTCAACGATCACCACCGCAGCAGGCTGAGGGGTTCGATCGCGCGCAGAATCAATTTTCTGATTTGCCGAGGGAAGGTATTACATCCAGCATCGTCCGTAGGTACTACAGAAGCAGTCTGAGGTAAACTACAAATTTGAGAAAACGTCTCGGGGCGAAGCTGCGCGAGTCATATGACAAGGCACATTTGACGGAAGCACGTATAGCCTTATTCCGTAGGATGATGCTCCTTCAACCAAAGCAAGCCATTCCCGTTCTCGATGTAAGGGAATGTCTCTATTTTGTCCGGCGTAGAGAACATTGGTGATTCGGTGGAAGAACACGGGACTGCTTCCGCAGAGCATGGGGTATTTACAGGGCCCAGAGCATAGAGCCCGTTTGACTAGGACTGCTTGTGAGCAACTAGTCGACGCCCGTCTCGAGATAAAGGCACACCTTGTAGTATTGACATGTATGTGGTGGTGTCGGCGATGTAGGCTCATAATAGCTATAAAGTCATTAATAACGTAAAATTTTGAACCCATGCAGCTCGGGACGTACATGCATTCGAAGATGGAGTACGGCCCATCGTAAGATATAGCATATCGGGAGGGTATCAGAGCAACACCACGTTTATCCATCAACGGGCAGGAAAAGTCGCACGATAGTGGTACAGAGCTGCATAGTAAGGATAAATTAAGGAGTACAGCAAGAATACAGTGGAGGATCATTCCACGGTGGGTACCAGAACCCATGAGCGATGGTTCGATGGCTCACAGATTTTGACGTGGCGAAGCGACATGCTCCGATTACCTTTTCCGGCGAACTTGACCCATAGGCATAAATAAATCACAATAGATGGGCAACCCTCTCGCTCATCTTCAGGACTGCGGCGCTCAGTGCTTGCTTCTTCATCAGGATGCCTCAGCAATTCCTGTTGATGCAAGACGGTCTATATCTGACCCTGCATTGAAGGAAGTGTAATAATCATTATTGAAAGCGTTAAAAGCGTACACTAGCGTGTGTTACTTATTTCTAAATTGCAGGTCAATTTTCGTCCGATTCACGCAAGCGTCACTCAATTTTCAGCTAAGTACATGCGCTCAGCCGCTACTGCGGCGGAAAAGCGAGGGTCTCGTGCCTGAAAACGCGTGACGTCACCGATGCCTCCGCTCCAAACGCGTCGATTTGGTCCGCCGCGGGTATATAAACCTCAGCTCTGCCTTCTCCTCCCATCCCAGCGATTATGTCCATCCCTACTCTTCGCCGTCTTCCGCCCCTATCCTACGCCATTCAAAATGTGCTTTATTCTGTCGGCACCATCGTGGCGTCAACGGCCTCCCTGTTCGTTACACTGTTTCTGATCATCCCTTTGTCATTTCTACGCTTCGCACTTCTTCCCGTTGCGTATACCTTTGCCAATGGCCAGCCGGAAAGAAAAAAAGTCATTCTCGTAGTCGGCGCTTCTCGCGGAATAGGCTTCAACGTTGTCAAGCAGTACGCAGACGAAGAAAATGCCACGATCATCATAGTAGGGCGGCGACCCGGTGCGCCGATTCAACGTAGACCTGGTGATCTGTTCTCTAACAATGCGTAGAATCGCTCAAACGCGTTCAGGACCAGCTTGGAATGCACAAGGCCAACATCATCATTGAAATCTTGGACTTGGCTTCTGATCCTGGAAGGATCGCCGAAGCCGTCAATTCTTGGGACAGGAAGTATCATGGAATCACCCACCTCTACGCTGTAAGTGGGACGGCCAATGATGGCTCACGACCATGGAATATGGTACGTTCCACGCGCATATAATGAGGTCATCATTATCCGATCGACCAACATTTAGGACCTATCCGCAAAGATCGTTCAGACCAATGTTATGGGCGTGATGGCCTTAATCATGTCTGTATACGAAGCAATGAAAACTCGTCAATCTGGAAAGATTGTACGCATACATCTACCTCAAAATTTGCTTACTGAGCCGGTCACTGTCAGTGTATCGTTTCTTCAACTGTCGGCTACTTCGCGCCGGCCAACATGATAACGTACGCGTCCACCAAGTCTTTCCTCAACACCTTCGCAACAAGCCTTCGCGTCCTCGCGTTATGCGACACAAACCCGATCAGAAATATTCACCTCAACGAGAAGGAATCATACTATGGCACAGCACCTGAAAATATCGAAGTCACTATGGTCGCTCCAGGGTTCATTGACACGCAGATGACCGGCGACCTGCGAGAGAATGGATCAACCGCTCCATATATTATGCACAGAAATCCGGAAAAACTGGCGAGGAGAATGAAGCAAGCAGTCGAGAGGGGCGGAGAAGGCTCCTGCGTATGGCCCCCCGAGCAAGGCTTGATGTTATATTCCATGCGAGGTAACGGACATCTATTTTCCAACTCTCGTTTTCTAAACTCTGCGAAAAGGGATTAACCCAATCTGTGACGAGCTCGGACGGTGGTTGTCTTGGCGCCTTGGATTTGCAACTCAAAAAGTTATTACTTGATCCCGATTGGTACTCACTATCGACGATGCCCTTGATATCGTGTTTGTAAAGCGTTTGTTTTCCGTTATTCGCCTTCTCCACATCATCGGTCGCGTGCTCTGTCCTCTCTATTCTGTACCCGTCGATGTTCACGAGCCTGTCAATGATATAACCGTTTTAATGTTCACGAAGTAGAAGAAACCGTCCCCAGTGTCGATCTCAAACGCCACATACCGATTGCTAGTGTGGCAAGTTTCGAGCGAGTCGCGGCCAGGTACAACATTTAGGTGCGCCGAACTCGTTCTGGCATCGATGTCCTGCTATTGAAACCCTGGCTAGTAGCAAATCTTTCTTTGCGGATAGACCAGGCACACCAGAGTCTTCGCCATGGGGATTTTATGGAACAGCAGCTTTGGACTCCCCTACTCTGGCGGCACATGTGAGGAATAACTTTACAACTCAACCTTCCTGCTAATGACTCTTAATACTGCGAAGGTGAATCCGGATCGGCATTGACATTGAAGATGGTGATGATATGAACTGGATCCCTCGCCCCTTCTTTCTACTCTCAAACTCTCTTCCCCACCCCCTGAGATTCAACAGATCTGGAGAAGACTGTGGCTTTGCTTTAATAAAATTTGATCTTCGAATGGCCGCAGGCACCTTGCGCCTCGATCACGCCCAAGGCACGTACTCGTTCCACTCAAAAGCTTGCCTTGGGTCGAGATACCCATAGACAAAGGAAAAACAAATGGGAGAGTTGACGAGCGACAGCAAAATATGAAAATCATTTGAGCCACATGAATATTCTAGCACATTGGAAGGAGAAAGGAAGATAGGGGCAGCGAGTTTTGGGGACGGCTTTGGGATATTGTCATTTGCCCTTAGCAGACACGCGGCCCGGATGAGCTGCGATATGAAATCGGCGCACCACAAATGGAGCACCGCGTTGAACGTTTCGCTTGGAGATGATCACGAATTGCCAAACATGGAGCGTCGCGTGATCAAACGGCCTGTCCTCCTGCACCCGCTGCAACGCGATAATCGCATATTCAGATTCTGCCCCGCCCGGAGCTTGTTGCCCGGCACCGAACAAACTTTCTGCGTTCTGTGCGTGCCTCACAGGGCTGATCTGCATCTCTGCTATTCTGTCAATGAATTCAGTCGAGACGAATAGCCGCCGAGAAATGTGACGCATCGAACGACGAAGCCCTCCCTTTCCATGAACGCTTTTCTGTTTTGTTTGACTGACAGACATCTGAAACGCTCCGCGTTCCGATCCAGCCGCGTCAAAACTTTTCTTTTTGGTCTCTTTCCGCAAAGAAAAAATCATATTCCTCTGGAGATCTTGTTTCCCGAGAAACGATCGTTTTCCGTTTTCGGGTCCCCATGCATGTATCAGGTGTTCAAAACACCGCACGTCGTGCACAAACAGGCAGAGCAGAAAAAAAAATTTTTTTTTGAAGTTGTCGAAAAAGCCATCAGCGCCACAAGGCCGAGCCACGTCCGCTGGCAAAAGGGAGGGAGGGAGAGGAGGAGGAGGGTTGCCCACCGCCTTGCACTCAAAACAAGGCGTGTCGTTTGATGGGTTCATCAGAAAAAAAAAAAAAACTCGGTTTGAGTAATTTCCCTGATGGCGGTCGCAAGCGGGCGCTCATCTCGAAAGCCGAGAACGGGATACCCGCTCAGATAGGGACGCGCGGATGCATCATGAATTGGACGCGTGATGATGATAATGGCGATGGAGAAAAGAGCCGCAACGCAACGCAACGCAACTGCGGACAGCACGCCCGTCTGTCTATATGGAGCCAAATCTTTTGCGTTTTCCTTTTTGCGTTTGCGTTTCCAATTCTGTTTTTCTTTTTCTTTTTTTTTTTTGCTTTATGTTTGGCAGGAAGAATGTTTTGGCTTGGTTCCGTCATTCAAGGGATTGCCAGCCCAAGTTGAACGACCGCGGTCATGGGACCGGGGGTGGCTGATCAGCGGGGGGAGGCTGTCTTGGAAGCTGCCCGATGCGGGAAGGGTGGGGACCACGAGACGGCTGGACGAATTACGAATACCAGTCACCCGATTTCGAATGTAAAATAGGATTAATTAAAACATATATATTTCCAGACACGGGTTGTTGCATAACAAGGGTCAAAACGTTATCAAAAGTATGTACGTGAAGGAATAGCGACATGATGTACAGTAAATACGCATCCAATAAAATGAAGTGGAGGACGAAGCGGGCGGGGCGAGAGGCAAACGAGCGAGCGATAGATTTTCCAAACGTTTTCGAAAAAGGGGGAAAAAAAACGAAGAGATAATTATGTACATTAAGAAGGTATATGGCATCGAGGTAAAAAGAAAAGGTATTGATGGTTTTTTTTGTTTTGGAACGCCGGATGGGTAATGGTTATCGATCCAAAGGTATAAGCACGATGAACGATATATAGTCACGAAATCGAAAAAAAAAAAAGAAATTGGTATTAGCACGCGAAAGAAGTGGTGAGCAGGGTAAAGTAATTCCGAAGGAAAAAAAAAAGAGGGGAAAAGGTATAAGATACACGGCAACGGGAACGGAGGAACAAAGGACGCCAAAGGAGCTGATTGGGCAGGGATTACAGACAGGAAAAAAAACATCGCATATGAAGAGAGCAGCTTTGAAGGGGAGGGTCCATCAAAAACAAAAAAAGAAAGGAAATAATTTGAAATCGTCCATCTTTTCCCTTTTTCTAACACACCTCTTCCGATTTCGAATTTCGGCCCAATAAAACAAATTCCAAGACGCGATTTAGACACGCATGCCGTACTCGGCGGCGTGGTGGTGCGCATGGGGCCCGCCGAGGTAGGGCGACCCGCCACCACCGACGACAGAGGACGGGGACGAGGCGGCAGAGCGAGGCGAGAATGACGCAGCGCGTTGCTGCTGATGTTGATGCTGCTGCTGCAGATGGGGCGACACGGCGCTCACATTGGGAGGTGAAGGAGATGGGACGAAGTGCTGTTGCTGTTGCTGGTGCTGAAAACCGCCATCTGAGATGACGGAAAATGCGGGTGAATGGGGGACGCCGCCGTGGCCGTATGATGCGGGCGAGTGTCCTCCGTGGTGTACGCTCCCAAGGAGGAGGGGTGATGCAGCGACAGCGCCTGCGCTTGCGGGAGATGCTGACGCGGATCCTCGTCGTGCATCATAAACGCTTGCGGTGGGTGACGAAAGGCCTGCTGCTGCTGCGGCTGTTGCTGTGGCGGAGGGAGGTGTGGCGGAGGATAACCTTGCGTTTGCGCTGAGCGCTGGCGACGGAGCAACTCCATACCCAAATACTCCTCCATCGCTTGAACCTGAGCCTGCGCCTGCCTTCCGAACTCCTGCGTTGGGCTTCGACCGCCTGACGCATCTGTTGCCGGTGAAGCTCTTGCGTGTACTGGAGAGCCGCCGCCGACTGTCGCCTGGTGAGGCTGGGAAGCGTGCCGTAGACGTGCTGGTATTGTTGTTGCTGGTGCTGGTGATGTCCTGCGGCTCGCGGTGGGGTGCCTGATGATTCGCGATCAAAGAGAGCGAGTGCGGAGGCGGAAGAGACGAGTCCGCTTGTCGAAGTGCCTGGTCTGGACGATCCTGAACCGGCGGTCGAGGCATATACGCCTGCATATCCATATTCTGCTGATGACGAGGCAGCAGCAGCGGCTGCTGCTGAAAGTAAAAACGCTCCAGATCCGACATGGACACCGGCATTTCCGACAACTCCGGCATCCGAGTCATTGCAGAGCTCCATGACGGACAGACGTCGAGACTGGGGACGCGACTCGGATCCGTAGTCGTAGTCGTACGGATGATGTTGCTGGGGGGCGGCGTGGTATTGGGCGGCGTCGTGTGATTGCTGTTGCTGGTGGTGGTGGTTGTGCTGCTGTTGCTGCCCGTGTCGTGGCGGAGGTGGCGGCGATGCTCCGTATGCAAACTCGTCATAGGCATGAGGCCCGTCGGGTCCGGCGTAGGCCCGTTTGCGCGGGTTGCTGCTGCTGCTGACGTTGATGAGGGGCGGCGAGGCAGATGCGTGCTGGTGTGGGTGTTCAGGAGGGGAGAAGTAAAATGGGGAGGGATCTGCTCCGGAGGGCGAATCTGGGACGGCGGCTGCGGCGGGAGGGCTGGTGTCGTACTGCTGCTGTTGGCCTGGGTGTCCCATGTCGAATCGTCCATAGTGTACTGGGGATAGCTCTGCTGCTGCTGGGCGAGGGACCATTCCAGGTCCTGCATGATAAGGAGATGATTTTGCCGAGTAGAATGATGCTGAGGCGCCTGTGGTTGAGGAAGCTGTGCCGGGACGACTAGCGGTTGGCTGGCGTCTGTGGAGGTGGTGGGGTGGAAAGGCAAGTAGTTGCTGGGACTGGGCAGAGGCGGGTGAAGGGGTGGAGTAAGGCTGTTGTTGTTGCTGCTGATGGACGGGGGAAGACGATGCGGGGATGGAAGAGGAGACGATTGCAGAGAGCGGAGGGAGGGATCTTGGATTGTTTGGGTCGGCAAGACCAGCTGCAGTGGATGGGCGACTTGCGCCGGATCCAGATCTGGAACGGGGCGCGGCATCGCGTGGATCGGTGGAGAGACCGAATCCGAGAGTGGGGGCGAAGGAGAGAAAGGATTGGGATTGAGCGCCTGCTGGTGGTGGTGGTGGTTGTGCTGCTGCTGCTGCTGTTGCGTTGTTGTTGTGGGATGCTGGGGCAAGAAAGGACTGGCCGGGGTCACGAAAGGAATGACTGCGAGCGTGAGCGTCGGCAGCATGGTCAGGCGCTGCCTGGACGTGCCATCCGTTCTGGTGGTGGTGGTGATATCAGTCCGTTGTGGTGGTGCTCGGGGTCGTAGGGCACGCCAGGGTCCGAGCGCGGGTGAGGGTGCATCGTCATGGGCACGTCTTCCTGCTTGATCATGCCCAGCCCGTTGACGGCGAGGGCGTGCGTCGAAAGTGCCGCTTGAGCGGCCGCGACGGCTGCTGCCTGTGCCTGAGCGGTCTGAGCCTGGGCGGCGGCACTAGCGTTAGTGTTGATGTTGACGGCCACCGACGCCGCCGCTGCAGCAGCAGCAGCAGCAGCTGGACGACGACCTCCCCTAGCCTGACCGATCTTGTTGGCAGCAGCCATGGAAGCATGAAGAGAAGTGAGGTCGCGCATCATGCGCTCGTTCTGCTCCGGCTTGTCAGCGTGGACGGTCTGTGCGTGCTGCCTGAGGTTGTCGAGACGAGAAAACTGCTTGCCGCAATGACACGTGAACGGTCGCTCTCCGGTGTGTTTCCTGCGATACGGAATGTTCACGGCTCGAGACGCAATGGATTTTTTTTAAATTTGAAACAAGACGACAGACCTGATGTGCCGGGCCAGGTGTTCGCTGCGTGAAAAGATCATGGCGCAGTCACCGTAGCCCCTGCATTGGAACGTCTTTGCAGGAGGAGCGCGATAACGCTTTGGTTGTTGCTGTGGAAGGGACGGAGGGTGGGCCAGCATTGCAGCGTTGGTGTTGACGGGATCAGGGGTAGGAGCCTCTGAACGGTCCATCGAAAAGAAAAAGAAAAAAAAAGAAAAAAAAAAAGAGACAGGTCGAAAGGTCAGCTATAAGAAGGGGAGTGCCTGATCAACCTCCATCCCTTATTTTATTTTATTCTTATTATTATTTTATATTATTATTATAAGGCACAAACAAGTCGGACATTCAATCTTGCAATCAGATCAAGGGTCCAACCCAATTCCCGCCATCTTGGCTCAAACCGCATAAATGAAAACTCTCTGCTGGAACCGGTTATCCCGGAATCAAAGGGAATCCCGAATTTCAAGGCTAAACGCCTTTCCGGCGATCGTGACTCTCCTCCTCCCCCCTGAGCGGATTGCGGGAACGATCTCTTAAAGTCTTTCAAAATCCGTCCTGTTGTTCGCTTCTCTGTCGCGTTCTTTTTTTTTTTTCATTTTACGATCGTCCATTTCTCGCGAAGCGTGAGACTGAACCTTTCAACGAAAGAAAAAAACGTGAGCCATGCGATTGACCGACTCGCGATTGTTCCGTTCACGTCGATCGCGTTTCTTCGACACCAGATAGGCACCCAACGCACGCTGCCTTCCCATCCACTCCGTCTGTGCCTTTCATTCACCGTTCCGCCATTCGCATCCTGGGCGATATTGAACTGCTTACGTCGGCGACCCGTGACTCGATCGATTCTCAAAAAACCCACGCCCGTCAAAGAACCGCCCAACCCTCTGCGCACTCCACCTCATGCGGATAACCAAAACCCGCTCTCTCTCTCTTATGTACTTGCAATATGTAATGCATTCATTTCAAAAAAAAAAAAAAAAATGCCCTCCACAGACGTGAACATTGCTTGGATACCGAGCTATCAGTGCTCCATCGAAACAGCTCGTCATAATTCCCCATGCAGAGGGCTGCTGCTACGAAAACAGTCAAGTGCGTCCAGATTGCCCGATAAGCGAAACCAGAGCGCGCATCGCTATTGCTATTCCCCCGCCCGTCCGCGTGATGCTCGGAGAGAAACCCCGCGCTCCGTACACCACTCTTCCTTCACCTTTCGTTCCGTCCACAACATGCCATCGCCACCCTGCGCTGGGGCGAACAGCAAAGGCACCGGGTCAACAGGCACCCCCGCAAGGGCCGAAGGCACGTTCGAGTTTCGCGTTCAGGTACGTGATCGACACGGATACACTCAACGTCGTAGCAAAGCACTCCGCGCTGGATGAAACCTTTTGCATAGACTAGACCTGGGGCAGGCAGAACCAGACTGATGGACGATCACGTCGCTGTCGCTGGCGGCGTCACCGTCGTCACCACCTGATCGACAGGGCAAGTCCTCTCCAAGGATATATCCACACTAACGCGATGCCTTTCTTTACAAAAAAAAAAAAAAGATGGTCGTGCTCACTCGCTCTCATTCCTACGTCGGGCTTGTTCGCTTCATACCGTGCCTCGTCAATTATAGACATGCCCGCCCCCCGCTAACAGGCGCTGGCTTCAAAACGCGGTCCGCCTGTATCAGAGGGGGGCGCTGAGGCGACGCGTCGGGTGGCGCGTGCTGGCCACCCTGCCAGCGGCGACCTAATCTTTTATTTCTTTTGCGAACGGCACCTGCGAGGAGCACATCAGCACCTTCTTCGCCTCCCGTATCGTTATGGCCGCTGGTGCTATTTCCCGACCGGCTCGCGTTCGGATGTTTCGGGGTGATTGCCAGATAGGTGTTCTCTCCGAGAAATGAAGTTTGCTTGACAGTGCGGACATCAGTCTCTCACAGAACGGCAGGCATCCTCTCGAACATGCTATCCCCCTCTCTTGTCCGTCAACACGATGCTCTCTTTTTGAGTAAAAGGAAACGCACACTTCTCGCCGACAGTTCGGTCAACAAAAATAGTTGCATCAAACACGACATTTCAACATGGCCATGCAAAGAAGTGCTTCTATCAAAGAAAAAAAAAGCCCACTCTCCGGCGTGAATGCGCAGATCTCTTCGGAAGCCGGGTTTGGCATGTTGAATGATACGGACCGAGTGAGAAATCCAAAATGCACAGACGTCTCGCTTGTATGGCCATCGGATAATGCAATTCTTTTTTTTCCTTTTGCCAAGCGTGCTCGAAAGCCTGGCGGTCTACGCGGGGCGCGACAGCCCCGGGCGTACAGCTCTGGATTCGTCCCAACAGCCGCGTCCAGGCCGCGCTTCTCCCGTCTCGTCTCGTCCCGCACGGGCGGGTTCCTCCTGTCATCTCTGTTGTCCCAGATATGCCCATATGTAACAGCCTTTGGCCGGCACACGCGCCCCTGCCCCACCCCATCCCTTCCCTAAGTTCCCTTCCCCCGATGAGCCAGGACGCCAACGTAAGGGCGGTTGATGCGAATGATTGCCATACAGTATGCATCATGATCGCCGTGGCACACCATCAGACACGCCTTTTCTTTTTGCGGGTGCCACACAGCCCGTGGTCCATAAGTACATATGCGTGTGTCAGAAGTGATGCGTATCCGTTTCGATGTGAGCAGGAGAATGAAGGAGGTGGCAGCCGAACAGTCGTTACACGCCCCCGCAACCAGGCTCCTTGGCTCAAAGACCAGACCACAGCAAAACGCGTCTTCCAGACGCATGTTTGATCGAGTCAATCTGCCTATCACTATCACCCTCCATCGCGAAAAGACGTTTGTCAGTGTTTTTATTCTCTCTTTTGTTCTTCTCTTTTTCCGTTCATCGACATCTGTCAAGGAGTTGACAAGTCCAAAACAATCAATCATGGAAATAACTTGGCCAAGTGAAATCGATGGCTTCACTTCCAGATTGCCGTTACAACGGATAGCGCTGCCGCCGCAGCACCGCGCTAGGTCGAATATCGCTTTGATGGAGCTAAAGCGGCGACGAGAAGCCGACGCAGATGGTCTGCGCTCGAGCACTATCTGACGTGGACCCCCCACTGATCGCTCTGTCCGCCCTCTATCCCTAATGGTTCTACAAGCACAAGTTTAGTCTGCATGACTCGACCTTAAAAGGCGCTAAGCCCAATCCGCTTAGGCGTCGTGCTGAACACCCAGCGTCTTTGGCTGTTTTCTCCAACACGCCAAGCTTGTTGCACCGCACGAAGAAACAGAAACTCGTGAACGCACTTGCAATGACTGTAAAACAACAGACTCCGCGACATGCACCCTCTTGCAAAGAACGAGATCCGTGCTTATCAAGGGTGGCTGTTTGAAACAGAGGCGGCTGACCATCTAACGCCACAAGGCCAGGATCACGAGGCTATGAAATGGCTGACAAAATGCCTCCGTTTTGAGGGTGTTAAGATGACAGGGTCAGAGGAGCTTCTCGTCATGCGGACAATCTGTTGGGAGAACAACTGCAGCACGAACAAACAGGCGGTGAGAATGGTGGGAAGATCCGCGACTTGTTCCAGGCAGTCAAGAACCCCACCTCCCAGGACTGACGAGTCAAAGATGCAAATATCAGGACTGGGAAATCGGGGCGCGTTCTCGAAAGATTCGATATGGGTGTTCAACACAAGGCGCCAACGGCATGTCACAATCTGCCAGCACCCGTCAGACTAGCGGTGGGAACTTTTTCAGTCAACTGTGCATTCTGTTCGACAGATTCGGCTATAATTTGAACAAACGCTACAATGCTCTGAATGTTGAGATCTGAGAAGGGGAAGCCACTGTCAAAGTTCGACAGATCCGTTGGTTGTCAGTGATTGGCTCATCAGAACGGTGCCGAGCACATCAGGGGGGAGAAGAGAGGGTACCTGACACGCTCGTCAGGCTCACGGATCACAGATGGAAGGTTGTCAGAAAAGAAACCCTTCAAACAGTTTGCTTTGCGGAAAACCGAAGACAGCGGAGGCAGAAGGCTCGAGAACGGCCGCGTTCCGTCCGTACACCCGATTTCGCGACATGTGGGAGAGAGTGAGCCAGGCGTTTTTCGCACAATCCCACGCAACCACGACGTCCAAGAGGTCGGGTAGTCACCAGCTCAAATGAATGTCCGGAATGGGAACAAAGTCGAATGAACCAAAGGAGTCATGTGGGCAAGAGATAGCTCATCGTCCTTGTATCATAATTGTTAAATCCTCGAGAGGTCGAGATTAAGGGGCAGACAGACAAGATTGTTCCTGAGCTGATCCAGACGGAGAATCCTTGGACCTGATTGCCAAAAGTTGTCCCATTCGGCAATTTATTGAGTGCTGATTCACGTCGAACTGCATGGCACTGGTCAAGGTTGCCGCCGCCATAGATTTAGTGGATTTGGCTGAAACGTCCGCAGAGCCGTAGGAGCGAGAGAATTCACAAGCAAGTCGGTCACATACTAGCGCCGACGGCGATGCCAAACACCTGTCTCAAAAATGAACAGGATATCAGACGTTTGATTGGCGGCCTTGCAAATAATTATACATGAAAGCACACGTGCAACGTCATTGACATGTTCCCCGTCAGACAAGCTTTGAATTGCGAACAAAGGCGACTTTCGCAACGTTACGAAATGCAGCCGTTCTTAGCTAAAGTAACAATGAAGGACTTTGTCAAGTGCTCGGGCGGCCAAACTGCGCTCGCCCAAATGCGTTCATCAAAAATTGAAAGTTGGGTGCGTTCTTGCCTCGACGGGCCTAGTCGCTCTTACGATGATGGACCCGCAGATAATGTCGGTGGTGAAGGCGGTGGGTTGACTTTGTTCACTAATTCTAGCATAGAGCAGAACGCCTCGGTTTGAGGATTTGTATACCATGGAGCTGCGAAAACATATGTCATCTACAGCATTTTGAGCCAATCGCGCATTGTACTCACGTTGCTCGAATTTGGCGTTTCCCTCGCCGCCAGGACCAGGAGCCGTCGGGACGAACGTCTGACATCCCGCTACCGAATACTGATCGCCTGTCTTTTGCGGCACATTATTCGAGACCCATTCAAGCTCTTTTGCCACCATTTGACGTGCTTCAGCCTCATCTGGGAATGGCCGCTGGTGGCGCGTCGTCGAAAACCACGGGTGAAACGCCCGGCAGATCGCAAGCCACTCTGGATCGAACGATAGAGCGGGCTCATGCGCGGCGTCTTCCTGCGGCGTAGGAAGGTCGATAACCTTCGAGAGCGTTAGCACTAAAGCGGCGCAGTGACAGCAAAACCGAACCTCTAGGAATTGCCGCTTCGGAAGGCATTTATCCAGGGCAAGGAATCGGGTCTCATGGGGCTGGGCGACATGAGATGAGACATCTACGCCGCCTTCCTCATCATCCAAGACGATTTCTTCGGGATTGCGGGAAGAAGGCACCGTGGCAGTTCCCGTCTGCGCATCTGGCATCTGCTCTTCGTCGTCGTCGATCAAGATCTCGTCGGGATTCGGAATATGAGTTGGTTGACTGGGAGCGACCGGTTGACCGTCATGAACAACAGTCGCCTCGTATCGGACATGCAAATGCGCAGCAAACCACCATCGAGGCTTGATCGTCTTCAAAAGATTCATCAAAGGAGGTGAACCCAGGGTTCCGGCTTCGATGTCGCTCCGGAAATGGCGTTTACGGCGGAGTAAACCTTGTAAATCGCCGTGATGTTCAATGCGCTGAGGCCAATCGTGCGAGAGAAAGATATCCGTAGGAGACAGCTAGCAATGACGTCGGCAAAAGTAGAAGACCATACACATGTGGCTTACGAGGGACAATTTCCTGACAGAAAATTCTCGTGTGTGGTAGATGCTCCTCATGGCGCTCGAATCGTATGGCATTTTTTCGTAATTACCTGGTGATCCTGGGTTAAACTCGCAGCTCATCCGCAACAAGAATAGTGTGACCTTGGCGGAAATCATGCGCTTTGAATATTCCGGAGGCGCCTGCAATACGTATGCCATTCACTTGGACACAGCCGGCATGTCCGAGGAAATAGATGTTCGGGGCGAGCCATCCACCGTGATACCTTTTGAACTAGTCAGAGCAACAGTCGCATGTATCAGTTACACTCACAATTCCCACATGTAATTGGACGCTTCGTGATTCCCTCCAATAACGATTGTCAAGACCGGGACCTGACGTTCACGGGTGTAGTACCTGACGTCGATAATGAACGATCGACAAAATGAAATCAGTTCTGAAACAGCCTGAAACGCGTACTTGTAGAATTGCCCAAGTTCCTTGTACTTGTTCGGAACGGCCATGCATTGAAGGTCCCGGTGATTCCGCACTGCCTGAAAATCCCCGCATATGAGAAGGAGATCGATCTTGTATCTGTTCTTGACTTCAAGTTGTCGGATATGTTTGTAAATCGCGCCCAGCTGACCGTGACAACAGCCTTCCACAGCAATCTGATGAGATGCAACGGTTAAACGATGTGGGCGAAGGCTCCTCAAACGACTCACCCTCATCAAATGCAAGACCAGGATAAAGCTTGTTTTCAGCGAAAATTCCCACGGTACTCCCCCTTGTTGCTGACCGAAAATCGTATCTTCATTCATGGCTAATTTACATCGAAATACATCAACGTTACAGATAGACTACCTGGGTGAGAGCGTTATTCATGCTAATCAGAATTGGAAAGGATGGAGAGAGGCCGGTTCAGAGGAGCAGGTGACGTTCCAAAACTAAACACTCTTCTTCTGGAGCTCTCGCTATTGTTGCTGAGCCATTTTTGTTTTGAACTATCGCTACCTATCGCGGTTGACGGCCGTGTTGGTTCCTGGAACAACGTGGAGGACTCTGGAGTACCGGTTGAGCCGCCTGGACGACTCGACGCGGAGTAGATAGGATAAGGATGAGTCGGATTACCACTCTGATTGTCATGGCTTGGGAGAGCATTCATGGAGTATGGTATAGGACTGAGTGCTACAAATCCAGGAGGTAAATTGTCCACGAATATAACCTTGGGGTTAGACTTCGTCAACGATTGCGTAGGCGTCGTGGACCTGTTTTGTTCGCGCGGAACGTCCATGTTTGGAAGACGTACAGGCCTACTGGCAGCATCTGGAGATAGCATCACGGGATCGATCACAGTATGCACAGAACTACTAGACACAGTCGACTATTCACGCATCAACCTCCATCGCAGACGGGCCAGGTCATAAAGATGCTTACAGGCGACTCGACATCAATTTTCAGTGCTTGTGACGTCGACCCCGAACCAGTGTTTTCAGAGAGATGCTCCGGCGTTGTCTGCCCAGGTCCGTTGTCCCCGGAATCGCGTTGAAGAAGGGGTGAAGGATTGGAGTAAATGGGGATTTTCCCGCTGGTACCACTCACTGACATCGAGGATAGTGGTACAGGTAAAGCGAATTCCCGTATCTCCTTCCGTGGGTAACGATCGCTTGGAGTCTTTGGCCTGGCAGTGGAAGGTCGGGAAGACGTCTTCAAGGATGAAGGATGAGGAAATTTCATGAGTACAGATCGAAGACAATGATCCAGAGAAAGAGCGCCATACCCCTTGGCTACGATCCCCTGATTTGGCTGCGAAATAAATCGAGTTCGTATCCCAGCTTTCCGCTTTCCTGTGATGATAACCAGGAGCGATTGTGGCGCTCGACTCAGATTCGGTATTAGCAGAGCGCCACTCTTCAGCTATTCCCTCCGCTTGCATTCCGCCGCTGACAGGGGCGCTAGAATATTGCACGGTAGTGCTTCTATTGCGTCGGTTCGGAGGGCTCTTCAACAGATCAAACTCGGAGATCGATTTGTAGGAGCTTCTGGAGGTCATTGACATGGCAGAGGGTGCGCGCGAATAAGGCTCCTGCCCTCCGTTATTCCCCACATGAGCTCTGGAATAGGAACGATAGTCAGCAGAACCGCTGCCCGTGCGGTAATCAGTAACAGGCACAGGTGCCTTCATCTTGTCCTTCACGCCTCGATTCACGTCACTGTGGCTGCTTGGAATTTGGTCCAGGCCGCCGCCAACGGCAATGTTTGTCCGTCGTTGCCCGCTGTCACTTGCACTTGCACCATATTCTACTGGTTGAACGAGCTCATGAGGCGGTGGAAGCGATATACGAGAATCTGCTCCCATTGAGGGGATGTAATTGTCCGGAGGGATGACTGTCGATTTTTGAGATCGGCGAGATGGCGTTAAGCTAGGAGCTGGGGAATTCGTTTGCGTTCTAGGAGGTTGGGTCCTAGAATCGGATCGACTGCGAGTCTCGCGATGTTCTTGAGTTCCAGAACGAATAGTTGTCGTTTCAGAGCGTCGGGGAGGCGTCACGGGCAATGGTTCCTGTGTAGACGGCACTACGGGGGCATCACGATTGTGGGATTCCTAAGGCGAGTGTGATGTATAGCCGCGATAAAGGATGACTAGATGAAATGAATATTTACGCTTCTGTTGTTACTTCCCGATCCGTCTCGACGTCGAGGTCTTGAGCTCGTGGGACTTCTAAGCAGTTGAAACGATCAATGAATATACTCTGTGGGATTAAGAGAGAGTACCTTCTGGTCGATGTCGATCTCTGTGTTCTGGTAGAGCTATGGGAGCCCGACGAGGTGGTATGGCGAGGGCGGAAATAATCCTCCTCCACTTCGTAAATATCTTCGTCAGCATACTCAGACGCCATCCAAGCATACCACCGTCCTCTTTCAAGACCTTGTCTCCATCCTTCTCTATGACCTTGCTCGCGAGCGGCCTCTATGGCACGTTCCTCCAAAACCTGTCTTGCCTTTGCGCGATCTCTAGCACTCCGATCGTCGGCCTCAGAGAGCGCCGCTTCGAGCTTCCGGACCGCCTCCTGAGCTCTATTAATTTCTGACAGCAAAAAGAGAAATCGATCAGAATTATTGAGAAAAAGAATCTTTTTCCTGCGATACCTTCACGCGCTTCGTTGTATTTATTCTTGTAAAGAGATAGTTCTAGCTTCACTTGGACTAGCTCGAGCTCTAATTTGTCTCTAGATTCTCTCCACTGTATAGCCGCCTTGATCGCAGCGTCCTTGGTGTCGGCGAGTTCTTTCTCAGCCAAGTTAGCCCGTGTGGTCTGCGACAAGAGCTGATCGAGAAGGAGGGACAGCGTTGATTCCTTTTCTCGCTTTGTGTGCGACGCGGAGGCAGACCGGTGGTGTTTCTTTCGCTTAGAGTCTTCTTCGAGCTGAGAGAGCAGCTGGAAGTGACGGCGCCAGTCGAATTTCGGAACCGATGTTTCGTCCTTCTTGGTAGCATCGTCCCTCTTGGTTTGAGATGCGGTACGTCCGGAAAGAAATGGAGGTGTTGGCGGACGGGGGTAATAGTGTCGATGCGCTCCAGGGTTAGAAGATGACGATGACGAGTCCTCTGGTAGGGGCTCAATCCTGGCCTCTGTGGCGCCATGTCTAGTAAAAGGAGGACAGTGTAAGCGACGGCGACTATTCGTTAGACAAGCCGCGTACTGAGTGTTTCCGCTTCGACTCTTACTGACATCCGGCATTTGCGATCCCTTGCGAGTAACTGAGCGTAAGCGCAGTATTTGAAAAGCTGTAAAGCAAGAAAATGCTGTGAAGAAATAGTGGCGCAGTACGAACACCTTTCTTGGGATCGTTCTAGTGAAAAGTCATGACGACTCGGATGCTGGTGGGCTGCGCGGACACGTTCTGCATTCTTCGAATTCCATGAGCGATTACCGCTAACTTATATAGGACAACGTCGAAGCATGTCCTCTGACAAGAGCTGATACACGCGTTCTGCACATGGTGCGTGCGACATGTGGCGACAAGTCCAAAATACTTACGGCTGTGTTTGGCTTCTAGTCGCCACAACAAGCCAAGACATGCTCCGCAGTGCGGTGAACGCGTCGACGGAGACCACAGTCAGTTCTGCGCTAGAATTCATTTGTTACACCGATGAAGGCTCGATTCCGTGATGCGTTGATGTTACAGCTGATGACATATTACCATGATCAAAACAAATGGCCAGTTTGGACGAGTTCAGACAAAATCCTCCAGAGCCGGCCAACTTGCGTACAGCTGCGGTGCATGGTGGGCGTTAGTCCCGTTTAAGATAAAATGAGCACCTTACTTCCAAGCGGGAAAGCAGGGTTTCGAATTCAAACCTTTCCATACAGTTGAGAAATTCAAATCGTTTCTTACACTTTCCACATTAATTATGTTAGTCGAATGGTTAAGAACAATATGGCACGGTAGAACGAATACTATAGATATGTTTCTATGAATAATAAGGGGCTATGGGACGGTCTTTAATTCCAAATTCCTGAATAGAAGAGGACGGTTGCTACAACAGTGACTTCCAGGTATCCCATCTGCGCAGCCCTTCGGTTATCTCTAGCTCTATATCATTGCCCTTTGGGACAATTCTAGCCAACATTTCGGTCTTGCCAGCGTTAACAGTCAGCAACTAGGTTCATTAGAATTAGAACTCAATCCACAACCATTCATTTAGAACACGAACAAGAATTTCTCTATCTCTGCGACACCAAGTGTGCCACCTTCGGTTCAAATACATGACACGATGCCTAACTCGCGGTCGCAATCAATTTCTCGCTATGTAGGATAAAGACGGGAAAGAAGTAAAGTACTCACGGGCCGTTGGAGTCGCACCGCAACCATTCGGGAGTAGGCTGCCTCGGAACTTGGCTTCCAATCTCGACAACGGGTGTCTGAGACCATTCAATGCGAGCAACAGTCTTTCCTTTGATGTTATGGAATGTCGTGAATACGAGAGAGGCCGAAGGGACGACGGTGGATATGGTGAAATAATGCTGGTTTTTCGGGCCAACAACGATCGAGTTCGCCACGGTCGGATTCAGCTCAGTGAATCGGAACACTAGAGTTCGAGGTGTCGCATCGGGAGACGAGACGGCTGGCACGGCCAAACTAGGAAGAGCGCCATAGACGGACGGCTGCGGTTGGAAATCGCTACCACCTGCTTGATAAACGGACAGAGGGTTTTGCGGATTGCGCCACCCGCCTTGCGCGTACGGATTGCTGGTGTACATGTTTCCCAATAGATGGCGAGGATTGCCTGAGGTCAGCGGTTGTCCATTGTCGAGAGTCAGCCAGAGGCTTTATGAATCCAGCAATGAAAGCCTGTGCTGAGCTTTGCTGATGACGACGGTAGCCATTTTAGGACCGGAGACGTTCTGCATCCTTGGGCAAGGATTGACCCGATTGAATGGAACGATGAGGCTGAGTGATAGTCGCAGATGACGCGCGGACGCTCGGCCACAGCAGGGTAAGGGTTAGGAAATGACCAGAAATAACATAGGGACTTGAGCTTGTTATTGGATTTCTAGCAGACTTGGACGACCAGACTTGCAAGGCGACATCGGTGATACCACCCTTGATTGATGCATGTGGCTGTGTTCCGGTGACAAACCAACTGAAGAGCCCAAGAATGTGATTGTGCTCAGTCTGGAAAAGCTTGGGACGCACAGACTACTCTGACGCAATTCCACCAGTCGCGCCTTGCAGTGAGCGATCAGTAGTGTTCCGAGAGAGAACGACCGTCCTGTCCTTCGACAGGAATCTGAGACGACTAGAATGTTGGCTTCGACGCACTTCGTCTTTCTTGGGCGAAATCAGCTACGCCAGACGAGGGATCACTAGCACTGCCGGTCAGTCAACATCATTCTATAGCACATTGTGCTGCAGCGAAATCGCCGAGCAAAAAGCTAAAGGGACAGCAAGCAGATCCTGCAAGGTCGACCATGCGCATACGCGTCCACTTGGGTGAATAATCAAGTGTGCTAGTGGGACTTTAGAGGCTATGGTCTAATGAAGGGGAAGGACAATGATGGGAAGAGGAATGAGCAAACCTCACCTCATCAATTGCCTTGCTATGGTTGATCGGGCTTTGCAAATTTAGGACTTTTTGATTTTTGTGGTTTTTCATATTGCACTTACGAGCTCAAGACTTTGTATATGCATTCACATATGTACTTCTTGTGTCCTCAAAATTTTACGAAGGTATCGGACAATGACCGAGGGCGGAGGACGAAAAGTTCGCGATGTGCGTGGTCACAGGCTACATTCTCACTCCGCCGGGCGGCAGCCTGCGCCGACATTGACAGTAAGTGACGGACAGGAAACTCAGTAGAGAGTCGAACTTGCGACGAGCCGATAGCAGCGTATGAACGAACACGTGACATTCACCACCAACGGGACGGAACAAGGATCCTCCGCAATACATAACGCCAATGCTCTCACAGTCCCTCTAAATAACGCTGATTTCTCTTCAATGACAGCAGCGTCTTCTGTAGCGCACAAGGCCTCTCGTCTCATCGCTGGGCGTTATCCACCTCCCGGAACATCGCCCGTCGCAGATGCCATCAGGGCCCGGCGGGGAGCCAGAGGCATTACCCCTCTTGATGCGGCGCTGTTGCACGTACCTCCCATTGCCGGAGGTTGGAACTCTTTGTTGGGAGCGGTAAGGACTCAAGGAGAGCTTCCCGGCGACGTGCGTGAGCTGATGGTGCGTTTGGCAAGCATTTTTGCAACGGGTTGAAGCACCGATCGGCTTATCAGCTTTTGGTTGATTGATCCGTGTCAGATCCTTCGCGTTGCAGCGATTAACAGGGCCGCGTTCGAATGGATCCATCACGAGCATGTTGGGCGAGACGCTGGATTGACCACGGCCCAGCTGTACATCATCCGTGACGTCGCCACGCCGCTTCCACCGTCGGCAGGCATCCTCTCAGCCTTGCAGAGCTCGGCTCTCATGTTTGCAGATGCAAGCACAAGGAACGTGAAAGTCGAGAGAGCCATCACCGATGCTCTTCTCCGGGATCTGCGTCACTGGGTGAAACAGGGTGGTAAGATAGAGACGGAGGAAACAGAAGAGGTGGAAGGTAAAGTACAGGATCTGCTGGTCGAGGCGGCTGCGGTCGTGGCGACGTACAACATGGTTTCGAGGTTTCTTGTGTCACTGGATGTCGCAGGTCTGTCTGACGATCCCGTTCCATGGCCCGTGGAGCGCAACGAGGCATGTTGTCGAGAGTCCTTCGGCTGCGATCGATGCTCATATCTGCCTTAGCACTTTGTGGAGGTGCCCTCGGCGCCCAACTCGCCGCACAAGCACACCATCCACGCCACCACCCTGATCTCATCGCCTTCCTCGCCTTGGATCGCACTGACCAACTCCCTGCTGACCACGTCCGCAATGTGGTCCTACCTCGTGCCCCACCTCCTCTCCTCCTCCTTCAACGTCCTCCTCCACTCGCAACGCGGGCACGGCCAATCCACGCTCCCAACCACCACCGACGCGTCCACGCGATCGGCTCCAGCGCCGCGCACGACGATCCCCTCTCTCGCAGCCGACCTCGCGCACCTGCTCTCGCACCTGCACATCCGCACGCCGCTGCACGCCGTCATTGGCGTCTCACAAGGCGGCGCCGCAGCGCTCGCCTTCTCGACGCTCACCACGCCCTCCGCTCCGCACCTCCCGCTTCCGCTCGCCAAGTGCATCATCGCATGCGACACGTCCGCGCGCACGCCGCAGAGCAACGCGCTCGCATGGGCCGAGCGCATCGGGCTCGTGTTTGGCGGCGCGAGCGGCGAGGAGATCATACGGCTCACGAGCGTCGCCGGCGGCGGCGTTTGGAACGGCAAGGACGCGCAGGGAGATGACGTCGGAAAGGGCATCGAGTACGCGCGCCGCGTCGGGATGGACGACCTCGCCCGCGTCACGGTGGCGCGGTGGTTCCCCGCTCCTTCAAAGTGCTCCGACGAGCCCTCCTCTGTTCCGGGCTCTGTCACAGGCAGCAGAGCAGAGCGCGCAGAGTGGCTGAGGAAGATGGTGCGAGAGACGGACGTGGACGGGTTCGTCCAAGGCGCTGGCGCTCTGTCTGCCTACAACCTTCTCGGTTCGCATCCTCTCTTTCACCATTGCCAAAAAAAAATAATTCTATCTAATTCTTTTTTTTTTTCATTTTTTTTTCGCATTCAGAAAACGACCGCGAGCCGCCACAAGAACACCCGCCGCTGTTCGCGTCGAAAGTGCCCAAGGTGCTGCTCGTCGCGGGATCGCTGGACGGAAACGGCAGAGTCGGAGCGGGGCTCGGCGCGCTCGCTCAGAGCTGGAACGAGAGCGGCCGGGCGTCTGTGACTTGTGTCCAGATAGACGGAGCTGGGCATCTTCCTATGATAGACGAGACCGAGAAATTCTGGGAGGTCGTCGGGAAATTCTTGAACGAGGTCGAGGATTGAAGTAAGAACGGGTCAAAAATTCATGTACTGTACCGGCGCCAAATGATATACCAATGTACCTTCCATCTCAAGCTAGTCATCAAAAACAGTCTTCATATGCATGTGTATATAGTCACGTATATACAGTACACCACGTACGCGAGCGAACATTGGAGTGCGAAAAGGAACGGGTGGGATGGGCATGCGGATCGAATGACGAATGAAAAGGGGGGGATGCGTGGCAGATGTCGTGAAAGCGTGCGATGCGGGTGGTATGCGATTGGATGAATGTAATGCAATGCATGTGTATGCACGAGCGTGGTCGGTCGGATACCTGGAAGGAAAAGAAAACAGGCTAAAGCTAGACCTCAAAAATTGAAAAGCCGATGAAAGCACAAAAAAAAAGGGTTGAACGTCAGAAGAACGGGCGAATGAGCGTGCGCTTTGTCGCGCTGTGTGTGTATGTGGAGCTGCGGAAGGGCGCGTCGGTGCCAGGCATGAATTTTGCATTGTCGTCGATAGAGTCGTCATCAAGGAAGGAGGGGTGATCATACCCGGACTGCGATCTCTCTTGCCAGAGGAGACGAGATCCGGGGCGACCACGGCGCTACAGATCCATCGCACGAAGCAGAAGAAGCACAACCAGAGCGGCGCAACCCCGGCGCCCGTCCGATTCGGCAGCGGAATCGCATGAGCAAGCACGCGACGAGCTGCGATGGCGCGAGAGTGCACTCTGTTGGTGTTGCAAGCGGAGGCGATGGGGAGGACCTGGGCGAAGCAGACTCGGGTACGTCCTCCATCTCGACGTCGACGTCGCTGGGACGGACGGAGGCGGGGGACGCAGAGTCTTGCTTGACGGGGCAGGGGGCAGCAGCATCAACGTCCATAGCTGCATCGGCAGAAGCACCGACATCAACATCGATGAGCAGACACTTCCTGCACCCACGCGCAACGAGAAGCGCGTGCAGACGGCTCGCCAGGAGCCTGTCCTGCGCGACCAAGGCCGCGTTGCCTGCACAGCTCGCAGAGCGTGCAACGCTCCGCTGGACGAGCGCCGTGAACCGCACCTCGTGCGGGTCAGCGAAGAGCGGGCGTCTCTGCGCAGGTCGAGGCGTCGTCGCGTGCGCTGCGGCAGGATCGGACCTGGGTCCGATCGGACTCGTGTCGTCAGTGCTGCGCTGCTGCTGCTGCTGTTGTTGTTGTTGGCGTTCTTGACCGAGCCGGGGTCGTTTTCGGGGAGAGTGGCGGGTGGGAGGCGCGCGTTGACGCGCTTGCGTCTATCTCTGTCCTGCTGCGTCGCTGAGGCAGGCGAGGACTGTGACGATAGCGAAGATGCCGGCGATGTGCCAGGTGACGCGCGGCGAAGCAGGTCCAGGCAGCCAGCGGTGCTGCTGCGCGGCGCCATGTTCGACGACAGATCAGGCTGGCTGATCTCGCGATGGCGATGGTCAGGACGGACGACCTGATCCTGATCGCCCGAGGAAGGGAACGGGATAAAGTGCAGAGAGGACCGGGAGTGTGATGCGGCTGATGGGGATGATGACGATACGGATGACGACGAGAACGACGGGGAGGAGGTGGACGAGGATGCGCAGGCGCCGACGCGTGGGGCGTTCACGTTGGCATTGACGTTTTCGAGCGAGACGGTGCACGAAGCGGGTGACGCCTTTCTGCTCGGACTCGGACTCGCGCTGACGACAGCAGCGGCAGAGGAACAAGGCCCTGAATCGGACCTTGACCATCGCTTAGACCTACCGAGCTTGAAGCCCAGAGCGGCGTTGGTAGAATCGAAGAGGACTGCTGCTTTGAAGACCGGCATCGAGTTGAAGATACAACACACACACAGCGAGAAAAAAAGGACGTTGAAAGAGAAAATGAAAATGAAAAAAGGAAAAGGAGGGAACAAGGACCAAAGGGACGCAACGTGGTGTAAATTGCGGAGAATCACTTTCTTTTATAAAAACCACCGTAACATCATGTGATCGTTCCAACCTTGTCTCTGTCCTCCCGGCCCGGGTCCACGGACGTTGTGGCGGCAGCGTGGTGGTCTATGTCTTCCGCCGCCACAGCTTTTCCCAACGACGATGAGATCTAGCTGCCTCGTTCACAATCTGCGACGATTCCTTTTCCTATCAAGTGCTGGGACACTCAGTCAGCTGAGGACGCTTGGTCCAATGCTTCATCGAAAACTCCGTCCTCTGAAACCAAAATAGATGTCGGTCACGGCATTCCTTTCTGCTCCAACTTCACATGTGAGGATCGTTCACATGCTTGCGCGATCCGGCCACTTTATGCCCATTGCATTTGGGAAATTTGAAGACCGGAAAAGGTGCAAGATGGTACAGATGAGCAACTGTCCACGCGCTTGCGCCGAGCTACTCAAGTTCCCATCCGCTTCTCTGCATATCTTGGTCCAGCTCTGCGCTCCATCACTGCTCCCAAAATGAGTGATCTCGGACCACAATGCCGTAGTGTGTTGCCTGATTCACAGCTTCCGCAGGCATATACATACCTGTAGTTTATATACGATGTGGGTTCGTGCTTGCTCCGATCAAGACAACCCGGTTGTCTGTGCAGCACGGAGCTCAAAGATGACTTTTTTTTAATGAACCTTGGTGAAATAACCCTTCCGACCCTTCTTGGATTGCCATTTCCTTGGATTTTGTTGACCCAGAGTCACAAGAACAGTGGCAGTCGCGTGAATACTATGCGCGTTGAAGTCACGTGCCATTATGAGTCCGACTCGGTACCGTGTCCGCACCGTCGCCACAACAGTTGTCATCCTCGCCTTTTCGTGTTTTGCATCTTATAAGAAGAAAATGTCACGAAGTCGAGCGAGCAACAACGTTAGAGGCCCCACGTCGGCTCTAACAGAGTTCCTGCGAGTGAGAGCCCTTCAAAACGTTTTTATCGAGATTTTTCAGTCCCTGATTCGACTTGTCTCTGTGCTCAAGGCTTCTGGAATCACGCCTACGACGGTCGCGAGACGTGTCGCGACGCGTACTGATGACAATAACGATGCCAACAGTGGCGGCGACGACGCAGGGCCTGTTGCTGGGCCCAGTGGGGCTGCGCAGGCTAACGGAGCTCGCGACGACGCTATGGACGTCGATGATGCAGCCGCGCCCAGCGCAGGTGCCAGCAGACGGAGGGGTGTCAAAAGGGTAGGTCTCTGTCCCATATCTCGTTGGCACGCCAAGCGTGCTCAGCACGAACCCAGGCGTCCGGATACGCTTCTGACGACTTGGACGACGAGGGAGACGAGAACGGCGAGTCGTCTGCAAAGAGGAAAAAGACAGCGGCTCAAGGAAAGGGAAGAGGAAAGGGCATAGCAAAGGAAAAAGACGTGTCGCAGATGACGGAGGAGGAGCTCGCGAAAGCGAAAGCAAAAGCAAAGTCCAAAGCCAAAGCCATGAGGCGCGGCAAGAAAGCCCGAGACGCGGACGACGACGATTTTGAGGATGATGACGAGGACGACGACGACGTGTACAACGCGTTGTCCAAGTCTATCCAGAACGCCAACAGCGCGAGCTCCGCAATGCCCCCCGTCGGAAACTTTGAGAAATGCGCGAAATGCAAAAAGCAGTTCACGGTGGTGAGCATCCCCCTCGTTCCTACTCTGCAAACTTTTGAAGACACCCGCACTGCCCAGACTAAATATACGATAGCCGCCAATCCGGGTCCAGGCTTCCTCTGTCACGACTGCGCAAAGGCTTCGGGGACCGATCCGTTCAAGAAACCGGCTGCCCCGCGAAGGCGAAAGCCCGCGGACAAGCGGAATGTGACTAGCCACGACGAGAGGCGCTTCCCTACGCTGATCAGCCTTTGCATACAGGTGTGGACGCCGTTGCTGTTGTCTTTGCACATCCGGATTGATGTCGCTCTGTAGCTCATTGCAAAGCATATCGATGACGTTGAAGCTTTTGGAGACATCGGTGCGTTGAATATGGAAGCTATCTGCAAGGCGTTGTCGAAGAATCGTGGACTGTACGTACCTCTTTTCTGCGAAAACAAGCCAACTCACTCGATCGGGAACAGGACTCAGGAAAATGCACATTTGTTTTACAACGCTACGAACACGAATCTGGTCTTGTTTGATGCGACGAGTGAGTCGAGCGTGGAATCCTCATTCTTCATCCTGCAATGCTAACATTTCCTGTCCGCGAAAGACCTCCCTCCTCCCGCGCTCACAACGCTATCCTATCTCAACCCGAATTTAACTTCTTTGCGACTCGACTTTTGCGGCCAGCTGAATGACGAGGCCATGAACGCTTTCTCGACGTCCCTTCCTGCTCTCGTCCGCATCGAGCTGCTCGGTCCCTTCCTCGTCCGTGCCGGCGCGTGGCAGCGGTTCTTTGAGAGCCACCCGAATCTGGAGTCCTTCATGATCACCCAGAGCCCGAGGTTCGACCTCGACTGCATGCGCAAGCTCGTCGACAGCTGCGGAAAGACGCTCAAGCAGCTCAGGTTGAAAGAGATCGGAAGGTTGAACGATGATTTCTTGGAGCTGATCAGGACGATCGGAAAGAATCGCGATACTGGAGTCGCACCCGTTGAAGCGGGTGGAGGGTTGATGTATTTGGATTTATCCGACCCAGCGACATCGTGCTCCGAAGACGCCCTCATACGCCTGGTCAGGATGCTCCCAGGGTCCGCGACGACGCTGAAACATATCAACCTGTCCAGTCACACCTCTCTCTCCGACGCCTTTCTAGACCGTGCGCTCGTGAACCACACGCGCGCGCTGGACACGCTCGTGCTCTCCAACCTGCCAGACCTCTCCAACTCTGGCGTCGCCGACTTTTTCAAGTCCTGGTCCTCGAACCCGCCGCTGCGCGCGCTGGACCTGTGTCGGAACTACGACCTGGCGGAGAAGGCGTTCGCGGCCGTGCTCGCGCATTCGGGCGAGGAGCTGGAGGAGCTCAGCGTGAACGGCTGGGACAGGTGTCGGCCAAGCTGCTGGCTTCTGTGGGGATGCGGTGCAAGAAGCTCAGGAAGCTCGACGCCGGGTGGTGCAGGGAGGTGGACGATTTCGTCGTCAAGGCTTGGTTGGACGGCGGAGAGCGGGAGAGGAAAGGCTCGGAGGGTGCGAGCATCTGGAGGAGATCAAGGTGTGGGGGTGTAACAGGGTCACGGAGGGGTGTCCGAGAAAGGTTTGAGATCTTTTTTTTTTCTTCCCGGTTCGACCTTGTTGTTCCTTTTTTTCTGATTTTGCTCTTTTGCTTTGGTGCAGTTTGGGGTCCGAATTCATGGCGTGGAGTCGCAGACTGCTTTGCGAAGGGTGCAGGAGGAACTCTGACATGGAAGGGCCTTGTATAGACCCGTTTATACCATCTCTTTATCATGAGCTGCTGGTACTTGTCATTCGAAATAAGAATGTTTTCATTACGTATTATTCATCGGGATAAGTAGTTGTAGAAAATCCGGCCAACAATAGAGGCTATTTGCAACCCATGTTTTACTTTCCATCGGCTAGCATCTGTTGGAATTGCAGGGTTGAATATATGAATTTTGATTGATTTCCCTGTCACGCTGAGCACTGCATGCTGCCATTGTAATTGAGAAGAAAACTTCATTGAGAGACACAAGCAATGGCCCAAGGGTGCAAGATACCTCCTCGATTGCCAGGCATCGCTTCTATCCTGGATGACGCAACAAATTCTACTCAACTACCTTCTTTTCTACCTCCTATACAGAGTAGTTTCGATTATTCCTCTAATTGGGAGACTTGGGGCCAGGTTGACGATATCCCTCTCCTTCCAATTGCATACCAGCCAATCCCCAACACAGCCCTTACACCTGACCATGATCACTCAATATCTTATCCCTTTGGAGAACCACCACTTGTTCCATCGCAGGGCCTGTCAAATGTGTCAGGTGCGCGCATTCCCTTGAACGTGCCCATTATCAATGCGTCTTCTCCAAATCTGGATACCCTCAGTCCCACCTTACCTCACCAAAATCAATGCTCCTCGACCACTCTTAGGGCTTCTGTGCCTCAGCCTGGGCGCAGGAAAGTTAGCAAGCCATCCAGAACCATTGAGAAGGTGCCGTATACTGCAGACAGCCTTGTCCAGCTTGCAAGAGTCTGTGTCCAAAACGAGGTCTTTTTAGCTGCTCACGGAACCATTCAAGCAGCATAGGAGAGTGTTGCCGTTGATTTTGCCAAGCTTGGTCTGGGCAAACACAGCCCTGCTTCCCTGCGTAAAAAAGTAGATGAATTGCTTCGGTGGCATGAGGTACGTATCTCGAGTCACAATTTTCAGCGCTTTTAATCAATTTTTCTCTACAGGACCATGAAATGGTGTCTGACAGCCTTACAAACCTGCTCCAAGGCAGTGCAGAGATCATGCTTGGAGCCCTTCTGGACCAGATCAGTGAGCAAAAGCGGTTGTCAGAGATTCAGAATGATGCAGAGAAAGGAAAACTTCGAAAGGTAACCTTCATATTTCAATTAATCGAATTTTAAGTAATGTGTTCCATTCCAAGGCTCGCGAACTAGATAAGCGTGCTGGCGAGGTGATTTGAAATGCATCTATGAGGGGCTGTGGTTGTGCGCCAGCTCCAAAAGCTCCATCCCTTGGGTCCGCAAACATTGATGCCATTTCCATCAGCTCTGGTGACTCTGATACTGATGTGGAACCCTTGGTTGAATCCACTTTACAAAAAAGTGCTCGTCTTCAGCCACTTGTAAGTACTAAGTTTCAATATAATCATGCAGCTAATGTTACTGAAGGTGAAACAGGAATCCGTTGATGGATTTATCCCTCCAATGACCCCGCTTCCTCACAAGATAATCAAAAATGAGCAAGCGAACACTCCCATTGGGACTTCTAGTTCTGCAAAGAAGAGGCTTTTTATGGTCGAATCTCCGCCACGACGCACAACAAAACGTGTTCGCACTCAGCAATCATTTGACTTTCAAGCCTTCTTTCAGGAAGAGAAGACACAGCATGAAGCACAACATAATGAGCTGTTGCAGGAAATTCGTGAAGCCAACAAGGCTTTTATCGTTCATATGACGAATACCAAGGAATTTCAATCCCAATACCTGGATTTACTATCAAAAAAGCTTTAATTCCGCATAGTTGTTTCTTTTTTAATCTCAAAATATGTTGTTCTAATCATTATTCTACGTTACGCCTTCAAATATCTACATACTACAATGCTAATGGTGAAAGTAGTCATTTAGAGAAGGTGGTATGCACTGAAAGTACTGCGAAACTTGATTGGACGAAGGCAATTGAGCACGTTTGTCAGAATGACACCAACATGATAATATCTACCAACAGGTGAGCTAAATATGTGCATTTTCCATCCAGCATTGAGGAATGGCCATAGGTTAGAAACTATCCCAAAGCCATGTTCTACCTCAATCCGTACAGCGGCCATGGAAGCATTCCAATCCTGTTCTTTATCTGTGCGCTCACCAGCGCCCGAAAACGGACTGACAATATGGGGCCCTAAGCCATATGCAGGGTCACCGAAAACCTGGAATGTCCGCTCTTCAATGGGGGCATCCTCTGGTGCTCCTTGACGGAAGGTGAAGCCAGCGAGATTCTCAAGAAGCTGGCTTTCAGTGAGAAGGAAAGCGTCATTGCATCATCCCTCCCAGGGGCCAAAAAGATGGCCAATGATGCCATTCAGAAGCATGATGGCTTGGAATTTCAAGGCATGAAACTTCTTATGCCCGTTATATGCCTGTCTCTGCCATTGTTTGGGTCTGCAGATTCGACGGATTGTACAATCGATGAAGCCGAAGATGGAAGGGAGGGGAGAGCCACATCGGTGGATGGCACAGGCATATTCTGCAAGTCGTGTAGGGTGAAGCAGGTAATCCTTATCACATCCAAGCAAATGGGACCATGTATTATCGATATATGACACCAGTTCATTGATACACTCGGACAGCGAGGACTGGCATCAATCATAAAGGATGGATAGCTCATACATGTCTCCTGCAGAGTGAAATCAGGCGCATAAAAGCGCGAGAGCCTCGACGGCAGTGAATGAGTAGCGAGAACGTGTCGAGAAGTCAGGAATTTCAAGGACACGCGTGAGATCGACGAGTTCGCGAGCTGTGAACCTTTTCGATAGCATGAATAAAGCAAAAATCAAAGGGAAAATGGTCGCAGACGTACCAGAACCTCCATAAGCAGTCCTGGTCCGACAACGACAGCAACCACTCCTCTGTTATCCGCTCCCCACCTGGGGAGGCCGTGGGTCTCGCGAAGAAGCGCGCAGGTCAGCAGTATATTGTCGAAAAGCACTTGATGTAGCTGAAGGGATGGCGGCCTGCACAATCAGGACGGAGTGGAGAGTGGTTCCGAGTAGAGGTGGCCGTGGCTCAGGACACAGGAAGGGAAGGGCAGTAGCGAGCAATACATGGAGGACGTCGGCCATGGCGTTTCTGCGATGCAGCAGCCCGTACTGCATGGACGTCGTGATGGTGTGACTATCAGTGACAAGGGTCCTGCTCATTTTCCATCGGCTATGGTGCGGGACACCTAAACACCACCACTTTTGTGCAAACAAAATAGCACACCCAAATTTTAGTAGTTGCCTTTCATTTTTTGAAGAAAATGCTCTAATTTAGCCGTAGAACAAAATGTCCAAGCGGATTTTCATTTGGTTCAAAATTGAGTGAGGTATTTTTTTTCGTCAGGTCGGATTTGGCCAGCTGATGTAATATGTACATATATGGAAAGCCCTAGCCTAATATGGAATATGACTAAGCATCCATCGATCTCGCAACACCCTCCGGAATGCGGCGGTGAGAGGTATACTTCGTTGAGCTGAACTTTTGTACCTGTGACTGAGCATCCTTTACTGAAAGGCCTGAAATGTAAGCCTCGATCCACCGCAGCACCCGGTGTTCATATTTCCTGATAAGATTGATGGAAACCGACCCCAATGCCTTCGGTGAGTTTGCAAGCAGAGTTTGAAAGGTATAATCACAGTTGGACCGCAGCCAGTGCTTGGTTGCTCCAAAGAAAAACTCGATGGTGTTGAGTTCACAGTGAAACTTTGGGAGGATGATGCAAATATGTCCAGCATCTTCGATGACTTCTTGGACAAGAGAGCGCTGAGCCATGAAATCAGGCTGATGAGCAAGAATGCGTCTGCCACAACAGTCAGTTCGCCCAGTATCGCACTTGTCACATTGCATCTTCAGTCCGTCTCGCCACAATCCACGCTCGATGATGACTTGTTTCATGCCCTTTGGCTCACCCGATGGGAAGTTCATTTCTTGTTCGATACGCACGCCGTTTTGCATGAACCATCCATTATGCATGGAGGGCTGCTTGCCACCTTTTCTCCAGTTCATACGTGATGCAACCAGAGCATCTTTTGCAAAGGCAGAATGGCCTTGAGAGTTATCAACGATGATGACAGCCTGATATCCTGCGCCATGCAGCTGCTCGAAGGCAGGAATGATCTTCTCTTTCAGCTGTGCAAGAGTATTTGAGCGATTTCTGGATAATAATCTGAAGAGCCTGTACCTGCTTGATGAAAAGTTCTCCGTTCCAATAACCATCATAATTCTTTCCATATTCCAACGTCTGACTGGCTTCCTTGATCCATCCAACAGTCGAACAGATCACTTCAGAATGATGGATGCCACGCCCAACGCCTTTTTTTCTCAGAGGCTGCTCACCCTCAGGAATCCAGCTCCTTTTCATCCCATCGTTTGCCTGCATGGTCGTTTCATCTTGATACACCAGGACTGATTGCTTCTCGACACAGTTCCCCCCATTATGAATGGTCCTTTTGCAACCTCCTTTTCCACGTTCCCAACCTCATACTCGACGATCCGATGCCGCAAGGCCTGTATTGCAGGAAGGTAAACGTTCTGCCGATAATCAACGACGTCGGGTCGCTCATGGCCATCGTAATAAAGCCCTTTCTTGTGCTCCATATATCGAAAACCTTCTTTGCGCAGCCATCGACGTGCAGTCTTCAATGACACGCCCTTGACCGTCTTCATCTGGATCCGAGGCATCAGCTCGACCTCCAAATATTGCTTAAGCCCCTTTGGCATCTCCTGCTCCACGGCATTCTGCAAGTATTTCTTTGCTGCTTCATCAATCAAAGTCTCCTTCGAAAAAGAGGCTATTTTCTCAGGATTGATTGCCCATTTGTTTGACCGAATGAACGAACGCAGTTCGGCACGAATGGCAGGGTCTTCGAGAATCGAGAAGGATTTTGGGTGATGTCCACGGTGTGAATGTGGAAGCTGTCGAGAGGTGACCCAATGGCGAGCCCATCGCCGTACCAGTCGTGCGCCCCATTTCGGTGAGAATCCCTGACTTTCGGCAGCTGAGATGGAAGCTTCGATGCTCTTCCGGCCATTACGAACCACCATATGCAAGTACGACTGGATTGCGCGTGCTCGGTATTCCTGCAAACCATTCCGGCCGCGATCAAAAGTATCCGCTTTCTTTGAGCGAATCAACTTCTCTATTCCAGCCAGGGCCTCCTTCAATTCATTTTGCCGCACTTCCCAGGTCTGTAAACGCGCAGCACGATATGATACAGACAGACGACGGCGTTTGAGGGGTGGGGGAGGTCGGATTGACAGTTCCACTGACTCAGGTGTGTCGTTTGTTGCATTTGTGGATCCGCCGCCATCTGCATGCTCATCGTCCGAGCCATCCTCAATCCAGTCAACATCCTCAGTGATATCCGAAGCATATCCCGTGAAGATCTCGCCGATCGACTCAGATGCATCATGCATCACCTCATCGCCACGCTCTTGGTTCGAGTCGCTGACAGTGTTGCCGTGAACAGGCGTCCTTTTCAGGCTTCGGCGAGCACCCTGAGCACCTTGTGCAAGAAACTTCTTCATGATCTGGGCACTCTCGCTAATGGTTTTTGGTAAGTCGTCAATGTTTCTTACATCCAAACCATCACTCACCTGCTCCTCAGCTTCACGTCTCCCTCTTCCTTGTCGCGTGCAGCTTTTGCAAGCCTTCGTTTCGTGCGTTCGGAGTTGCCGGTGTATCCAAATCCACGTTTCTTCTCGGCAGCCTGCCATTCCTTTGAAGATAAGGTGGTCCTGGTGAGTCTTTGGTATGCTGTGAACTCCTTGGAAGGTGATTGCTGATCTTGCAGGATTGCCAGTTCGTTTTCGACACCAGCTCGAAGGCTCTCTATCAACTCGGGTCCTTCCAACTCTTCAAGTTCCAAATCACTTTCATCCGATGAGTCATCTTCTTCATCTGACCACTCGACGTCGCTGATCCAGTGGTTGACACCACCTGTCCAGCCCGACTCGTCCTCTGGGTTGTAATCCAGAATCTCAACAATCTCAACGTCGCTATCTGAGCTATTGGATTCGTTCCGTGTTCCACGCTTTTGTTGTTTCGCAGCTCTGGCATTCGCAGCTGATGCTTTTCGCCAGCTCTTCCTGCGGCCGACCATTTCTGGTGAAAAAAAATGAAGAAAAAATTGGATATTACTGTAAATATGCATAGGACGCCTATCAGACTATCAATGAGTAACTAATTTTGCTTGATATCTTGGCATCTACGATGGCGAGGTTTGATGACCGGTCAATTTGGCCACTGCACAAAAGTGGCGGTGGTTAGGTGTCCCGCACCATACGAGTTTTTGGAACTCGGCTAGCCTAAAACCTGCGTTGCAAATAGACTCTAATGGACTTTTTAACAGGACACTGTCCGGATATGGTAAAAAGGCCGTCTTCCCATCATTCGGCTATTCCTGCACGCTCACTCCGCACCGTGCTCATGTTCAGTGTCATTCCAAACCCATACATCAGTGCTTCTGGAGCGCCAAATGGTTGAATTGTTGCGACCAGAAGTGGAACCCGACGATCTTCTGTCCCAGCTGATCGACACAGACGAAGACAGTGGGAATGTTCAATATGGCCTCCTAGAACTGCCATCTCCTCCACAGACGGTGTCTGGTATCACATCGAATTCCGATTTTCCTGCCAGAGAAGCCTCTTGGAGGGCTGGCTTGGATTTTGAAGGATTGCAGCACGCTTGGGTGACTTCGAGCTTTCTTCAAGCTGTGGCGAAGCTAATATCTAATTGTTCCTTGCTTGTCACTTTTAGGGTTCGCAGGTGAGAGGGCTCCCGCCTCAATTACGAATCATCTTCGCCTCCAAGATTTCAAACAAGACGGATTGTCAGTTGCCATCATCATCCATAATAATTTTGCGGCTTTTGCCAACGTGCTAATTTTCGTTCCTCACTAGGTGTTCATTTCGACATCACGACCCGGAGTTGGCTCCAGAGAAGTTTGCACATTTCACCATTGTTCTTCAATGGTATTTATTTCACTCGGCGCGGAGCAACAGGACATATTGGCAATGCGTTGTTCTCTCAAAGCGGGCCTTTCAAGCAAGCATCCGTCCTCTGTCGGCACTGTTTCATCTTTGTGCATTACAGCGACGTGACTGATTCCCTCCCTTTCCAAGACGGATTTTACCCGTTTCGAAGCGGTTCAGTCAGTCCACAATCGCATTTGTGGTTCTGGCACGACCTTCGGTCAAAGACCTCAACGTATTTCATTGTCATGTGCCCGGAACGCTCGAAACAGCGCATCCTGGATATGGCATTCTCCACCTGTTCCGGACGACTCCTCGAACCACTCTCAGTCGATACCATTCTTGCATGCGACTATGCAACGCTCTCCGCGGGTGATATCGTGAGGGCGCGAGATGACTTGCTCCAATACGTTGAGTAACCTTTGATCTGAAACGCTCCTTTGACCTGAATTGTTGACCAGGAAAGATTCAAGATAATGGGCACTCCAGATATAGACACAGCTCGTGCTGTCGAACACCTGCATGACCTTTCTCGGAGGTGGCACATCTACCTTGGAGAATTCACTGTTTTCGACGACCGGTTGCAGTACCTTCTGAATATCTCACTCAAGATACCTCGCGACAATCAAAGTCAACGCGAAATGGACGAGTCCATCATGTATCTGCTGTCCAGAAACAAAATCTGGAAGTTGTGGGTGGAGAACTATAACGAACGGACCAGGACGCGTATCAATCTTTTCTTCAACCTCGCCTCTCAAAGCGATAGCCGAACGAATCTGGAAATCGCCAAACTTACCTCTGACATAGCAATTGATACTCAGAAAGATAGCTCGTCCATGATAACGTACGTATGGATTTCTGCCCTTTCTATGCTCATGGGACGAACTGAGTCGGGCATCAGAATTGCTGCGCTGACAATGCTTTTCCTTCCGGGAACATTTGTATCGGTAAGTATGCTTCCTTGGCCTAATACCTGTATCTCTTTCTTGAGAGCCGTGAACATCTAGGCCATTTTTAGCATGGCATTCTTCAACGTCAATACTGAATCTGACGGAAGGCAAACATTGACTGTCTCGCCACGCTGGTGGTATTTTCTTGCCGCAACCATACCCCTTACCATCGCCATTTTCATCGTATGGATTGTATGGCAACGTTATCAATATCGTTCACCTTCAAGGACTATACATTTCGGGACATCACCATCCATTCGCCAACCCTTCGCTCATAGTACTTGATGGCTCTCAAACACGAAGCTGCTGAACGGAAATCACTGCCTTTCTTTTCCTTGTCGAAAAATTTTTTGTGAAGATGATTGTCCTTGTCGGGTGGTATATCAATATCATACCATCCTTTGTTGTTCGGCCATCCAATGTCCAAGTTTGGATGTTGCCTTGACTTCATCACCCACTCCCCAACTTGTTCTGCGAGATGTATTCTAGGCCTTGCACATAACTATTCGACGCTGTGGGTAAAAGATACAGTGTCGGCGAGGTGCGGAACGATCTGATTCAATATGTCGAGGACCTGCCTCTCTAAATTGCCAAACACTTGACATCTTCAACACAATGCATGTTTGGTGGCCATCCCAACTTTATATCTTACAACAATGTACGTATTTTCTCCTAGTGGTTGAGCGTCCTCACACTCTCGTAGGAATGACTCGCAGCCTAGCTACTGCACTCTGCCTCTTATAACTCGCGAATTGCTCCCGAAGTCGCCTGGTTTAGCCAACGCTCGCAGTATCAATGGGCCGGTTGTTTATTTCCGAGTGCTTGCTTTCCCATTGCGAATGAAAGAAGCGTTGAAATGGGCCGAGGACAACCAAGTCGGCGTTGGCAGGAAACCCCACATGAGACGCGAGCTTGCATTGCCCGCCATCTTACGTCGACTTCCTCCGGACTGTCGCCGAGTCGCGGTTGTTCTTCTCGATTGTGGTGTAACGGCTTTCTCTGTTGTCGTGGCTACGAATGAGACACCTGAGGATCTGGCAAGGGCGGAGGATCTGGAGATGATACAGAACGTTCAACGGGTTATGGGCGCGAGCCAGCCCCCAGCATGGTATGTCCCTGAAGAACCCTGGTGCGTTTCATCTGCCTCTTTCAGCTCCATCCCTAGCCTTAGTACATATTCCCTTAGATTCCGAATTTATCACCATGGACCTATACTTTGTCATTTCACTGTTATACATCATTAAGTATTTTCAGCAATATCATCGCTAGTGCAGCTGTCCACAACACCAAAGGCCGTTGACAGAATTTTTGGGCAAACAATATAACACTGTGTTTGGAAGATCTTGAATTGCCTCTCATGTAACCCCTCTCGCTGCCGCTTGAATGCTCCAAGCTACCTTTTCATGGCCTCTAATTTCTCTCACACTTGAAGTTTTGTGCGATCTCTTCGGTGCTCGGTGACCACTATCGTAGCTTGGCTTTCTTGGTATCTGGCTTGCTGAGGCTCGGCGGGAGACAGCCTTTTACACGTTTCCTCTCATTGCGGATATTTTCTGACAGCGACCGGACCACTTATCATTACTGTTGCCGCCGTGTGGCCTTGCTGGCAGCGTTGTCAATGGCGTTTGTGGTCAGTGGTAGTGTCTTCCAGGATGTTCGGTGCCCATTGGCGTCAATGCTTTCTACGGCATAATTTATTGCATTGCGTCGCACTTTCTACACACAGCGATGCTTTCGCCGGTTGTAACCAAGTATCAAAGGAAATAGGAGGTTGTAGACCGCTTCGTGCACGTCCAAATATGGCTACATCAAGAACGTATCCAGGAACGAGCACAGCAGCCGCATGTTCAGCGATGCGTGTTCGCCAACAATTGCAATCACTTCAGCGCATCGACGAGGACGAAAATGTGGGAGGCTGTTCGTCCGGAAGTTGAACCTGATTTACTCCTCTCTCAACTTGATGCCGTCGACAGTGCGAAACCAGGAAAGGACTGGACGGCACGCTATGACTTGCTGGAATTGTGTTATCCGTCATCGCAAGACGGTCTGAAATCGTCAAAACCGGAGGCTATTTGGAGGGAAAAGCTGAACGGCGAAGCTTTGAGAGAGGCTTTCGTGAGTCCTTCTCGCAAGCACCTGGATTGTGAAGACGCTGTATCTCATACCAGATGCGTTGCACTTTTTGGCATATATCAATATGATTTATCAGACAGCTGGGAGGTCACAAAGGCGATTACGAGTAGTATTCGCAAGCGACTTGGAGGATGAACGGGAAGGTATACGTCTGGCCTATGCCTGCAGACACTTGAAGCTAAATGTTATTCCCAGCTATATACATCGATCCAGACACCAGGCAGTTGCTACAGAGGGAACTCTACCTTTCTCTCCTGTTCTTCCACCGCATCTACTTTGTTCGCCGAGGTGCTACGGCTCATATCGGCAACGGGTTGTTCTCAACACGCGGGGATCTTGGCGCAACCTTGTCCTTATGTATGTATTTTTTGGCCGCTGGACTATACTTCCGGAGCTCTAATGATTATGCATCGTGCCAGACGGCTTTTACCCATACCGAAGCGGCTCCTCAGGTCGACAATCCCACCTTTGGTTCCGGCATGACGTCGGATCCAAGAGTTCTACATACTTTATCGTTCTTTGTCCAGAACAGTCGAAGAATCGAATATTGGACATGGTATTCTCTGGCCGTCTTAGCCGTCTGGAAGAACCCCTGGCAATCGATGCCATCATTGCGAGCGACTATGCAACGTTGTGGGCGGAAGACATCATGACAGCAAGAAACGATTTGCTCAAATTCGTTGAGTGCTTCTCCCAGCAAAAAATCTGGCGCCTCTCCTTAAACTAAAAATTCTTGGGTTCGCAGGAGAAACTCAGAATTTCAGGCGCTCCGAATATAGACACAGTCCACGCCGTCGAGAAACTGCACGATCTATCGCAAAGATGGCACATCTTTCTCGGAGAACTGGACGATTTCCAAGATCGACTGCAGTCTCTGTTAGACATTACATCCAAGCTTCCTCTTCGGCAGACGGAGCATGCAACGGTTGAATCCATTGCCTATCTCATGGCTAGGAACAGAGTTTGGAGGCGTTGGGTCGAAAATTACAACGAACGGACAAAGATCCGCATCAACCTTTTCTTCAACCTTGCATCTCAGAGTGATAGCCGGACGAACCTCGAAATCGCAAAGCTCACTTCGGATATCGCAATCGATACCCAGAAAGACAGTTCTTCGATGATCACGTATGTCATTGGATATCATCAACGCTTTTTGGCCTAATCCTTTGGTGTTGTAGAATCGCTGCTGTGACCATGTTCTTTTTGCCAGGCACTTTCGTATCAGTACGCCTTTCTTTGACCCGAAATGTCTAAGAGATACTGAGGAGGATCCTAACGACAGGCAATTTTCAGCATGGTGTTTTTCAATGTGAATACCGATGGTCAGACATTGACGGTTTCGCCTCGATGGTGGTATTTCCTCGTTGTGACTGTGCCTCTCACCATCGTCGTTTTCGCAGTCTGGCTAGCATGGCAGCGGTACAGATACCGCTTTAAGGCAAAGGGAAACGGGGTCGCTCCAGCTCTAAGCTGAGACACTTTGAACGGGTCCGCAGTTACTCATGCGGGGCTATTGTGTAAATCGCTTCGGCCTTGGAATCAGTTATTTTCATAATGATTGCAATGGATCAATGCCGATAGATGTGTACCGTTAGTGGATGAACGCCCGCATTTGCACCAGTCCGAAAGCAGCGTCAGGGAACTCTGGATTTCGGAGTGAACCTTGTTGCGATCTCACAGCCTTCCAAATCGAACGCCATATGAATAGCTGCTGCGGCGCTCGAATGAAGACCAAAGCATAGTACTTTCACCTGAACCTCGCGAATTTGATTCGTCCCAGCGGAAAGCCATGCCAGGCGGTCGTCGTAATCCGCTCAGCGTGTCTCGGGTGGTCGAAGCCATCCAAAAAGCGCGATCCAACGCTCATGACGTCGCCGCGCTGACTAGGAGCTTTGCCGAGTCGAAGCTGGGGCCTGATGCGCAATATGTCGATTTACATATCCAGGTGATTATGACCAAGTGCTCTAGATATCGATTGAAGTCCGAGGACGCTAATCTGATAGTTCATCGGCGCTTCGGGCTTGCCAAGGCTGGATGTCGTTGGCGCAGGTGCCGATCCTTACTTTGTTGCCAAGTTCGACGACAGACTTTCATTCGTGTATGTCATCCGCCTCGTCGTTCTGTAACGGATCTCGCCTCTGAGGTCTTATCCACAGCTCGACTGTGATACCCAACACGCTAGCACCCGTCTGGAATGAAATCTGGAAAGTCAAGAATGTCCCTGTGAACGCTGATCTCTCGGTCAAGGTGATGGACAAGGACGAGAATGCGCCCGTCGATGACTATGTTGGCAAGTTCAAGACGACGGTCTCGCCGGGCGCGAAGGAGGCGGAGATAGAGGGTCCTTTGCTAAGACGAAATGGAGGCACATTCTGGCTCAAGGCGCGTGCTCGTTCAAAGTTTCTCCAAATCTGAACTCGTCCAACTTTACGCAGATAGACAGCCAGCCAGCGGCTGATGCCCACCCGGAACGATACCCGTACCTCTTCGACGGACCCATCCGCTACTCCCGGCATTTCTCGCCGACCGTCGGGATGCTCACCAACCTCGACGAAGAGCGGCTCTATTCGACATGGAAGATGTATCTCAAAGGCGTGCCGCTCTTCTTTGACGACACGTACCAGCACTGGAACCGTAACTACAAGGCCGCGCAGAGCATCTTCCAAGGCCCGACGTCGATCGCGGTCCGCTCGGGCATCCAAGCGGGACACAGGATGCTCTATGCCCGAACGGCCAAGAACGGCTTCGGCGTCATAACGGACCCGAAGACGGACGTCGCGCGGATCCTCCATGGAGGCGTGCGCAGCAAGCAAGCCGCCAACGCGGACGACGACGGTGGCGCGCAAGCGCAGTTCGAGCACCGAATCAAGCCAGCCGTATACACCTACATCATCTCATCCGACGACGACTCGTTCCGCTTCTCCGAAACGGGCGCCGCGTTCTTCGTCGACTTTGCGTCCAAGCACGCGCTGCACTCCAACTGCGCCGAGACGGTGCGATACAGCGGCGAGTTCCACCCTCGGCCGCACGGCGGCTGGGAGAACTTTTCGGACGAGACGCAGGATGAGGAGGTCGAGTGGGAGCTCGTGATCGACAACAACTCGGGCACCTACGCGCCCGATCCGATGATGCTTCCGAACCTGAAGGGGCTGCTCGAGTACAACTTCCCCGGGTTTGGAATCTTTGCGTATGATAGAGAAGATCCGAGGCTCAAGGAGAGCAGGGAGGCTTGCAGGGCGTACGCGTTGAATCACCGCGGAGTGAGGCAGGAAGAGTTGCAGCCTCATGCGCAAGCTGGAGAGGTGACACTGTCTCATCAAGCAACCATTCATGCACAGGCGCAACATGAATCGACTGCATGAACAGCAGCATCCCCCGTCCATCTCAGCACTTCTGTTATGATAAACATGATATTTACCGCTACAAGACATGATATATTCACACTGATGGTACACATTTTGCAAGGATTCGACAGTCAGAGAAAAGCAAGCAAAAGCAAACGAGAAGATCGGGCCTGAGATACGAGGACAGGAACAAAAAAAAAGAACATGCAAATGCGGCAGTCGCCTTACGATAGTTTTTGGTCTCCTTTGCTTTCCGACCGAACCAAGTTTGTCAGCTCCGCGCCAAGACGTAAGAGAGAGATCAAAGGAAAAGGAGAAAACTCAGGAGCCGAAGAAGATCAAAATGCGAAAATAAGAAAGAAAAAATGCAAGAGGTCAGTAGGAATCATGAGAATGCACTGAAAGTTGGTATTCCTGTTTCCGGATGGATCGGGTTTATGTTCTGTGTCTTGGACGAAATGCAATGAAAGCTGGAGGCGACGGCGACGGCTGGCAGCCCGATTCATCTATTTTGTGACGACGTATCCCAGCTCATCGTATTCGACGGACGAAGACGACCAATCGTCGTAAAACTCAGAGTCCACCTCGTACTCGTCTTCCTCTTCCGACATCCGGTCGTCGCTGTCTTCTCCGTCATCATCGTCCTCGAGGGGCTGCCCTGCGACGTAGAGCACACGGGACAGCGGCGATCTGACGTACGGCAGGGGAGGTAGCCACGGCGGAGGCGTTTTCCGGTTCCCGAGCGAGCGCGAGGTATCGCTGCGCCGGAACATCATCTTGGCGACCAACTGCTCCATGTTCGCAATCCCGTTCTTTTTCTTCGGCTTGCCGTTAGAATGGGGACTCGCACTCTTCATCGTCTCCTCGTCTTCACTCCGGTTCCCAAAGGCCCCACCCTCGGCATCGTCCCTCTCCGCGATCTTCAGCCTCAGGATGGCCGAAATCTCCCTGCTCCTCTCCCTCTCGTTCTTCCTGCGCGCCTTGGCATCCCACCGACGCTTCACCGCGCCCTGCTCCATCGCGAACATCTCAATGCGCCTCGCCGCGCGCTCCGCCTCCTGCGCACGACGTCGCATCGCACACAGCTTGCGAACGATCTCGCGAGGGTACTGCGCCGGACAGGCGTTCAGGAGCGCCGTCTCGTCGTCCAGGCTGCGCGTGAACGGGTCCGGGGACGGCGAACGCGGCGCAGGGCCGTCGTCGCCGTCCGCGGGCTCGTCGTCGATCAGAAGCAGGCTCCGCTGGCTCGTGTCGACGAGGGCATCGGGTATAGCGTCGCATTCTGGCTCGACGTAGTTTGGCAGTGCTAGATCAGCGGGGAGGAGCTTGTCGTCCGTGTTGGCACCTGGAAGGGATATCAGGCCTTTGTTGGGCGTCGGGAAGTAAGAGGGAGGCGGGGAAGATAGGGAGTTTGTCGAGCTGGATGCGTTCGGCTGCGTGAGTTCTTCTCCGTCATCCATGGTTAGCTCTGGGAGCGAGGCAAACGCCCTCAGAGACGGAGAGGGGGGAGACGACTGCAGGTCATGGGGTTCTTGCCATAGATCGGCGTATCGCGATCCTGGGGAACCTGACGTATCGAATAGGTGGCGCTGCTCTGTACGATTCTCGTCGTGACATTGTTCCGATTCGATGTCGCCGATAACCATATCAGAGTCCAGCATCTTGCTGAACGGCGACTCGGGGGGCGATATCAGCGGGAGCAATGGGAGCTCGTCCAGTTCCATGGGATCCGTCTGAGGCGTCGAGGGTCCGGACGAGGATGAGGAAGAGGGTGAGGGCCATGTCTTGCCGTCGGATGGGTATTCGAGTTCAGGCATGTCAAGAGGAGGGAGCGTCGGTTCTTCAACCGTGGATAGCGCCAAATCCTGGTCCGCATCTGCGTGGTCTTGTACGCCTTCCCGCTCCTGTCGAGACTCCATGGGAGGATCAGGGTCGCGCAAAAGCATGGACGTGTTCACCGAATGAGGAGAAAGCATGCCTTTGGCAGGCCACTCCGGGGAAATGGGAGACAGCAATCGCGGCTGGTCGTCGAGCCGTGGAAGGGGTGCGGCTCCTCGGTCGTGGTCCAAAGGAATGGAACGACAGAAGAATGTGGCGAGGGTAGCAGCTGTGACGAGCGCCGACCGGATTCGTGGCGACATGATGGTGGCCACACTTCCGAGGCGTCATGATCGTAAAAGGATAGGGGCTCGACGGCGGGTAAGGACAGCGTCAGGGCAGGCAGCGCTTTGGGTGGTGGCGACAGCGTGTCGCTTCCCGAAGCCTCGTGTTCGTCCAAGAGCGGCGAAGCAAGCGAGCTGCCGAACAGTCTCGGGTTCACGCATGGCAACGGTACGTTGCGCTTCCGCTCAGAGCCCGTCGAGGGCGGGGAGGGGTAGGGTCCGCAAAAACGTCGCTGCAGGTCTTGCCGCCGTCGCGGGGATACAGGTAGGTTTTTCTCGTACAAGATGGGACCAGGAAGGTCGGGCAGCATGGACGAGAAGGGGTGTCCGAAGAGGGCATTGTCGCACGTCGCATGAACGATAGGATTGTGGTGGCCAGAATGCGTGACTGGTCCCATGGATATTGAGAAATCGGCGGAGTAGTCCATAGGCAGTAGAATGCCTGTCGCCGGTGCATAATGTCGGACGATGAGATTGCTGATCTGGCAAAGAAAGAAAGGACAGCGAAAAAGACGCACGAGGATATGATGTTCATGCAACGAGACAATATAGCATTATAGGTTGGTATACGACAGAAAAGGTCCTTTTCAAAAGGCCGGTAGAATGGTGGTGATGGATAGAAAGGCCGCTGAGAGCCGCAAACCGTTTCTCGTCTCTTGAATCATTGACAGCCGGCCAACACGCTCCCTTTGAATTCTGAGCCCACATGTTGATAAATTATGTAATGCACACACAGCGCCTATCATATCCACAAGGCACCCAACACATTTTTCGATGCCTTGTGTTCTACTCGTGTCGGGAGGAGTACTAGAACACATCAAGATTCACACCAGCTCTTCGTTCCAGACTTGTTCATTCACGATAGGTCAACGATAACAGCGAACTCAATCAGCTGATCTTCTGGGTAAGGGAACCGACCAAAGGGCTGTGCTCTATTCGAATTCTTTCCCTTTGGGAGCCAAAACTCCGATACTGTATATTGAGCATCTCCGGCACGACGTGACACCCGGTAACAAGCTCAAAATTACTCCCCGGCGTAGGTACCATTCTGGTCCTTTTTCTCCAAAGGCACGCGTTTCTTGGCTTTTTGTTCTCGCCCAAAAGGGAGAAGACAAACGAGGCTCTCTGGCGAACCTGAGGGTTCCGAACCAAGCCCCCCTCCCCACGTTTCAGTCATCGACTTGACACCCGTCTTGTCAGCAGCATCTCTGCATCTCGTTGTTCCGAGAGATATGGAGAGACGCAACATCGTATCACGTCTGTCGCATTGGCTGGAGAACTGTTTTCCAAACAGGGTCATGGTTTCCGTCGATGCCCCCTGCCCACCTCCGAGTAGATGACAGGCTGTTCTCGCATGTTCTTTTTGAATCACGGCCGAGGGTGGGGGAACTTCGTTGCACCGAGTTGCGCCGAAACAACCTTCCTTTCAGATGAACGGCTTTGTCACGAATAAGCAAAAATGGGATTAAGACGCCTGTAGCTAGGATCTTTGCAGATCTCCGATTGGAAGACGCTGCGTTCCATTTGTCCTGAGGATGGGAATCGAATTCAATCAAACTTCCCTGTTATGTCCCTGCTTCTGCGTCTCATTTCACTCTCATCGCACCACTTTACACTCATGATATTGTCATGACGAATGTCAGGTGGGATCCTCATACGTTACGAATGCTGTCCAATTTCACAGGAGCTGTTGCCACTAAACGCCCGCCCCTGTAGAGACCATCAAAACACACATACAGAGGTTGCCCGTTTTGGCGCTCGCACTCGTCAACACTTGCTCTGCGCGAGCCGGAATCCCGCCTGTACGCGTGTGCTCGTGCTCTGCTCGGGAGATATCTGGACAGCTCAGACGCCAACTCACATGCTGTAAAGACTGTCACACATCAGCGGCGCGGATGGGCCACGGGACTGCGCCTTTCACGTTGCTTCTGCCCAGCTTTATTCTCATGGATAAACATGTTATCAGGGAAAAGCGTGTCTTCTTTTGACTTCACTTCGGCAACCGTCGCCTTTGCCGTTCGCTCGCAGAGTCTTCAGCCCCAGTTCCAGGCGTAAGCTTGGCTCTGCGCATAAGCTTAGAACCCAGTCAAGCCCTAATATCGCTAGCGCAGGACTTCTGATAAGGCTCCATCTTACTTCTGTCACACGACGCGGGGTGGCTACGTCTTCTCAAGCACAAAAACGGCTGCCTCGAGGCTACGCCAACGGTCAGTCGATCCCTGATAGATCTCAACGCATTTTCATATATCCGGTAAATTGTGATACGGCACTTGTCTGTACATGTCTCTTCCATTCGGCTTGTCCATGCAGATCAGGTGAGAGCCAAAGGGAAAAGCAGATTATGCAAAGGAGATCGATAAGGCGAAATCTCAGCGCTCCTTCCCTGCTCCTTGTCCAAGCAAAACCGTCCCAACTAGCTTCAAAAAGCAAGCTCGGAAGCCTTTCCTAGATCGTCAAGACCCAAGTGCTGTACCCCCATCAAACGAAAAAGAGCGATCGATTTGATGTTTCCATTATACACGTGAGGTAAACGTGACGTTTGGTCAAGGAACAGCTCAACTCACCATCTCGTCCTTCAAATTGCAGAGACTCGAGCAACTCACCTGATAGATGCGTATGGGGAAAGAGGATCCACGATGGCGGGTGATGTCGGTCCGTGTGCCGATATGACTTGTGCTGCGGGTGTTTACTGATAATTAAGTATAGCATCGACAAGGCATTTCCATAACGACTCTTGAATTAGGCGCCCATTATTGACGCTCGACCAAAATGAACGCCGATCGCCGCTTCGTCCCTCGCGTTTCGCCCCCAGTTGAGCGAGCGTCCCGCCGATCACGAGTACGAGCATGCAACACGGCGGCGCCCCCTACGATACGTACACCCGAACGCATTTTACAGCGTACCGGCGATGAACAATACCGCCATCAGCAGGTTTCATCAATCAGGTTCATCTCCACAAAGACAAAGAAAGATCGCAATGCGCGTGCCGACGTGCGTGTGCGGCGATCGTGATGAGCGGATTTTCCTCGCCTGGCAGTTCGTTTGATAATTTCTCGATCTTACATAACTTAGCTGGAAGGCTGGGGAGACCGCGACTCTGCGTATGTCATTTGCCTTGCTAAGGCACCAGGCGATATATCATGCATCGTGATCTGCCTCATCTCCGCGCGTGATATTTCGTTCGAAGCAACGTGTAGGCCGCATGCTATTGTTTTTCACGATCTCGTAGTCGCCGTGTGTCGCCACTTCGCAATACAGGGAGGCGTCTCGTCACGTAACCTTTTTCGATTCGACAAACAGGTGGCCCGGCTCCACAGCTCATGCTACAATGGCGATACCGAACTTTGGAACTTGCCCAAGTTTCCAACTATTCTACGGAAGCTCAAGAATTACAAGTCTGAAAGCCACGGATCCTTAATGCGTTCATCCGTTTGCTCGCCTCGTACGGTTTGAAAGCAGGTTGCTTTACAGACCGCAGAGGGAACGATGGTTGTCTGGGACAGGATACAGGATAGCCGTTTGGCCGCCTGGCCGATTCATCTGATTGTTGAGTGTTGGACCTCGATGGCCTCTCCGGGTCCCAGCCGCTCGCGAGCGGAGGCTAGACACCTGCGGAACAATAGTCCTTTGAAGACACTTTGATTGGAGTTGACCTCGCCGCTCTGTAATCACCTTGTTTACGTCACAGTGTCTTGCTCAAATTGTCCTCATCTGCATCACTGATATTGTTGCATGCCATGCCTGTCATCTTGGAAGCACTGCCAATCCCGAGGATCCGCTTATGTCGAGAAAACACCACGACCAGAGATATGCCATGTCTGGTTTCTCCATTCCTTGAGGATCCTAATATACCAACATTGAGCGCATAACATGTTACCGGAATACACTGCAGAGAAAACGACGGCTTTTTTCGACGGCTTTCGTCAGGCTAACGGAAACAACCTGGCGCTGCATCTGCACAGCCTTTCAAGAAGAACGGGGACCCAATTACCTAGGCAATACATACCCTCGTCTACTGAGTACGAGACGTGTCGAGATCGATCGCGCTCCATGATCGTAGTAGGTCGCCATAACGTATGATGCACCATAGCACGCTGCCATGCCGAAAGAAAATTTTTTAGTCTTAAAAGAGAGCCCCAAAACGTTCATGAGAACAGACTAACCCGAAACCGAGCCAGCCGATCACGGCACTGATAGCATACGCACGCGCAACTCCAATGCCTTGAATCAGAGGGATCATGCCGGTCAGAGCAATCGATATCACCCATGAACGTAGGGCACTGAATTGAGAAAATAAGGGAAGAGGTGTCAGCGATTGGCCTGCTCGGAATAACGAACTCTAACTTGTTCGTCGCAACACCTTCTGCACTCCTTGTAGGCATTGTGTCGACTAGATATGCAGACGCTGGGCCGAGGACCATTTGAACCTGTTGGAATCAAGCAATCGCATCAATAGCCGGCAAAACCACCGAAAACGTTGGCATTCAGGACATACCCCGACGCCATTCATGAATAGGCATATCAGATTAAGGATCAGGCCAACCCTGCCTGGCACGTACTGGTTGAATATGCCAAAGAACAGGACGGACAGCGGAGCAAAGGTCAACGCTCCGATCAACGTGACACGAAGCCGGTCTTCGGGATACCACACGCCGTTTCGCCTCTCGCGTAGCTGAACAATAATCTTATCGGAGATCCGTCCGGCCAACGGTGCGCCAACTCAATGAAAAGAGTTCAGTCGCAAACATCCCGAATTCATTGCACTTGCTCACCGATGTCTCCGAGGCCGTTGGGAAGGAAACACGCGCCTAGGAGGGCCGGATTTTTTATGTTGTAATTGACACCCTGGAAATGGGCTTATGAGTACCAAGATGTCTTCCCACGTAAAATGTCTTACAAGCGTGTATGCCATCGGTGTTAATATTGCTGAAAGAGAGCGCCATCAGCCCAACGTTTCCGACTTTGCTCAACAACGCGGCTCACCAAAATCGGTCAAGAGAACGAAACCTGTTCCCAATGCCTAGTTTTAGAAAACGTTAACAGCTGAAATCGGCATTTCCTTATATTTAGGAGGAAGACTTACGATTATAAGGAGCATAGGATTGCGCAGCAATGACATGGCGCTCAGGGGATTGACGAATTTCGGGTGTGAGCCCCGAGCGGATAGTTTGTCCTTTCCTCCAAGGCTCGAGTGACTGGTTTCAGGGAAGAAGAAAAAGATGCACAGAAATGCGAGTACCCCTGAGAAGCAAAGCGCCCATTGCATAGCGCGCCATGACGCGTAATGGGAAACTAGTCCTATCCGATGACAGAAATCAGGGACAGAAAGGCGACAACACAAGATCAAGGAGCCCCACCGCCTGTCAAGGGTGCAAGAGTTGGCCCAAGAAGGACCGCCTATTCAGGGTATGCTTCAGGGAATAATTTTCTTTCAACTCGGTGTCGAAAGTACTCACAGCAAAGAAGATTCCCATGGCGGTGCCGCGTTGTTCCAGGCGGTAAATGTCTCCTATCACTCCTGCTCCGACTGGGTTGGAAGGCGAAGCACCGAAAGTTTGAATGAAACACCAGAGAATCAGTTCCGGCACGGATCTAGAACAGGCGACGCCAATGGATCCGATGCAAAAGATGGCCAAACCCGCGAGATAAACGGGACGCCGACCATCTGTCGAGGAAAGAAAGTATGTTGAAAGTACCACACACTGTGTATCGAACTCACAATGCGTGGAATATGAACCGCCTACGAGGCTACCAAGCCTCTAGCAAAAATCGACACGCTTATAGCCAGACTAACAGGAAGCCTCAGTCGTAATCCAGCGGTCAGAAAAGCAAGAACATACCTCGCGATAGCGCCAGTGCTACCGAACTCTTTTGCAATCTCTGAGACGACTGGTACAAAAGAACCGGAGATGAAGACTATTGCTCAAGCTCAGAATACGTTCTTAGGCTAGTTGTGAGACGCATACTCACGAGGTATAACCCCACAATACGAGACCGTCGCGAGTATTGCAATCTTTTGACGCGGCGTAAAACGATCGTAGATCGCGTCGGGATCCTTATAGTCGCCGTCATCGCGATCCCCTGCGAGCAGGGGAGTCTGCTCAGTAGAAGGCATCCTCTGGTTGTTGCAGGTCGGAAAAAGACCCTACGCTGACAACGAAGCAGAGAAAAAAAAGAATCGACTAACGTGATTGATGCCAGCAGTTCGCGCCCTACCGAACTTCTGCGATGTCGGCAATAAGACGCCATTCGCTGGCACGGTTCCTAGTCGTTCGGAGTAAAAATTAATTAAGATGTTCACCATTGCCAGAGTTAGGCAATATGATGGTATGGAGGCGAAAAAAAGGAGTTCGGATGATACACCCGTCTGAGTAATTCCGAGGTCTAATAGACCTAATAGCCTTCTGCGTGCATGTGGGGGCATAAGGCCCAAACATGATTGGGAACTGGACCTGCCTTCGAAGCTTTTTTTTTCTCATTCGAAAGTTGGTATCTCCTCTTTACATTTCGGAGGCTATTCGGTTGCGTTTGTTGAAAGAACTGAAATGAGCGCGCCGATAATTCTGAACGTTCCCACGGCCTGCGTTCCTGTTCGTTGCACAATAACTTCCCAATTTAGGCTTTTAGGGAGCTTCTAGTCCTTGTCGCTCGAGGACTGGCTGGTGACTCTTTCCCCCTGGCAGGATGTCTCACGAACGGACACCGCTTTTGACGTCCGAAGGGCATCTAATCGAAAGCGACGCGGTTTATGAACGATTTTCCGCCCGGACGAAGCTCGGCATCCTCTTGATAGTTTCATGGAGTGGAATGATACCTTGTGCGGTAGTTTCGCATTCTCACGAATTTTTGCAAAGACTGATAGGGATTCTTCCATCTTTATACAGTCTTCATATCCGGATCGTTCGTGCCCTTGATCTCGCAAATTGCTAAAGATTTAGGAACAACGGATGAGACTGTCAGGTACTCTATGAGACATGACAACTCAGTGGATGTTAGCTCATTTGCCACCAACATCAGCCTTTCGGTCAGCGTAGCCGTTTTTGGGACTGGACTGGGAGGCCTTTTCGGCGGCTCATATTCTACTTATTGCAAGGTCTCTTCCGTTATGACAAAGTGAAGCAAGCTAATGACACCGATAGATGGCAGACGTCCGGTGTATCTCTGGATACTAAGCCTCGTGTGCATCGGATCAATAGGTGTAGCTGTTGCAAGATCGACTCGCGAACTCATGTTCTGGCGGTTCGTTCAGAGCTTCGGTGCATATCCCAGCATGCCAGTCGGCTCCGGAGTACTTGGAGACATATACAAACTGGAGCAACGAGGTACTGCCACCGGGCTGTTCTTCGGAGTAAGTAATTCCACCACATTTTTTCCCGTTCTCTATTACTAGATGACATGGCAGGCGACATTGCTCGGGCCTCTCTTAGCACCCCTCACAGGAGGTCTCTGCACGAAACGCTGCTCTCATATACTCTCTTACGTATATTTTTAGGTCTAATGGCGCAGTACGCATCATGGCGCGTGATGCAGTGGTCAATATTCCTCGCGGCGTTCGCCGGACTGCTGTGTGCTCTCGTATACCTTCCAGAAACCAGCCACCTCGGGCATAGAGGCATCGACAAGATCAAACCCGGAACGGACGGCTCCATACGACGCTGGAAAATCGTCAATCCTCTGAGTTCGTTGTGGCTTCTTCGACAACCAATCCTGCTCTCTATCGCAAGTGCCGCTAGTGTCAAGCGTGTGCTGTTTTTTTATTGACGAACTGTCTAGTCTGTTCTGCTTTGCTGGCGGCTTTGACGGACTTTAGTAAGTATTACGTCGTGGTTGCGTCTATTGCATGCAAGTAACGCGTTCAACAGTGATCTTGACGCCTCTTGCCCATACCCTTGTGCGTTCCTGTATATAGCTTGGGATTTTTTATCTCACAAAAGCCACTGGCCCCAGGGCGCGAACTACAACATCCGAAGCTCCGCAATGTTAGGCGCCTGCTTCGTGCCGGACGGACTAGGGCAAATACGTGCGTGCCTGACTGGTCCATACCGAACCGCAAGCAACTGAACGCAACGGCAGTGGCAGCTCCTCTCGCTGGTCGCCTGTCCGATAAGATCATCATTCGGATGCGTGCGAGGCGCAATGGCGTCTGGTATCCCGAAGACCGCCTGCGGGTCAGCCTCGTCGCGGCCGCGACATTAGTTCCTCTGTCCACGCTGTTCTTCGGCCTCCTCAACCAATTCGTCCGAGGACGAACGGGATTGATCCTGAACTTGATCTGCCTGTTTATGAACGGCCTTGGTGTATGTCATCACTTTCGAGGGTTCTCGAAAATGGCCGCTCACTCGATCCTTGCGCAGATGGAGATGGTGCTCGGCCCGTCCTCGGCGTATGTTATCGATATCACGAGGTCTCGTAGCGCCGAATGCATCGCAGTCATGAAGTACGTGTTATGAAATATTGAGAAGTCGCTTCGAAGCAGTATCTGATGACTTTCGCTTCACAGAGCATTGCGCTTTGCCACAGTATCTCTTGCTCTAGCTGGGGTTCTACCCCTTATTGATCGGCTCGGCGTTGCCTCGCATATGCAGTCGTAGCGCTATTAGCGTGGTTGGGCTTCGGGTGAGCAAAATCATTGCTGTAATCGTTCTTCTTATGACGTTTTTGCAGATTGATGTGGTACCTCGTTCATTACGGCGATTATTTGAGGTCATTGAGCACGATCAAATCGAACCCCGGCATGTCCAATAATGATGAGGATTGATGGCCGTTTTGTACTGTATCTTGTTACGCATCGATGTAGATATAGAGACAGCATCTATGAAATTGTTCTTGGATTACCGCCATCATCGCGAGTAGATCAGAGGGTGATGTTACTCCCCTTCTCTCAGGCAGTTTCCAGGTCAAATAATGTATCACGGCATTCACTTCCATTATCCATGGTCTTTGTCGGTGATAGCCAAGTGTTTCCTATCAAAGTGGCACAACGCGTGCAGCCGCGCGACATACCGCTAGTTTCTATACTTTAAACTACATAGGTATATGAACGTCTGAATCATAAGGTAACATTACTCCACTTCCTGAGATGGTCACCGCAGCGGACTATATACCAAAACAGTCTTCTTGGCGTGAGTCCTGGATACATGACTTTCAAATCAGACGACTTACCCAAATCCTACCCAAGCCAGCATCGCAAAAATACTGTATGCACTGGCAGTCCCAATCGTGTGGATCAGGGGGAGAACTCCCGAAAGTGCGATCGAAATCATTGCTAGACAAGATGAGCTAGTTTTTTTTTTCCCGCGCGTGAGACTTGACTAAGGATAGCGGGGAAGAAAGGAACGAACACCAAGACCGCGAAGCATTCCGCGCTCCGGAGGCCCATGACATCGACGATGTATGCGGCACACGGGCCAGTGACCATCTGGTTCTACCATTCATTCATGACGCATCAGTTGACCGTCCAAGTTTTCTTCAATCCGCCAGTTGCTCACCCCAAGGCCGTTCAGGAACAAGCACACCAAGTTCAACGTCAGACCCAACATCCCCGGAACGAAGTGGTTGAACAGGCCGAAACCGAGTGTGGAGAACGGAACGATGGTCGCAGCCGCGAACACGGCGACTCTCAGCCTGTCTTCTGGGTACCAGACGTCTTTTCTCCTGGCACGTAGTCGGACTATTATCCGGTCGGATAATCGCCCTGCCAACGGTGCTCCGACTAAAACACACAACAGTGGTGAACATCGGAGTCGTTGGAAAAACCGCGCGTCAGTTCCACTCACTAATGTCCCCGAGGCCGTTTGGCAAACAGCAGAATCCCAACATCAGTTCATTTCGGATGCCATATTTCATGCCCTTGCGAAAGAAAGTAAATTATCCATCAACACGAGCAACCTTCCATGTTACGCACGATTGTATACGGTATTGGGGTTGTCATCGCTAGAAATTCCGTTTGAATATGGGAGCTAAGAGATATAGAACCACACCAACTGTAGTCCGTCAACACGATGAAAAATGTTGCCACGGTCTGAGGCTCACAGTCATCCACATTCCCAGATGACACACAATAGATTACCCACCAGCACCAGCACGATCGGAATTCGTAAAAGGGACAACGAGCTGAAAGGGTTAAAGAATTGTCGACGTTTGCTAGCCTCGTCTGCCGCATCGTCAGTTTTGTCCGCCTTGCTGCGAGATCGGTGAATGGTTTCGGGAAGAACGCCAGGATGCATGACAGGGCGATGACCGCAGCCAAGACCAGCGCCCATTGCATCGTACGCCAAGAAGAATAATAGGCGGCAAATCCTGTAGACGCGTACATCATCTTTTTCAACCAGCCTCATTTATGCATCAACGCATCACGCTTCTTACCTCCCAGGAGAGGAGCTACCGTGAGTCCGACGAGTGTCACCTACCAGGCCGCGAGCGGTCCCCAATGTCAGGTCAACAGATGCGCCAAAGGCGATAACTCACAGCAAAGAACAACCCGACTGCCGTGCCGCGAACTTCTAGTTTGTAAACATCGCCGATGACGCTCGGACCAATGACGATACCAGGCGACGCAGCGAAGCTCTGAACGAAACGCCACATCATGAGCTGCGGCACAGTCCGCGAGAGCGCGACGCCCATGGATCCAACGCATTGCAAACTCAGCAGCCAGACGTACGCCGTCCGTCGCCCATCTGCAACCCAAAGATCGCCCAACATGAGAACCGTAGGCGCGTGTACGGCTCATGACATCGCACTCACAATACGAAGAGAGGGAGCCCCCGGTCAAGTCTCCAAGCGCCCTGGCAAAGACGGACAGGCTGATGCACAAGCTGGGAGAAATAGGCGTCCAAAAGTCAAGAGATCAAATCAGGACGTCTAAATGCCAGTGACGCTACGTGACAACGGTCCCGGTCGTGTCCAGGTCTCTTGCTACTTGTGGCACGAGGGGAACAAACGACCCCGATATCAGCACTGTTGCGAACAGCAGAACACATGAGATTATCCTAACGACAAAAAAAAAGAGGTGAAGATACAGACTTGGGAGCGCACCGCACCACGATGCCATGGCATGAATGGCAACCTTCCTTTTCGGGGAAAAGCGATCGAAACAATCATCATCGACGTCCTCTGCGGCGATGGAAACAGAACTCTGTCTGTATGGCCTTTCATCGGGCAGTAACAATGGTGTATCTTCAGAAGACAGCCCAGACGTCATGGCAAGAGGGAGGAGGGTAGAGGGAGCGACAAGCTCTGGGACGAGTAGGTTAATGATATATTGGGGTTGCTGTGCAGAGACGCCCTTTTAACCCCTCGAAATGTAACACATGCACCTACCATACACGCGACTTCCAGCTCAATCGCCACAGAAATCCAAAAACGGTCCAAGCTGTGACGGGCGCAGGGTTCATAAACGTTGGGAGGATTTGTTGTTATCATACAACCTTCCATACATCAGTCAACTTGGCACGGCGCTTGTCTATAATTCGAGCCAGTGAAGCGCCCAAGCACCACAGCACGATGACTGCAGAATGCAGGCTCGGGGCAACTGCCTCGACAGGCCTGAGAAGGCTGAGAAGGTAACTACGTAAAATAGCACCCCGTGTTGCCCGCATAGAACTTTCTGATGCGAAACGCCGAATCCCTGCACTTAATTCGTCTCAGCCGTGGAATATCCCATGTCCACCCATCCCCTCATCTGTCCACCATACCGGATGGTCAACAAGATTATTCTGGGGGTTCACGAAGGGTCAATGGAACAACACGAAGACGAAGAAGACCAAGAGACTCACATGCAGCCCATCCACGCCAATAAGGCAGCTAGTGCATTCGTGCAAGCGACACCGATTTTGTCTATTAATGGAAGAATGCCAGCAACGGCAACCGACGTCGTGAAGGAGCGAAAACCGCTGTAAAGGACAAAGGTATGTATTAATAAAGAGTCATTTCCGAATTCAAACCAAGCCACGACTTACTTTGCCGCCGCCACAGCCTCTGTGCTGTGATCGTGCATGATATCCACGCCGTAGGCATCAGAGGGACTCAAGACTATATCGACCTGGGACAGAGTTGGAAACGGACGTCAAAAATTATGATGCATGATCAACGCACTCCGACACCATTCATAAATAGACACGCAAGATCAAGGACCAAGCCGACAGTCCCGGGCACGAACTGCGTCAGGAGACCGGAGAACAGCACAGACAAGGGGACGAGGAATATGGCCCCAGAGAGGGTCGCGCGAAGACGGTCTTCTGGATACCAAACGCCGCCGCGTTGTTCTCGCCAGCGAACGACGACTCTGTCTGATAATCTGCCGGCCATTGGCGCACCGACTGCGCCACCATCGTATCAGCCGCGCGCTCGAGCGAACAGAAGGCAGTTCATTAAAACAACTCACTCATATTGCCGATGCCACACGGCAGGAAACAAGCACCGATAAGCGCCTCGTTCTGAATGTTGTAGTTTTACCCTGGCACGGACTTTAGAACGGGGCGATGAGCAGGATGACGGCCCAACTGACTATGGTATATGCCAAAGGCACCATTAAAACGTAGTCGGTCAACAGTATAGCGGAACCTGACAGGGACTAAATGAAGATCAAGGTCGATACGAACACGGATAATGCGTCAGAAACGGGACAGTGCCTACGATTGCAAGCAGATTTGGACTTCGGAGCAACGATAGAGGGCGAAGTGGGTTCATGAAAAAGAACTTGGCAGGTACGTGTCCAGTCGACTCTGAGCGAACTTTGTCGATTCCCCGTGTTCCTGGATGGCTGGTTTCCGGGAAGAAGAAATACATGCAAAGGAACGCGGCGGCCCCGCAGATGCCGAGGGAGAGCTGCATGACTCGCCACGAACCGTAATGCGCAGCGAAGCCTATTTGGCGTCAGCTCACGGCTGTAGGTGTGAAAGAAAGAAAGAACAAAAGAATGCTCACCTCCGATGGGCGGTGCAAGAGCTGGTCCAAGCAAGAATGCCTGCATGGGGACGATAGCTCTTCAGATGGAGATTTCATCGGGGAAATTACGACATGCAACGTACAGCAAAAAATATACCCATGCTTGGCCACGCTCTTCTAATTTATACAAGTCACCGATGACGCCTGCGCCGACTGACATTCCTGGAGCGGCTCCAAATGCCTGCACAAATCGACATATCATAAGGGGAGGGATACTGCATGAAAACGCGACTCCAATTGAACCGATGATGAGGAGAGGCAGCCCTGTGAGGTACACAGGTCGGCGGCCGTCTGATAAAACTGCTCAGCCAGTACGTGACGTATTTTCGTAGACCGACTTACAGAATGTGGAGTAGGTCGCACCAGCAAGACCACCGAGACAAGCGGCGAAAATGGATAGGCTAATAGCTAGACTGTGGAAGTAAAGATGGGTGAGTGCTCCATGTACGCAGGACATTAGGACCAACCTGACAACTTGCCCCGACGAATGCAAATCCTTCGCGATTTGAGGTATAGATGGAATGAACGTTCCTGATACGAAGACTATCCCTTGTTTCAATTGTGTTTGCTCGCTAAGATGTCATCCAGGAACGTACGAGGCATCAAGCCACACCACGCAATCATGGCCAAGATGACCCGCTTCCTCGAGTTGGAGAAGCGTCTGTAAACGGCCTCGTGCTTGAGACGAGAATCCAACAGCAGTAGCGGCGTTTGTTCGGATGCATTGACGTTTATAACAGATGCCGGGCCCATGATGATAACTGAAAGGCAATGAAAGAAACTCGCATGATCAGAAACCTGGCACAACGTCGCAAACCAGGTCGGGTTCAGCGATCCTGACGGACGCCGGAAAAGATGGTATGACAGGCAAAGATATGTCACTGTCGCAGTTGCATGCTCTAGACCACGTTGTTTGCACTTGATGACGTAATTGTTGATCCACGCCCAAAACACTCTTATTCCACAAAACTATTTGATGGTCCTTCCTTCAATGTCAGGCGTGCACCCGGGCGGGGTGCCGTTTTACAGGGCACCGTCGTCCCTTTGCCTTCCAGCAGCAGCGCTACCCTTGTATCCTCTCGTCGTTTGGTGTCTCAAGAAAGAGCCCTCACCTCATCCCTCGGATCCACGTCTGCAAAGACGCAGAGTGGTAACGTTGCCAAGTCGCCAACCGTCCGCGAAGACTTTCCCGCCGGAGATCCTGCGCGCGATATTCCGTTTCGCGAGGCGAGCGCAATCGACCTACGACGTCAATCTTCCTGTTTCGGTTTCTCACGTCTCGAGAACCTGGAGGAGGGTTGCTCTCGGGGATCCCACGCTCTGGAACTCGCTGGTCATCAAACCGTATCACTCTACCGAGTTTGTCAACTCTTATCTGCCACGGTCTCAAGGTTATCCTATGCATATCCGCTTCGCGTATCGGGGGAAAGACTGGCCTATGCACTTTCTCGAGATCATGGAAGTCCTGACTCCACATGCCCCGAGATGGCGGGAACTCCAGATCGAACTTCAAGATGTGCGACTCTTGCACCCCGTCCTTGGATCGTTTAGCACTCTGTCTGTTCCCAACCTGGAAGGCTTTTCTCTGTCGCTGGAAAACGAAGGGCGGGATCCACCGTCCTACGGAATTCCGATGTTCTTGGGCGGGGCGCCGAAGCTCGTTCAGGTTTACTTCTCCAATGTAGACCCTTCTCGCGTTTATCTTGGCAGGGCTCCTATACAGCTGCTCCAAATTTCAACAGACAGCCATGCAGTTGTTCGACCCAACGCATTGAAATCTATGTGCGACACTCGGGAGACGCTGACGACGCTGGTTCTGCACCGCCTGGACTTGTTTGAGCATACTGGTCAATTCATGGTCTTCTTGCCAAACCTTGAGCAGCTTGTTATCGATGGGATGTGCACTGCGCATTTCGACATCATGAAATACCTCGGCGCGCCGAACTTGAGACGCCTCGTCATCCTCGGTGGCAAGAACTCGTCCGTTTTGAGGAATGGCTCACGAAAGAAGTGAAAACGAACAGAGTCAACCTGTTCCAGTCTGTGGAGACTCTCGAATTCTGGGGCATGGCGGAGTACGTCTACCTCGGCATGAACCATATGCTACTGTTCCCTTCCGTCGCCCATGTCAAGGTGCTGCAGGGAGAATTCAGGCCGCTGCTCAGAAGGCTCCGGGACTCTGTCTGGCGGAAAGTAAGGATCTGGCCGCGTCTGCGAACTCTTACTTTGGAGCATGTGGCGGATCCCGCGCCAGAGCGTCCAAATCCTGGCTCGCTTAGTTGTTTGAGAAACGATGAAGAAGACCAGTTTGAGATAATCTGCAACGTCATCTCGGCCCGGAAACACATCGATTCGCCGTTGCGGAAGTTGCGCTTGTCCTCGGATCTCGTGAACGGGTTTAGGAATCGACCGCACTGGCTGGAATATTTGGAGAGGAATCAGGTGGAACTGCTCGATGTCGGTTATTCGACCGTCGAATTTGCGAAATCGAGGAGATTTGAAGAGAGCGGAGGGCTTTGAGCCGTTTCGTTGATTTGGGTTGGTCACTGTCGATATTTATTCCTAGTTATTATCCTCGCTGCGCGAGAGCATGTGTATCATATTATATTTCTCGTGAAATTCCTCCTTTCGTACTGTCGCGTCTGGGAGCACGTTCCTATGACTAGTCACGTGCAACACTCATGTTGACCACGCTGTCGGCCTGCTCAGAGCCAGTGTCTACAACCCCGACGATCCCATTGACGATACACATTATTTAGGTCATTTTAACGCCTTTAGGCGCACCGGAGGCCGCGAATCGAATACCAACTTGAACAACAGCTTTCTGGCTTTAAAACGACGGCCATGTCGGCGGCCTTGGTGACCCAACCCGACACTTCTACGTACTCCAATGGAACCCATCCCGACGTATCCTTAGGCTCTCTGACTTCCGCATTTTCTACCCCAGGACGCGCACTGCGCGTGCCTTCATCCACCTCGCACACCACCGCGCCGTCTTCCGCTCCGATAACCACGCCGTCGCCACCCGTGACGAGCACCCATCCGGGAACCATCTTCGCGTCCAGGAGGAAGCCGGACGATTCCATGAGCCTTTCCAGGCGACTTAATGCTCTGCATAGCATGGATGACGATGCGCATGATGCCGATGGTGACTTGCTGGATACGCCTGGTGCGGATCTGAAACGCTGGTCCGGCGGCGATGCGCCCGATACCCCTCTGGCGTCGCGACCTAAGCGATCGAGGCCGAGCATGGGTGGATCGAAGGGCACGACGTTGACTCTGCGGGATCAGGAAAAGGTACGCTGTCGATCGCTGTTCTAACCCCTCTTCTTCCTAAAACGACGTATCGCACATTCTGCGGCAAAAAAGGAGCGTCATACGTTTTGCACTCATTTCCTTACGTCTCTGTACCACATCTCTCATGCTGAGCAATGCATTTTCGACAGCACATCGATAATCTCAAGAAGGAAAACTTCAACATCAAGCTCCGAGTCCACTTCTTGGAGGAGCGTCTCGCTCAGCTCGCTCCGGACCAGATCGACGCGGCGCTGAAGCAGAACATCAATCTGAAAATCGAAGTCCAGCAGCGCGGCATGGAGCTGAAGAAGCTGAAGAAGCTGGTGTTGGAACTCGAACGCGAACTTGATCGGCTTCAGCGAGGCGGGGCAGGTGGCTCGAAGAACCGCGAACGCGAGCTAGAGGAAAGGCTTGAGGAGAGGGAGAGAGAGATTCGGGAGCTGCGAAGGGGAAAGAAGGGAGTGGACGACGGATTGTTAAGGGAACTCGAGGTTCGGAACGCGGAGCTAGAGGAGGAACTGGAGAATGCCAGGGGTCTCTTGGAGGAGAACGTGGACGAAATGGACAGGCTGAGGGAAATCGTGGAACGAAGAGGTGACGAGTCTTTGGGTGAAAGCAGTGGCGGGGAAGGTCGACGCGAGCGGATGAAGCGCAGGGTGGAGGAGCTTGAGCACGAGAACGAAGGACTCAAGGCGCAGCTGGAGGAACACGCCGACATCATTGCGCAGAAGGAGGATGAAAAGGAAGACATGGCGGACGAGATCAACGCGTTGAGGTTGGAGATCGAGGACCTGCAGAGGAAGAGGGAGGCAGAGTCGTACGAGCGGAGCGAAAGCCGAGCACAGATGCTGGAAGAAAGGGAGGAGCGCGAGGCCGTCGAGGACGATTTGAACGCTATCAGGGACAAGCTGGCCGCTGTCATGATCGAGCTTCAGCAGAAGGAGGACGAGGTTGAGGTCAAGACGAGGGAAATCGATGACATCGTTGTGGATCATCAACGTATCGTTAAAGAGGTCGAAGATGACTGGCGAGGAGAAGTAGAGGAAGCGAGGATGCAAGTCGAAGAACTTCGCGACGTGAGTCTGTCTCATCTTGTTATACTTTGTTACTAATGGGTGTAATCGCAAGGTACTTGCGGAGAGGGAATCCGAGTCCAAGGAGTTACGGCTGCACATTTCGGAACTAGAAGCCAACACCAACGATATCCACAACAAGTTCGAGGCGGCGCTTGCTCATGTGGAAAGGGAGACTGAGGAGAAGGATGCGGAGATCGAGTCGCTGAACGAGACCATACAGAAACTGAGCGAGCAGATATATCTGTTGGAAGATGAGAACGAACGGTTGAAGGAGGAAAGCGAACGACAACGAGAAGATGATCAGGTCGAACGCGACCGTCTCGAAGCATTGGTTGCCGCTTTCAAAGAGGTAATTCTACGAGCTTTCTTGCGCAATCTCTGATTCACTTCGGTCTTGCAGAAAATCGCGACCCTCAAGTCCGAGCTTCAACAAACGACAGATATGTACGATGCTTGCAACGCCGAGATCCACGCATCGAGCGCGACAAGAAGAGCTCGCCAAACACATCGAGGACCTCGTCCAGGAGCTCCAAAAGGAGCGGCAGACAAGCGAACGGCTGCAGTCCGATCTCGATGCGACCGAGGGGATATGGAGGACGAGCAACGGCAAGCACGGCGGGCGCTGGAAGCCAAAGAAGCTTCGCTCCAGACCGTCCTGGCCGATCTCGCGCGGACGCAGGCGCTGCTCAGCCAACGCGAGTCGGACCTCCAGGCCGTGCAGACCGCGCTGCAGACGCTCGAGGCCGAGTCCAAGAAGCTCGGCGAGACGCACACGACGGCGCGGTTCTCGCTGCAGCTCGAGTGCGACCGGCTCAAGCGCGACCTCGAGCGCGTCGAGGACGAGCTCGCGCGTGCGCGAAGGAGCTCGACGAGCGGGAGAGCAAGACGCGCGATAGGGAGTCCAGTTTGGACATGCTGCATGCGGAGAAGAGGGACCTTGCCACGCAGCTTGCTGCGCAGACGCAGGCGAGGCTGAACCTCTCCGAGAAGCTCGACTCGGCGCAGGAGAAGCTCAGGAGCGCAGAGTCTGAGCTGGCTGGATTCAAGTCCAGAGTCGGAGACCTCGAGGGAAGGCTCGGCAAGGAGCAGAGGTCGCTGTTGGGTGTCGAAGCCCAGTATCGGGATCAGCTCACGGAGAGAAACACGCTCCTTTTGACTATTTATCAGTATATGGATAAGATTCTGGGCGTCGACAAGACACCGGTAGGCCTTTGTGCTTTTGACTCTCGTCTGGATTTAACATTGTTTTGCAGAAAAAAGGACAAGCGGAGACGAAACCGTTCACGAACTTCAGCGTCTTCCACGATAACCTGATCACCAGGCTCAAATCGCTCAGCCAGATACAGCTGGACTTTGACAAGCGAAGCAAGGAAATCGAGATCAGGTTCGGTGAAAGGATGACCGATATGAGAAAGCAGCTTGACAATCGGTGGAAGCAAATCGACAAGTTTGAGGCTAGCGTCAAGTCGTATGCCGACACGAAAGCCTCCTGGCGCCGAAAACTCACTGCCAAGGAAGGCGAACTCGAAGGTCTCAAGGTAAGGCCTTGCCTTTTTACGCTTGGCCGGACGAGAGCTGATTTCCTGACGTCAGACCACCAATGCGGAGCTGACGTCTCAACTGTCAAGCATGAGGCGTCCAGGCCAAGTGGACCCGACAGAGTTGAGATCGTTATCAGCTCGGGCGGCGAACGCCGAACGTCGACTCAACAATGCGCAAAACCAGCTTTTGGCCACGGAGGAGAAAGTGGCTACGATGAACCAGAAGAGCGCGGCTGCTGACGCCAAGTGGGAGGCTCGCGTGAAGGAATACGAGACGCGCCTCAAGGCCGCCGAGGAGCGGGTGAAGAGGGAACGACAAGGAGGCAAGGAGCGAGTGGCGGAATTGGAGAACAATCTAAAGTCGGCGCCTCCATGTTTATTTTGGTTGCGGTTGCTCATCAGATCTGGTCTTCCAGGAGTCTTCAGCGACAGCTCGAGATTGCGCAAAAGAGAAACCAGCAGTTGGCTGATGTTATCGAGACAAACAAGGTTGATGGCGGGTCCTCGGGACCGTCTTCAAGATAGGTGCGCGGGTTTGGACGAGGTTATGCTTTTGCTGTTGATGATTTAATGCCGTGTCTGTCATTCGTTTGCGCTCGTTGTTGGATGCCCATACACTTCTCATCATCATGTCTTTGTATTTTTAGACGACATTGTATTTGCGACTGACGGTCTTAATTCACGACTGATACGTTACGACTTGCTCTCGTTTTTATGATCACTGAACTACAAGCTGTTCTTACCTCCGTCAGAAATGTTTGTGGGCTAGACATCGATAATAAGATCCGTTTGTGCCGTTGGCGATCATGGACGCGCCACGAACGTTTCAAATCAGATGACATACCCCGCATGTGCATGGTCAGCTTTGCACATGGTGCTGGAGTACTTTCGGTGCACTCTATTTGCGCAATGTCAGACGACAATGCGAGCCAAGCCTGTTGCGGTTTTGTCTCGACCACGAATGATCCTCCGTTTCAGCGATAGTATGCAACATCGTCCTTCGACTGTAGACAGACTTTCCCAACTCATCCCGTCGGTGTAGGAAGTGTGCGCAAGTGCTTGCCCAAGCACGCGCTCGCATTGTTGGGGTCGCGACGACCCTAACCCTAGATCAAGTTTTGTCCCATTGTAAGTTTGACTTCTCGAAGCTAGCCGCCATGCTGCTACTCGCGTCAGCCGACCTCAGGGACAGAGTACGGCTCTTGATTTTGTTCATAGCCCCAGTGCCATATTCTGCCTGCCAGCCGCCTGGAATCTACTTAAGTCCCACCGCTCGCGCAACACACTCTTCGACGCGCCCTGCTCACCTCTTCGGTTCCCTTTTTACAGGATGTTCCAGCGAGGTTTTGGGCTCGCGGTGTTGGTTTCGCTCATTGGCCTTTGCGCCCATGCGACCGTGACCGACCCGGCGGTGCTGGATGCGTGTCCGGGATATCGGGCGACCAACGTGAAGACGCGCGGTGCCACGTTTACAGCTGACCTTGAGCTCAATGGCAACGCGTGCAACGTTTTTGGCGCTGACATCCCCAAACTCAGCCTCAGCGTGGTTTACGAAACCGGTGCGGCTAACCTATTTCCTTGAGTCTTTCGTTGTTGAACCGCTTCTTTTCAGAAACGCGGATACATCTCAAGATCACCGATGCTTCCACTGCACGTTATGAGGTGCCGGAAGACGTGTTTCCACGGCCCAAATCACGGAATGTCCCACCTCAGTCGGCGGAAATTCAGTTCAACTACACCGCGTCGCCCTTCTCCTTCTCGATCTATCGCACCCGCACCTCGGAGGTGCTGTTTTCGACTGCCTCTCATCCCATCATCTTTGAACCGCAATACCTCCGCGTCAAAACCAATCTCCCGCAAAACGCCAACCTCTATGGCTTGGGGGAGCACACCAATCCTTTCCGCCTCCCGACTGACGACCTTACACTCACTTGTGGTCTCGCGACGCGTTCGGCGTTCCGAGAGGAACGAATTTGTATGGAAATCACCCCGTTTACTTTGAGCACAGGACGACAGGCACACATGGAGTCCTTTTGCTCAGCTCGAATGGCATGGATATCAAACTTTCCAATCAAGGCGGCACATCTTTGGAATACAACGTCATCGGAGGCGTGCTCGATTTCTACTTCCTTGCTGGAAGCACGACTGATCCGACTGCCGTCGCGCGACAATACGCAGAGGTCGCTGGAACACCTGCAGAGTTGCCCTATTGGTCATTCGGATTCCATCAGTGTCGATTTGGTTATCACGGTGCGTCGGAATTCAATTGTCACATGCATGGAGTTGACATGTTCTGTCCTCCGTACAGACTTTGTCGACGTGGCAAATGTGATCACGAGTTATGCCGCTGCTGGGATCCCTCTGGAGACTATGTGGACTGACATTGGTACTTCTTTATCCGTCATGGTCAATTCTTGATGTAAATAAACGTCTTTTTAACAGATTACATGTTCAAACGACGCATTTTCACGCTCGATCCGGACTATTTCCCGCTTGCGAGGATGCGGCAGATTGTCGATTACCTCCATAGCCACAACCAGAAATATGGTGATGGCAGCTTTTTCTTGTGCGGTGGAAGCTTCAAGGCTGACCGTTGAATGTGGTTTAGTGCTCATGACTGACCCTGCGGTCGCGTACCTGCCTGGACAAAGTTATGGACCCTATGATCGCGGAACAATACAGGACGTTTGGCTCAAATCCCCTAATGGAAGCGCTTCTTTGGGTCTGGTCTGGCCTGGTGCGCGAATTTTCAGCCCTACATGACTATCCTCACATATATTATGACACCCCAGGAGTCACCGTCTATCCTGGTAAGTATTTTGGGAATTACTCGTCCTTGCATGTTACCTAAAGCTACGACGATATAGATTGGTTCAATACAAAGACACAAAAGTGAGCGCTGACTCTTCTGCAACGATGCAAATGGAACTGACATCTTGAGTGTGCAGCTACTGGTCGAACGAGTTCCAGCTCTTCTACAATCCTGCTAACGGCGTGGACATCGATGGCGCTTGGATAGATATGAACGAACCTGCCAGCGTGAGCTCCCTCCATTCATGTCAACCTGCTCCGAAATTGATTCTTACGCGCACTAGTTCTGCAATCTCCCTTGTACCAATCCTTTTGAACAAGCTCAGCAACAGGCCTTGCCGCCGCCTCGCTCTGGACCGCCTCCAGACCCCAATACGCCTATCTTTGTCAATTCAGGAAAGACGAAGCGAGACGACGTCCTGAACCCCCCTTACGCAATAAATAATGCTGCAGGTCCTCTGTCCAGTAAGACTGCCTTTGTGAGCATGCTTTATCTCCTTGCACTAGATGATGACTCCAATTTCTCCCCAAGACCGACGCAAAGCATGCCAATGGCCTCATCGAATATGATACTCATAATCTGTATGGGACCATGATGTCGACGGCCACTAGAAACGCGATGTTGGCGCGTAGGCCAGGGCAGCGGACGCTGATTATCACCCGTTCTACATTCGCAGGCGCAGGCAGACATGTAGGAAAGTGGTTGGGCGACAACCTTAGTGAATGGGATCACTATCGCGTTTCAATCGCCGGTATGCTTGGCTTTGCGACGATTTATCAAATTCCCATGGTTGGGAGTGATATCTGCGGCTTTGGTGAGTAGACTTTTGAGATGGCCGTGACTTTCGTTGATCGCGCGGTGCAGGTGGGAACACGACCGAAAAGCTTTGTGCACGGTGGGCTATGCTGGGTGCCTTTTATCCATTCATGAGGAATGTAAGTCCTGCTGCCGTTCTTTTACAGGTCCTTTGCTGTTGCTCACAATCTCCTAGCACAACATCGATACTGGCAACAGCCAAGAGTTCTATCGTTGGGCGAGCGTCACCCAAGCGGCCAAGAACGCAATTGACACCCGGTGTGTGACTCCGTTCAGCCGCAACCTGAATTAATGCTAACGGATCAATTCCAAGTTACCGTCTTCTGGACTACATCTACACAGCTTTCCACCAGGCGCATGTCGATGGAACACCCGTCCTCCACCCGATGTGGTTCAAGTACCCGAAAGATGCGAACACGTTTGCCATCGACCTCCAGTTCTTCTATGGAGATTCGATCCTCGTGTCCCCGGTCACCGAAGAAGATTCCACATCCGTCTCGATCTACCTCCCGCGAGACATTTTCTACGACTTTGCTACGCTGGCACCTGTTCAAGGCACAGGCTCGACGATCACGCTCACCAATATCTCCTTCACGCAGATCCCCTTGCACATCAAAGGCGGTGCGATCGTACCCTTGCGCGCACAGTCTGCGATGACGACGACGGAATTGAGGACCCACGACTTTGAGTTCGTGGTCGCCCCAGGTCAGGATGGACGTGCGGAGGGAAGCTTGTACATTGACGATGGCGTTTCCATCACACCGCCGTTCTCCACGAACATCAAAATGACGTACAAGCAAGGACGGTTCAGTTTGGCTGGGAACTATGGATTCAACGCGGGCGTGAAGACGACTCGCGTCAAGTTCCTTGGTGTCACCCAGTTGCCGAAGGGTGTACGCGTCAACGGGCGAACATCGGAGAGGAATAGCATGGCTTATGACGCCAAAACAAAGGTTTTGGACGTCAGCGTCAATCTTCCTCTGACTAGAGATTTCTCTGTCGACATTTCATGAACGCACATTTACGTAGTAACGCTTCCTGATAAATATAAGTTGAATATAGGCTGTCCATCTTCGTGAGATGTCTCAAGACATGTTTGCATCAGACGCAGGTCGAACATTCGGTGTTCGATGCACTCTGCAATAAAGCTTTGGGCATGGTATCGACACAGCACGCCCGGATCCAGGAGTGATCACCTCAACAAATTACCAGAAAACCAGCGTTTGAACGCACGGCATTTGGCAAGTCTTCATAGTACCGGATCCGCCTTCCGAGGCTATTCCGTAGAACGAGTTTAGTCCCAGCTATGCGCAAAGTGCAGGTTATTAGTATCCGGGAAATCAGATGCAAGGCCATGCTCGCAGGATGACAGAAGGAGCGACGCCTTGCGGCCTAATTACAATCAGTCCCCTCGAATTAAATCGCTCCTGGAATGTGCTGATAACACTTAGAGCCTGCCTACCTAGATCTTGTATGTTTGGCTAACGAACGGGCCTACCGTGTATAATTCATATCGAACCACGGAGAACGGAATGCAAGCTTCTGTCGACCACTCGCGCATGGAAGGTGTCTCATGTAACTTGGATAGGAACTGTAAGGAGTTCTATTCGGTAGTATACGTGTCATTCAATAGAAACGTACAGGATGGGCGCACTCAGCCCATGTGAAGATTTCATATCTAAACATTTGCGCTCGCCTCCGGAGCGAGTTTCGTAACGCAGGAAAGTCGTGTCTGGCGAAATAATAAAGCCAAGTAGAGGAATTAGGATGCCTTGCTTCAACATATAAAACGCGACGTTTTGCCAGAGGCCGTTTAACAGTTTTCGTACTGCTCCAGGAGAAAGTCATTCCATAGAGTTGATTGTTCCAGGTATGTCACCTATTCAAGGCATCGAAAGGGCACCACCAATGCGGGTTCACGGTTTCCAGCAGTTGTAGATCATGCGTTTTGTTTCCGTATTTGTGACAGCTCTTGCCGTCCTTTCCAGCTCTGCGCTGCCCACTGAAAACGCCAGACGCACGGTCTCGATAGTGAGTCGCTAACATGGTAGTGTAACCGAAGTCAAACCTTACGCGTGTTGCAGACCGACCGAGTTGTCGAAAAAGTAGCGCCGAGAGCTGCTTCGGATACCATCCCGTCTGTAAAAGAAATAAAGAAGCACATGCGAAGCTCGCTTTATGTGGCGAACAAGTCCCTCTTCTATTCCGGTCCTGGGGGTACCGGCCACGCGCGTTAGCTTATGGCCATGAAAATGCGCGGTTGACGTTGGATTCATTCTGGACTGACCCACATTATCCGGATCCTTGGGTGAACGAGACAAAGTCCAAATTTTGGGACAATGCATCAGCCGCTATGGCTCAGCTTTCTTCTTTGGAGGTCTTCGTTCTGTTGCCTAGTGACACCAATGGAACGGACTGGTTTAAAGGAACCGTATGGGACAGGGTCGAGTGGCCCACCCTCACGCAAGACAATCCCTGGGTCACGAGGATTGTCCGAGTCAATCCAGACAATGATAGACAAGAAGTAATTCATGAGCAGCGTTGGGTTTGAATCAGGGGATGATACGTTTTCGGGTCCAAGGAAAATCGCGAGGAAATTGGAAAAGAGAATGTCGATCACTATTTGGCATGTAACGTTATGCATAAAAATTTGTCATGCAGGAAGAAGGGAAATTGTTGACATGAATCCGCATAACGCAAAGAATATCTTGAAAAATCTATGAGTTGTTCATGCGGTGGTGAGAAATCGACATAATTATAGCAATGGCCTCCTGTGCCTCTCCGCGAAAAGTGAGTGTCCTTGGTTAGTACTGTCACCGCCTCTATCGCAGAAAATCAGTCATTTGCTAGTTCGGGAGAACAACATACACACTCAGGACAATAAATAATCAATCTCGATCCCAGTGACTGGATTCACCCGACCTCTGTGCCGCCGACATACACAGTCATTTTCAGGGGGAAAGGTGATATTCCTGATGCGTTTGTAATGAGTGGAACGGCCGTTCGCCCTCTTTCTGATGAAGTGTGCACAAGTATAGTTCGCATTGTTTTTATGAGATTTGCTGCTAACGAGGAATTGAAGGCCTGTCTGTCTGTGCTATTGTGAGAAAGAATCTTTCTAGGATAGGCGAGAGCTTACCCGTTTCCGAATTAGGCTGCCGTAGTTCTGCGTTGATTATCCTGATGTGATAGATATAGGATAATTTGAAGTATCATCCCGCGAGGGCATGATCACAAACCATTGCTCCCATGGTACCTCCTCTTCTCCCATGTACACTTGAAACCAAGTTTTCTTTTGACGTTTCTCGGAGAACGTCACAATAATCTATTTCAATAAGAAAGAGAACTGGATAGAATACTTGGGCGCTCACCTGCCCGCGTTTGTTCGTCCCATTTTCTATTGCCTTCCAGAACGCGTCGACCTTCTCGTTCACGAGCTGTTCAACACCTGGGTCTGAGACCCCTGGCTGATGATGGACGATCAAAATTCAGAAACAAAGACGTGGATCCGAAATTCCATACCATTGTTACATCAAGAACCTCAAACGTCTGCGGCTTGATTGTCCCAAACAACCGATGAAACAAAATTGCGTGCAGTACTCCTCGCAGAACATCTCTAGTCGTCAGACGATCGAGAACCTGCTAACAATGAGCTGAATAACGCCTTGACACTGATCTTCGTACCAGATCGATTGTTACTGTCGGGTGACTGGTCGAGGCCGCCGCCATAACGATCGTGGTGCAGGCGGGCAGTGTTTACCCTCGCGATGACATCACGTGCAGCAAAGATCAGTAGGTCTTCGTCGAAGAAAATGCTTAGCACGTCTGAATTCAAGTGCTACAAGACATAAAAATACAGGCGTAGATATGATAATGACGATGAGCAAAATTTCCAAGTCCAAAGAAGTCATTTCGCCAAGGGTGGAATGAAACCTAAGCAATACCGTATGCTGTCTTAGGAAAGGGATGTGATTGAGTATCTGAGTGTCTTTTCTCCAGAAGTGACTTACATTGATGCCCTCTGCGAATCGATCCGCTATCTTTCGTCGTTGTATTTTTTGCGCCGGCGTCACGAGTCCGTTTTCAGGTGTCCACTCTTCTGGCGACAGGACCACGGCGAGAAGGAGTTCAACGTGTTTGAATCCCGCCCTTCGTCCCACGACATTGCACTGCTCCAAGACTATTTCTAGAACTGCAGCATCGGCACATAAAGAACTGAGAGGCGCAGCATGATCGTGGCCTTGTCGAAGTCCGGCGAGAGTACTGCGAAGGTTCGATTCGTGGGGAACGATGATGCCGATCGGCCGTGAAGCATCTGGAACGGCGTGAACGCAAACGTTTGCCACTAGATGACACGACTTGTAGATCGATTCGAGCCTCTCAAGAGCGATATACTGATAAAAGAAATTGAGCACCGCTGCACCCGAATACGATATCGAGCAAGCTTACTTCGCCGTTCTGGAGTTTGATCAAATTCTTTATCCTGGAAGACCGTCAGACACGTCCTGAGATATGACCTGCTGTGAATCGGCTACCTGTCGATGAGAGAAAGCGTCCCATCCTGATTCCATTGGCCAACGTCTCCAGTCCTGAACCAGCCATCCTTGGTGAACACTTCCTCGTCCTCGTTCAAATCGGGCCGCTTGTAATAGCCTTTAGTGATGGAAGGTCCCCTGATACACACTTCGCCTTGAGGTGGATTGTTCGTCGACAAGTACCCTGCGTTTGGTACGTCGATAAGCTTGATCTCGACAGAAGGGACCGGCAGTCCAACCACTCCAAATTGCGGGAGTTCAGGTGGAAGGAGCGTCGCCATTCCGCACGACTCCGTCATCCCATAACCTGGTTACTAACCTATCAATCGGCTGTGCGCTCTGACAAGTGAGGAGTACTTGCCTTGCATCATCGGTACGACGGCAAGACTCAAGAACTCTTGAGTTTCTTTGCTGACGGGGGCACCACCGTTCATAGTGAAGAACAACTGGCCACCCGTCGCGGCGTGGACCTTGCTTAGCACGACCTTGTCCAATAAGCCAGCCAGGATGCCTGACCATCGGAACTCTTTTTCGATGCGATGGCAGCAGCAAATAACGCTTTCTTGAGCGCGCCTCCCTGATCGATTTTGCTGATTATCCCTTTCTTGATCGTCTCCCAAACCGTAGGCACTCCGAACATGATATTCGGTCTGAGCGCGTTCAAATCCCCAAGGCAGTTCCGAACCGATGCGTCGGTGAGCGTTTTGGCACGTGCGTAACCTGAAGTGACACCGACGAACAGGGCGCAGAGCTCTACTATGTATTCCAGTACGTGAGCGAGTGGCAGGTAAGCCAAGTACGTGTCGCCAGGTTTGAAGTGGTGTCCAAAGACGAGGGAGACGGATCCGATGGAAGCAACGATGTTGGAATGGGTTATGCAAACGCCCTTAGGAGCACCCGTGCTCCCGCTGGTGTACATGATGCACGCCAACGAATCAGGCTTCGGCTTGCGCCGCTCGACTTCTTCAGCACGCAGCGCAACACGCTGCCGACCCAGCTCCCGTAGCTGGTCAAGATGAATGACTTGTATTTCACCCGGTCGCACAGCAAGGAGCTTGTCCAGAATATCCGGCGACGAGAGCTTGCCATCGTAGATGACAAAACGAACCGTGGGCGCATTGGGAAGGACGGTTAGCACGGTTCTCAGCAGGTCTGCGTTCGTGAAGACGCCTATACATCTGGCTCGTTCAGAGAATAGGTCAAGCCGGATTCGCCGAGTGTGTCGTAGGCTGTTGCAATGGTGGTCGAAATCCATGCACATGCGTGAGCGAGCAATTGCCAGTTGAGACTATCGTTAGATGAGATATTTGTGTTTCACTGTAACGGCACACGCACGCACCTCGTCGAAGCATAGATATTGAACACATCTCCAACACCCAAGCCGAGATCAAGAAGCGCACAAGCAACCTCTTTCACCGCTTGCTCCATCTCCAAGAAAGACATATACTTGTAGTCACTCAGCTCGAAAAAGCTCCACTTCTTGACCTCCTCCATTTCCTTCCTTTCCCCCTTCGCGCCGACGACGGTCTTTTTCACCGCCTTTTGCTCTTCGTGGACCTTCAAAACGTCTCTCCACCCAACTGCTCTTCGATCCCCATACATCTTTGCGGAATAGGTAAGGACATCTTTGACGGTTTCAACGCCCGCAGCGGGTTGTGTGATGAGGCGTTCGCATGTTATTGCCAGCCGATGCGTGGGGCCTTCATTGGGAGCCGCAGGCGGGGCCACCTCCACGGAGCCTTTGCCAAAGTAGTCCGGCCTGGCTGTCGGTATTAGCATAGGCATTGCTGCTCAAGTGTGAATCGCTCGCGACAATGCGACGTCAAGTTCAAGGACGAAGCCGCGGTGCTTGAGAGGTTGTGGATACCCTGGTCCGATACTCCCGCTATCTTCTCTGAGTGAAGGCAGCAGCATGTGTTATTCAGGACTTGGTGGCGGCATAAACCATCCTGCTTAGCCCCTCGACCAAGATTCGTGCGCGCCGCTGTTGGACGAAATCGCGAATTGTTCTCTGCTGGAACCGACATAAAGATATATAACACAGCCACTTAGTCCTACAGTGTTAACCCTAAAGACCCCAATGAAGAAAAAGAAAAGACCGGAGACCCGAAGAAAATCGTGCTAAAGAAGTTCGTAGACAATCTGAAGGCAGAAAGAAAATAGAAAAAGGTTCGCCGGAGGCACATTGGCAATTTAGACCCTTTTCTCCAACTCATCCACCACCTCCCACCAGTCGACCGCTCCAGGTCGGCCAGCAAAACCCTTCCTCACCCAACAATCCGCGAACCTCTTCTTCATTCCCTGATAATCCGGCACTTCGCCGAACGCAAGGCCTTTCACGTCCTTCCAAAACTCGAGGAAGCACGGATCCATATCTCGAAATAGAACAGAGGCCGGCGTCGACATTTTCAGACGCCATAGCTGGGGTTTCGCGCATGTCGCCTTTGCATCCCAATTCGTGGCGGCCGCATTCGTCACTTTAGCAGGGACAGATTTGTCCATTTTCCCATCGAGGACGTCAGCCACCCTATTTGCAACAGAGGGAGGCCGCACTTTGTGTGGTTTCTCGCGTAGGCTGGGTTTCTTTGGAGTGAGCGCCCAAGGCAGGGAACCGTGCCGAAGATAAGACAGTAGGTAAGCCAGTGACTCCAAGTCATCCCTTTGGGATTGGGCTACCGATGCTAACAGTTAAGGAAAAGATACGGGAGAAAGAGAGCGATCGCTTACTTATTCCATGATGACCGAAGACGCTCAAGAATCGCCTATTTCCGACAACATCTGAGCGCTGACCACTAGGTATGGGGCGGCCTCGCCAGGACCATCCGCCATCTAGGATCTCACATCCGTTCTGCAGCCCATCGACGTGAATACCTGCAGTCGAAGTAACAAGCGGATAAGAGAATCCAAAGTCAATGATGTGAAGAGTGTCTGGAGCTTTCGTCGCCGATGAGATGTCCGGGGTCGGCTGTGGTGGAAGACAGATATTTCCTGGTTTGATACCATTGTGAACTACCCCACGTGAATGAATTTCTTGATAGCGATCCAGCTACGAGAAGGGAGAAGTCATGATGAGCTGGATTCACTTTACACCGATGAACTTCGGGGGCGGAATGATACATGCCAACTGAATAGCAGCCGCTACGACCAACTTTTCCTCCAGACCCTTGGATTTGTCCGTTCCGGAAACTTGCGAAGAGATCGACATCAGATAGCTCAAATCAGGGCCCAAGAGGGGCAGCACGATCGCGTAGACATCGCAGCTCAGCTCGTATGCACTCGCTAGGGGCTCAGCAATGCCTGCCACCGGATCAAAGCCACACTTTGCCGCTCTTTCTTGCGTAGAACGTCTTGCGAGGGTGTCATAAGCCCGTACTTCCGAAACGCATTCATGATCCATGGGTGCAGTCCATGCTTTGACAACAACTTTGACCGGTTCGCGACAGCCTGCAGATGTGTCATAGGCAATGAATACGCCCCTGTCACCTGAGAAGTGGTGTTTGATCGGTGTCAAAATTGTGGTAACGCGAAAGACCCTATCAGGTTTAATTCTCACCTGATTCAGCACATATAGTTCTAGACACTCTGTACCTTCCGAACAGAAGCGACCGACGCACTCGAGTGTTGATGTGCCATACGTGAGGATAGTACACTTCTTCAATTCTTCGGAAAAAAGCCTTCTTCCTCCCCACCTATACTTCCTTCCCATGGTTCAAGTACACAAGAGAGGGTTTAGCCAACCGTAAAGACAGAAACACGTCTGGACACCTACCATTCTCTTGCAGCGCGCGACGAAGGCCATTGAGCATGCTTGACACGGCATCGTTCCATTCCAGGGATACCGTCTTCAGAACAAGCACCGGCGCCAAGATCCGGTGAGCGAGCTTGCAAGGGTGTTTCAGAGAGCAGAGATGCTCCTCCGCATAGATGACTTCAGAGATGAAATCATAGTAAAAGTGTTGAACGATGAGACGGACAAGCGGTGGGGAGAGAACATTAGCTGCCTGACAGCGAGAGTCGTGACCAGAAGAAGGCGGGATTGAGTTACGACGCAGAAAGACTTCGAGCCGGGGCGCAGTGTCCATAGTGTTGTACAATGTCGACAAAAGGTCTTCGAAAGCAGAGTATTTTGAAAGACTGGTCAATGCATAAGAGCAAGGGCGACGAGATGGCAAAGGGAGACAGGGAAAGCTGATCAGATAGGAGACGGGCTGATTTCAATGCATGAGAGGTGGCGTCCATTATTTGATCGATGCCTCATAGGTACCGGGACTTGAGAGCATCTCGGAACAGCGAGGAACAACTTGGCAATCAAATGCAGTCGCGATTCGCGAGAACCCGCATTCCGATGCTTCTTTCCAGCTAGAGAATATATAATTCATCCAGAATTCACATCGGGCGCAATTACAACCACTTTGCGCCTCGAGGGCGTGGTGTCGGACTGACCCATGGCAGGGTCACCAGCTGAGCTCGCAACAGAGTCCGAATGGCAGAAGCACCCGGGTCATCCAAGATGAGTCCAACTTGAGCGCTTGAGCAGGTGGGACAGCTGCGCGGAGAAAACAGTTACACTATGATTAAGCAAAGCTGCAGATATTTCTAAGCCAACGTTGAACGCACCAACACCATTCGGAGAGTTTTCAATATCCGTTTCCATGAAATCAGCCAGACATTGTTAAGTTACCAAGTTTGATAGAGCTCGCTGTTGATCACAGTTGTCGGCATTCGCCGGGATGTTTTTCACGCCTGCCCAAGGCCGCGGCTTGACGATTCGAACGCAGTTTCATATGTTGAAAGGATTTCGTTCTTATCTCTGACAATTCCTCTCATCGTCAGAAGCATTCTGAACAATCCTACATACTCCCGGCTGGCGTTTCAGTTCCATCAAAGCGACCCAAAATGCTCTCGCCAGAATGATTGTTAGAGTTCAGCATCGCGACTAAGCCGTGGGATGTATCCGCTTTTGATTGATTGTGAAACGCTTACATGTCTTTTTTAGATTATGTGCGAAACTGCAAGGGGCTACGATGCTGTCATGTAGCATGATTCGGTGTTCCTAAAGTCCAGCACCCTGATCTCTTCGTGTGGACTTTGTCATATCTTTAGGAACATAAAACGTGACTGACTGAAACGATGAAGCAAGCTAGGATGCGACAAGACTAAAAGGCGTACTTGTTGTAGTCCTCAAACGCAGTGGTCGTCACGCTCACTCCGGTCTTCCACCGCCTCCACTGATCAAAACAACTCTTCCTTTCGGTCTGCAGAGTACTGATGTCGTTGAGCACTCCCTCACAACCACCTGTTTCGACGTTCATGTGTTTCCGGCCAGAGCTCCATCTTCGTCTTGAATCTCTGGACAGATGCTCAAGACACCGTATTGACCGGTTCTTCCATCGCAACGAGCGCATCTGTCGGAGGGATTCCTGTGTTCACTAGCAATGGAGAATCGCTCCCTCCGATGGCGTATAAAAGCCCTGCTCGGCGGCTGTTATGGCTTTCTTTGAGAACGGCTGGTCCTTTCCTCCCTGCACGTCGATCGTCCCAAGTCAGCAACCCAAAGAAAAAAAAATTCCAACATAAAATGATCTTTTCCTCTGGAGCCAAGCTTGCCGTCCTTACGGCTCTCCTGTCCGCCCCCGCGTTTGCCCTCCCGGCCAAGCGCTTGCCGGATACTTCCTCAGTCGGCCAACATTCCGCGCACGCTGGCGCTAATAAGGACCTTGGCAGCACCGGCAACAGCACTATTGCTGGCGCCTTGCACCCGCTTAAAGGGACTGCGACTGGGAGTAACTCACTGAATGGTACAACTAGACATGGAAATCGTCAGCACCGTCATGGCCAACACCGTCATGGCCAACACCGTCATGGCCAACACCGCCATGGCCAACACCGCAATGATCAACACCGCAATGACCAACATCGCGATAGTCGACCTGTTGGCCATCGCCGTCGCCCCACCGCCACCGCCACTCCCAGGAAGAGTACGCTGACGGACAGTCAACGCATCACAGTGCGATGAGGCATGGCACTGGCTCATCATCTCACAGACATCAGCATCACCGAGAAGATCGTCACGCGGGGTCGTTGACTCCAAACAAGCACCAGACAGAGCACAGTGCGTCTATTTGTTCTGTCTATTCTGATCAGTTGCTTCATCTTTCCCTGCCGTGCTTCATGTAGAGTTAAACTCGGTCAACGCGACCCAGCAATCGACTGAACAGCTTCGGACAGGCAACCAAGACAAAGTCAAGCGCGACCTCTCGGGCACAGAGCTCAAGGGCGGCAGCGGCAACAGCACCTCCCCCGATGCCTCAACCTCAGGTAACAGCACCGCCACTGGTACCGGACGTGGAGCACATCGTCACCACCACGCTCGACCCGCTGGTCGCCACTCCCACTCCCACCATCGCCACTCCCAGTCTCAGGCTCTTCATCACAGCCAACACCCCCATCGCCACTCCAGGCACCACCGCCCTGCGCACCATGTCGCAGGTTCCGCTTCGAGACACCACACCAGTAGCGCTACCGGGAGCAACGACCGACCCCAGCACAGTACGTCATGTTGTTCTCCTTTCTCGTCTACTGTACTCATTCGCTTTTTCTTTTTCTTTTCTTTTCTCGGGATGCAGAGAAGCAAGCGATGGAAACCACTCGGCATGAATCTGAAGTTCCCCAGAAAGTGAGCAGAGATCTTCACGATGAGGATCTCGAAGCCCGACTCTTCGTTCCGAGTATGTATCATTCAACACAAACGCACGGTTTCAATGTTGAGAGTCTTGATTTTCGCAGCTCCATGGGGTGTGGCGGCTCGCGTCGGGGCCAATGCGGCGAAGCACGCCGTTCACCACCACCATCACCATCATCATGACAATAACAATAACAAGAACAGCCGGCGGGAATTGCTGGATGATTTCGAGAGTACTAGAGCACAAGCGTGTAGTCCGATCGCGTTCTTAATTATCCTGTTTTCAGTCCAGAATGGTCATTTTGGTACCTCGGATTATCACCGCGCCGTAGCTGACAGAGAGGTGTTGCCTGCAATGCCTGGGCCTGCCTTCAGAACTTCCATAATCTGTTCCAGAGTCACAAACTCGCGCTCTCCACGCTAATTATATCTTTCAAGCCCCTGTCCTTAGCGAGCCACGGATCATGGCAGGAGACTTTAAGGAATGCACTCGTATCAATAAACCTGCCACACTGCCACAGACTGCCAGCCACTTCATTATCACGATCAGGGGGGCTGCAAATCGCGCACATGACGGATACATAACTGGACTGGGCTGATATCGATCAGAGGTGATGACGGATATGGCGAACGCATCGTTTGCCTCATTGCACCATGCACAATGCACAAAGGCATGCGCATCGCAAAGCTTCGAAATCAGCACACATGCTCGATACTGCTTCGGAATGCTGTGTAAAAGCTATACGATAAAGGAGAAGAAGCACAGAAACTTCTTTTTTTTTGCCTGTTACGTTACGTTTCGTGCAATTTCTCTCCTTTCTGGTCCCGCTCCCACCCTTCTCTAGCCTGCCGCACAATCTGAGCCCTGCGGGAGTCTTGGAAATGTGCCAACCCCCCTCTCTTTTTTTCTCTTTTTTTTTTTTTTTATTTTATCTTTGTTTATCCCCTTTTTCGCAGTTCCGCGGAGTACACCCGAGTCACGCCGGTGCTCATAGCGGTGACGAGGTTGATGGATGTCGAGACCTACCATTAGTATACGGTACTTATCGTGACGCATTACAACTTGAACAAAACCGACATGTTCGCTTTTCAGCGCTCAGCGGAGACGATTGTTTATGCAGCTCTGGCTACACGGCGGCGTTATTACACCCTACGGTCCTTCTACTGTCTACGTTCTGGTCCTCGCAGCGTACTCGATGAAGCGATGAAGAAATAACCTCACACGAGCTCAAGTCCGACCACGAAAAAGAACACAATTGCGCGATCCATACCATGCACCCAAAAAAAAAAAAAAAACTTCAAACAAAAGCACAGCAATCACAATCACAAATCAATACCTAAACCCCTCCCTATGGACGCTCTCAACGTCGACGCCATCGACCTTTGCAAGCGCGTCCAAGACGAAGCGCTCAAACGGCTCGGGGCCACACAAGTACACCTCTCTGCGCCGAGCGTCTGCAACCGCCGCCGCCGCCGCCGTCACTGCACCTTCCTTGAACAAACCGGCCGGCACGCGTCCGACATGGCGTCGCATCTCGACACGGATACGACCGTCGTCGTCTTCATGTCCTTGGAGACTCGCCAAATCAGGAACGGGCTCGTGCGAAAACACGTCTAGCCTGAGCTCAAGCCCGCCGCACGCGTCCTTCGTCCAAGAGCTGCGTAGACGTGCCAGAGCGTCCGCGAGGAGCGGGACGAACACCTCTGGTTCGCTCGTCGAAAGGACGAGATGGACGTTCCACGGACGCGAAGAAGACGAGGCAGGGAGCGCGCCGAGCATCGCGAGGAACGGCGTGATGCCTATCCCGCCGGCGATCCACAGCACATCGCGTTTCTCAGCATCAACGTCCACGGACTCCTCCAGCACCTCTGGAAGGACAAACGCGCCACTGAGCCCGACAAGATCGACGACGAGCTCCAGCGCGGCGCAATCCGCCAGGAGCTCAGGTCTGACCTGGGCCAGCCGCCGCGCGAGGCTGAACAACGCGCCGGTCACGATCCCGCCCGGTTTTTCGCGCATCGTGAGCGAAAACGTCGGCTTGTCGGCTCGGTCGAGCCGCGCGATCGTCCACGTCCGCACGCGGTCGTCGTTTACGGAGCTTGGACGACGCGGCGCCATGTGCTGATACTCCGGCCTGCCTAGGAGCGGCTTAAAGTCGAGTATGGCCGCCTGACCGGGCTTGGCCTGCATGAACGTCTCGATGTGCGTCTCTGCGTCGGGCGACGCGGGCGGGGCGACGAGCTCGAATGTGAAGGTCGCGATAGTCGGGGTGTGCATCTGCACCTTGCGTAGCGCCGCTTTCGGGCGGACGGGCTCGCCCTCGGCCTTGCTCTCAGAACCGAACACCACCGCCCCGCCTGGCGAGCGCTCGAGCTCCTCCGCGAGCAAGCGCACGGGCGGGCTGTACGGGCTACGCAGCGCCTGCGTGCCCGCGCGCTGGCGTACAGGCAGCGCGTCACGCACGAGGACGTACCCTGTCGTCGTGATGGTGGTGAGGCGGTCCTGGAATGGCATGACGCGCTGCGCCGCGCGGGCGTACAGATTGTGCGCTGTGCCGGTGAGGTACAGCACGTCGCCTGACGTGAAGGAGAGGAAGGTGAGCGAGGCGAGGGGCGTCGCTTCGATGTTGCCTAGAGAAGTCAGGAAGCGGTTGCCTGCAGAACGGCCACAGAAGTGAGCGTGGGGTAGAGGAGAAAAAGCCCAAGCGCACCAGAGTAGTCGGGCAGGACGACCGTCCTGCCATCGGAGGGCATAACGCGCACAAAGCCCGGCAGTCCGCCGCGTTGGTTCATCCCGACGTGTGACGGGAAGCGCGCTGCCTCGTTCGGCGGCGCTTCATACGTCGTGCCGACAAACACGGTGTCTGCCTGCAAGATGAGCTGGATCACATCAGGCGGGAGGCGCTCGTCCGGCGTCATGTCCAGACGCTGGTGCGCGATGCGCGGGCGCACGGAGGGCTGGGGTTCGAGCTGGCGGATGTTGATGTACTTTGGACAGTTTCCGAGCGCTTCGTTGACGAATATCTCGAGAGTGTAGTCGGCTCCCCCTTTATTATCATTATCAGACGAGGCGGTCAAAGGGCGCGACTCGGCGCGGACGATCCTGCCCGCAAACTTGTTCCTCCTTCCCGTCTCAAACTCGATGCCGATCCCGGCGACCAGCATGTCCTTCCTCTCCCCTCCCTCCATCGCCTTCAGATTCTCCACGAGCGGCTCGCCAGGCCATGCGGTACCTTCGACATGGAGAGTGCTGTACTTGGGATTGCTCACGAACGCCTTGGTGCGGCCGTCGCGATGCGCGAGGAGGGTGCCCCACGGACGCCCAGCAGCGTCGAGCGTCGTGACGGGTATGAACGGGAGGCGAGTGGAGTGAAAGTGCGCGTGATCGGGCGGCAGGTCGTTGTCGATGAAGCGCCACAGCATGGACACGGAGTAATCGGTGTCGAAACCGAGCGTCTTGTGCACGATGCGCTCGCCGGGGTGCCAGCCGTTCAGCGTCGTGCTTATGTTTGAGCTGGAGCTCAGCAGAGATGAGGACGCCATGAGAGAAGGTGGTGATGTCGATGAGAAGCTACGTCGTAGGAGAGAGGAAAAGAGGAGGGTGGTGAAGGAGAGCCGGAGCATTCAGCGGGACTGTCAGACATCGCTGTTATGCTTTTCTTGAAAGCAGTGTTCGTGGCAGTCGGTTTGCCCCATGCGTGCTAGTGCTGACAAAGAACAAGTTCAATTACCCGAACGAGTCGGGATATGTCTTCACAAAACAGGCAAGAGACTCACAAACTATAAATATATGCGCCGAGGTCCTGGTTACAAGAGCGAACAACAGCGGCTCTCCACCAAAGTTCTTTAGGCCGTATTCCCATGTCAGCCTGGAGTCAATGTGGAAAAGGTCACAAAGAGATGCGGTGGAGCTCATATTTGAGTGAGGTCACAAAACGTGATGTTTGTGAGCTAGAAAAAAGTCAGAACCGTTGGCCGTCCCCTCGATTGCTTTTCGCTGCGTCATTGCCAATGGAGCGTTCTCGAACGCGACAAAGCTTATGCATTGTGAGAAGGAACGATTCAACAGCAAAAACCTCACCGGTCACCTTTCACAATGTCACGACCTGCACTTCTTCAGACAGGAAACTCGTGTTGTCCTGCAGGACTCATCGCGTCGTTCACAATGAATCCATAGAGGCCTGTCCGGCCATAATCCGAACAAATGCAAGAGCTCTACGCACCGCTTGCTCGTTTTCCAGGCTCTGATACATGAATGGCGCGGGTAACACCGAGCGCCTTGCAAACCCACTGGTAGGCCTGGCCTTCACGCAGCTGCTATTCCATCTGGAGCCGCAGTATCAACTTCAAACGTGTTCCCAAAGGGAAGGGGGGGGGACAGAGCATAAATACCTCGACTTGGCCAGCGTCATCCCCCGAAACCTCTACCCCTGTAACAGACACAATGCCCGACGACAAAGCGACCGTACTCAGAATCAACGACCTCACACCAGACGACATCATCGTCGTGTGAGCTGCTTGCCTCGTCTCTATGAGTTCCCTGTTACCACTTACAGCGTTCTTGTAGTTTGGTCGGTCTGACGGGTGCGGGAAAAAGCACGGTGAGCGCGAAAGCTCGACGGGCGGCGAATCGTCTGTTTTTTTTTTTTTCGTTCCATTGGCTGAGGCTTTGGTCGTCTCGTGCATAGTTCATCGACGTCGCCACGCGGCAGAACGGCGAAACGGTGAGCCACGGGCTGGGCTCTGGAACAGCGAAAATCAGAATGGTGCGGTTCCCGCATCCTGATACGAAGCAGAGCATCGTCCTGGTCGACACCCCCGGATTCAACGATGCCCCGGGCTCCGAAGGCAGAGCCTTCGCGGCCCTGTCCAACTGGCTGAAAAGACTGTACGGTATCATATTCATTTTCCCGTTGTTTCTCTTTTCTGCCTTGGTATCCGCATCCATTAACCCATGCTGACGAGGGGGGTGGTGGCCAGAAACAACAGCTCCAGCTGCAAGACTCCCATCCGCATCGCAGGCATGCTGTACCTCCACCGGATCAACGACAACCGCGTGACGGTCCCGGCCTCAAAGTGCCTCAACGCGTTGGACGGCATTGCGCAGCATCACTCGGCATGTCGTGGCGCGGCCGTGGCGCTCTGCACGACGATGTGGGCGTGCCTGAAGGACGAAGGCGTCGGCGCTGCGAGGGAGGACGAGTTCAGGAAGCAGCACTGGGGCCCGGCTGTCGCTGCGAAGCGCGCCGCAGAGTCCTCCCGCCAGACGCCCTGCCTGCGCTTCCGCGACTCGTTCGAGTCTGCGTGGAGCGTCCTCGACAGTGTCCTCGCGTCGAGGAGCCTTCCGAGTTCAGGCTATGTTGCCCAGGTCCTTTCGGCCACGGCGAGAGCGGAGTCTGACGCAGACACAGAAGATGGCATTTCGGAACGCGATGACGCAAACCTCGAGCTCGACGAAAAGGAGTCGCGACGCGGCGCCGAGTCGGACGAATCCGAGCGCGATGAAGAGAGCGACGACTTTGTCCTGCTCGACGGCGGTGCGCACATACCATCGCAGCTGCAGCTGTTCGACAAGCCAGAACTCGCGGCCTCAAAGCCATTGTCGGCCTCAACCGAGACGTACAAATCCGTGATACACCTCAAGTTTTGCAGGTTCACCATCCAGACGGACTTGGCTAGAGCAGTAAGTGCCTTGTTTTTTTTTTCTATCAGCCCTTTTTTTTTTAACCTGGATTCATTTTGTGTCATGCGACTTCCAGTATGCCCTCGTCGTGGGATGAACGTGAATAAGATCACAGGCTTTGGCGTGATATGCCGATGTGTATTTATCCTTGCGAGGTCTCGTTAATATATGATCGTCCGGCCAGAGCGACCACATGTGGTCGCCTTTTTCACACTGCCGGACTCCTGCAGGCTGGCATAGCGAGGCTTTCGATTCATCAGCGAGCGTGATATTAGTCGGCGGAACGCGCGAACATAACACGCGCACGCCTCGTTCGGTTCGACAGGAAGGCGCATGTGGACAGTTACATACACATCTATCCTCTGTGCGTTGATGCACATCAGCAATCGGGTGCACGATATGACAAAGGGAAACCGACTTGGAGGACAACTTGCAAAGGGACTCGACTTGCTTCGCGATCGGTATCGATAGCGATGCCATGTCATCCAAACCGCAAACACGAGAATGGTAAGAGGAACCGTTGCGGCAAGAAAGTACCACCATCTGGGTGAAACCGCAAATGTCTGTTTTCCCTGCGAATCTGTTCCAAAGTCGAAGAAGACCATGCTGAAAATCGCCTGCCCGCGGAACCTATTAGCTGCCACATCGGAATATCCAGCTCGAACGAGTGCCTACCGATACAAATGTTCCCGGTAAAAAGAGCATGGTAAGAACGGCGATCCTATCGACATCGGTTGTAAATACTGAGGGAAAAGCAAAAAGAAAGCAGACATGCGTGATCATCGAAGAACTGTCCTTCTGCGTGTCGACCGCGATATCCGACGTCATTCTCGCAATCTCCAGATTCGTTCGACTATCGCTCTGAGAAGCTAGGTTGAAGAAGAGACCGATGCGGACGTTGGTCCGCTGGTTATAGTTCTCGACCCACAACTTCCAACCTCGGTTTCTGGACAAGAGGAAGTCAATCGACTCCTCCAACGCGTTTCTGCCTGGCGCAGGAAACACCTTGCGCGAAATTTCAAGCAGAAACTGCAGGCGGTCCTCGAATCCGTTGAGCTCACCGCTGAAGACGTGCCAGCGCTGCGAAAGACCATGCAACTGCTCGACAGCGTGGGCGGTGTCTAGACCGAGTGTGCCTGCCCAAATGTTTTCCTGAACAAAAGTTCGAGTAGGGTAATTAGCAATGCACAGCGCAGCCTGCGCGAGGATCAAAAGCGGCCCTCACGTATGCTAGCAGTTGGTCGCGCGCCATTCGTATGTCATCCTTTGAAAGGGTTGCATAATCGTCGGCGAGGATGACGTCGACGACGAGTGGTAGACTCAGGCGATGTAGTTGTCCGGACTGTGTCATGTGTCTAATGCGTTTCATGGAGCGCTTCGGGCAGAAGACGATGAAATATGTAGATGTTTGAGATTGGAGGTCATGGTAGAACCATACGTGCGATAGTGGGCTGGAGAAGCTGATTCTGCAGGAATAAAATCCACCTGCAAGGACGAATTATCAAAGCTCGCAAAAAAGAAAAAAAAAATGAATGCGAAAGACATGTCACGGAACGCACATAATCCATAGACGCTACCATCCTTCCTCAGTCTCGAAAACGAAGCATTGCCGAGCTGTATACCCAATTCTTCAGAAGCGACGTGATGTAGGAATATCGGCGAAATGGACAGCTTTTTCTGCAGCCAGGACCTGGTTTCTCCATCGATTATGACATCTAGCAAAGAACGGACATTGTAAATAGCGCCGTGTGGATCCAACACGCGTTGCGTACTATCATATGGAATTTGCGATGTGTTGCTGGCGAACACGATGCGTAGGCGTGGTTGAGGTTCGCGAGTCGTCTGTTTGCGAGTAAACACGCAAGAAGCGGCGCAACGCAAGCGCGAACTCACCCAAGCCCGACGCAGACCCTCTCCGTCGAGGCTCTTCGACCATACAGCGTCGAGTTCTGCGCTCCGATGCTCATCCCCGCGGCGCCGGGTGTTCCCTGCCTCGCAGGCCGCAGTTCGAGGACCTCGTAGCGCGCATTCGGCGGGCCTCGTTCGTCATCTTGGTTCAAGTAGAGAAGGAGATCTTCTGGTTCAATTTCGGGGCGCGAGGACTGCATTGGTTTCAGTTTGAAATCCTAGGCGGGGTTGACAGAGTTGACAATAAACTCACGGGCGTTTAGAATGACGGACTCGTCGAGGAGCTTAAGCGGTCGGCGCTACCACTGTCAATCAAACAAACGGACTGTACCCAGCTCTGATCTGACATGTGCGCACTTGGGATGGACTTGCTTTCCTGGTTCGCATTTTCTTGCTTTGAGTCGGAACGATGTAGCACCCTTCCAATCCTATTGCAGCTCTACCTAGGCATAGTGAGGCGGGCTCGCAGGTCGTCCATGTCTTCGGAGGGGAAGCTGTCTATTGAATCTCTGAGCCTCGCAGTTCCCGGAACTGCGATGCTGAACTAGCAGAATCGCGGGCCTTATGCAACAAATAGGTTCTGACATCTCTCGAATCCAAACATCGAAGGTAGTTCCGCTTAAGAGCGATCAGGTCCTGGCTAGAGACTTTCTGGGGTTCTGCTCTCAGGTGCGGTCTTTCTTTGTGCTTCTAGCCTGTCCGCGGACCGTGCCGATGGGCAGAGCCTGCATTTAGATCCGCGACAGAGATTTCATGTTGTTTTCCGCAAAGAAAAGAAGTATTAGAACATTGCCAGGCGAAAAGCATCTTGATCTGGACAACCTTCGGTAGCAGATACTGCCTATTTTCGATAAAAGATTCCTCCTGAGGACCAATCATGTCTTCGGACTTAGCGTCATCTAGATCTCGCCGGCAGCTAACCACTTCCAAGAGGGCCACAACATCAAGGCTCCCGAGTCGTGTTGCTTGGAACCGACGTGACATGCGACCCCCAGTACGCTTTCGTCATGGCATGAACGTGGATGATATCAAAGGTTTTGGTGTAATCTGTCGATTTCTATTCATTCTTGCGAGGTGTAGTTAATTTATGAGTTTTTTGGTTGGAGCGACCACATGTGGTCACTTTATTCACGCTGCCGGATTCCCGCCTGCGGGACCTTCCCACTAGATCTCAAAGAATGATTTCAACCCTCGGGACCCAACCAGCTCTGCTGGCTCACCATTCCCTCTATCGACTGTATTCCACATCCAAAGGGCTGTCACGTAACGCTGAAGGTTGTCCCTGCCCTAACACTCTCCGCGCCCTGTTAATATCTTTCGCACTCTCATCTCATAGCTCGTCCCTCGTTTCCCATCGACTCCAGTTCACTAAGGACCCCATGACACTGACCCTAAGGTGACTATGTAACAGAGGAGGATATTGAGGTTCCAGAGGGAGGAAACCTCACTGCGTCAAAAGCTAGGCCCTTTATCGACGTGCCCGACTTAGCACCTGTCTAACCACCCGTTGCTTCGCCCGCGGAGCCTTTCACAATTGCATTTCGCTCATCGCACTCAGCCGCTCGCTTACTCCGGATGGCTCCGTTAGATAAGGATGTACAGTTCAACAATAAACGGCTTTTATTCAAGGACAAATAACTGACAGCTTGGCAACGATTTCGTCTTTCCCTGCTCGGTATCGTATGGGTTGACGTCGCTCAATTCATTGGTTGTGCAAGCGAAACCAAATGAATCGTAACAGTTCCGTGCTGTTCCTGTTCAAGTAATGTGTCATGCAGACTTTCGACACCCTCTGAGCCCGGACAACTCGTCTGCAGTGTACCTTTCCACTTCAAAGCAATGATCCAACGTCCGTCAAGTGGCAGGTAATCAGTGTCGCAGCAGGACTTCGTTCCTGCATCGAGAACCATCTGTCACGATCTTCTTGTCCTCTCTATCGACAAGAGGACGCCGTGGAAAAAACTCAACAAAAAACACACCCATTCCTTGGTCACACGCATAATAGGAGAGAATCAACGTCCGACGAGTGCATCCGAGGTTCACTGTCGTTAGGATTCACCAGTTTAAATCATTGTAGCTGACGCATAGATAAGAAAAGCGACGTACTCATAATCTGCATTGCTGGTCACTCCGAATCGTCACTGTCGTCCTCATCTGAAAAGGAGTCGACGGCCGTCCCTTCACGAAAGAACTGAGCGAAGAAAGGATTCTGTGTCTCAAAAGAGTCGTCCGAGTCTCCACTCATCGTCATTTCCTCTGTTGTCTGCACATACTCAGGATGAAGACCCTGCAAGAGACCTCGAAGGAGATGCGACTCTCGTTGCGTTGCATTCTTTTGTCGATTGATCTTTGCTCTGTCAAAATCGATGATGTACGGATTTCCGTCCTTGTCGATCGTCATGTTTTCTGCTCGGATGTCTCGATGTCGCACGCCAGCGTTGTGGATGTCCTTCAGGATGCGCTCAAATCCGGCGCTAAAGTCGAGTCAGTAGCGTACGTTTAAATACGCCAAGAGCATCGTACCGTTCCGACTCTGTGATGCGGTAGACATTGCGTTCTTTAATATCCCAGCGCTTCAGAATTGTTTCTCCTGCATCGTCCATGATGAGGGCGACTACGTCACTTTCGACGTCCTTGAAGAGGCCGTGAACGACAGGTATCCCTTTCACCTCGGCGGATGCAAGGTGTTCGTAGATCCTGTATTCGTTGCGCATGCGTTCTTGTTGATCTGGCCAAAACGCAAGCTTCACCACAATGGCGTGAGTCATTGTGTTTCCCTCGTTAGTGAGGATCTTGACAGTCCCTCTGTAAGCGAACCCAACGGCCCCTTTTGCGATTTCAGACGCAATCGTGAGGATGAAGTACTGATGTGGTTGGTACTGTTCAGACGTGGAAGGGGCTTTCCACTCCGTGTGCAAGCCAGCGCGGAGCGATTGGCCGATTCGTACCATGGCAGCAGGTGCAATCGAGTTGTAGCATCCGTATCGCATCTCAAGCAAGCCGAGGTCACGCGAAGCTAGCTCGCTGCCAAGAATCTGACAGGAATTAAAAACGCGAAAGACGAACTAGACATAACGCACGTACATTGGACAAGTCCTTCTGTTTTCTCTCAAGCTCCGCTCGTTTTTCTTGTTGCGCCTCATATGCTCGAGTTCTTGGTCGATTTACACGAACCGATACAAACGTTTCACGTTTTCGCTTTCGATTTTTTGGCCCGTCTGAGGACTTTCCAGGGTTTTGATGTTGAGAAATTCTGTCGATAACGTCTTTGAGGATACAGACGTATAATCCGATGTGAAGTTTGCCATATGCTGGATCCTTGCAGTTTGGTATGTCGATGAGTTTGGAGAGGAATAAGGTCTGAGATTTGCGATGACGGAAGCCGATCCGTTCGTAATTTCCGCAGTTGAAGACGATAAATGTGCTGTCCCTACGAACGGCTAGAGACCAAGCCTAACAGATATCAGAGGCTGGGATTCGTAACACACATGAGCACGTACATGTTGGATTAGCGATGATGAGAGATCTTCCAAGGTCTTCAAATTTTGAAGCGCTTTCGGTGTGATTCTAACCGTCCTCCATTGCGGAGCCTTGACGTTCGACGGTTTTCGTTCCGAGCGGCCAGGAATAGGCCCAAGCTTCTGCGACTTGGCTTCGTTCAACGCAGATAACCGCTCACTTCTGCGAACGGGCGCACTACTAGAAGCCGTCAACCGAGCGCGTTTGGGTGGCTTTGGAGTCAACGACTCTACAAAGGCTGCAGTTGGGATATTCCAGCCTGTTAAGGCGGCGTCGGCGAGACGAGGAAGCACGTTTTCCGAGATGGATAGGCCTCTGGTGCCGCACCGTTCATGATTAAACTCTTGCATCGCTGGTGAAGACCACTTGTCCATTCCTCTCAATATTTCCTCCGCGTCCGGGGTCAACATCTGCCAAACGGCGAGCTCCGGATATCGTTGGATGATTCGACGAATGAGGTCCAGGGTCGCGTCATCAAAGGAATTCCAAAACTCGGAAAATGCCTCGCTGTCCGTCTTGCTGTCGTCTCTAAGGAAAGGGTGCTCTTCGTCTCGAATCGAAAAATTGCGGTATCTGGTGAGACGGGAGAAAAATACAACGCCGTGTGCCATTCCGGCGCGTAAGGATGAAGCACCAATGTGGACGCGACCGAAGTACAGTACGTGCCTATGGTATCCGAATACCTTTCAGCGATTCCTGCCGCGTCGGAAAGGGGATTGTGTTGGGCATCCTCTTCCTCCTGAGCACGGTATTCTTTCGTGGGAAAGACCTCGCTTTTATCAATAGAAGGAAGACGTTGCCCTTTTTCCTTGAGAGCATCGACCACGACGTCTACACTTTTGGAAATGTCGGAGAGCAAAGTAGGCGCCAATCTGACATGCCTAAGAAATGAAGATTGGTCGATGTGTTTGTCACAGAATGAATCACGTGTTGAAATTTGGGAATATCGGCAGATGCAGCATTCACAACCGGTAACGGGTTAGAATTGCAGAGGGATGTGAATTCCGCATGCATAACTTCAGAGTCGGTCATAGTCGTTATGATGATGATGATGGTTCCATGGCCGTTCCAAGTGGCGAAATCAGTTATGGCGAGTTTATGGTCTTTTGTTCAGATTCAGCATATGTTGACCTTCAAATTGAGCATCTGCCATAATCACCTCCCATGATGTACGAAACAATAAAGATTTGACAATAGTGTATTTGCAGCGCGGGTTTTAGGCTAGCTACACTTTCTGGATTCTGCTGTATGGTACAGCCTTCGCCTGGCTCGCGACGCGCGATGGCAGAGCCTGTGTTCAGATCCGCAACAGAGATTCCATGTTGTTTCCTGTGAAAAAAAGAAGTGTAAGAGCATCGCCAGATGAGCGTCTCAATCTGGACAACATTCCGTAAGTTAGCTGATAGTACCATCTTTGAAAAGAGATTCCTCCTGAGGACCGACCATGTCTTTGGCTATGCGAGTTGAACTCAGCGCGCCTCAACATTAGCGCTCCCAAGTTGTGTTGTACCACAATAACTTGGGATCAAGGCCGCACGAGCCAAGAAAAACATACAAATACAAACAAAGCCATATCCCGGCTCAGGGTGTAGCAAAAAAGCGGTGTAGCCATTACCCACCATCGAGCTCGCTGAGGGTTCCAACCTTTTCAGTGAAAATTGGTGACCGCAGCGTTTCTCTTCTCTTCTTTCCCATCGTGCGGTGCCCCGTAAACCCAATTATACCTTTTAAACAAATGACTAACGTGAACTCAGGAAACAAGCGTTCTTGGGATGGCGTGGATCCTGAAGCTCACAAGCGGCCCCGCGGGCGGGACGGGTCACCTAGAGATTGGCGGGACGTTCATCTGAAGTCTCCGCATAGGAAGCCATATAGCAGAAGGGATAGCATAGAGAGGCGGAGCGATGGAGGCAGGCGGCGTGATGATTATCGACGATCCAGCGATTACGGCAGAGACAGAGGCAGAAGAGATGACAGAGACCATGACCATCGTCGCGATGGCACACGCCGGTCCTCCTCAAGCACGAGGCGCACAAGTGATCGCCCTCGTCCTCCACCCCAGCAACCGACAACTCCAGCTCCGGTACCACCAGTTGCAAGACAGGACGAGGAGAGGGAGGAAGGCGAGTAAGTGTCGTCCACCCTCTTTAACTCTGTTCTGTAGCATTCTTATATGCGTTCTTTTATGCAGGATTTCACCGCAGCCCAGTCCTGAACCTGTTCCTATGCCCTCCCAGCCCACAGCCCCACCGACACAGGCCCCGACAGCACCCCTTCCAGCGGCACCTGAACGCCCAGCCGAAATGGAGTTAGACATACCCCCCTCACCACCTCCCGTTGAAGACATTCTTGCTGCACGCCGCGCAAAACGCCTAGCCATCCTCGCCAAGTATTCAGGCGCGGCAAGTTCTACGCCTAGTCCTAGCAGTGCGGTACAGCCGCCTCCCACTCCATCCGTTGATTCTGATACCGTAGCGCCTACCCCTAGTGTCAACGGAACACCAAAAGGCATGCCGGCGGTGGAGGCGATCAAGGAGAAGGCTAATGGCGCAAGTCAGTCTCATCTCGTTTTTGTATGTGTTGGGGGCTGATCTCTGTTGTCTTTGACAGGCAAGCGGGATTCCATGTCGGCGTCACCGACGCCCGCAGATTTCACTCTCGCAAAGGATGACGAGCAAGAAGATGCACAAGTTAAAGTTTTAGCTCAAAATGCAGGTGCTGAACAGGTCTCTGCTGCAGATTACGACCCCAGCTTGGATCGTCGGGAAGACGAACAGAAGCGGATCTGGGAGCCTGAACCTGATGTTGAGATGATCGAGGAAGCAGAGGAGGAAGAGGAGGAAGACGTCGACGACATGTTTGCTGTGGCGCTGAGTGAGCCCAAGAAGACGAAGAAGGTCAAGAAGAAGAAACTCGCTGTAAGTCAGATATTTTATCACTTGAACGTTTTTCCTTTAATCTTTGTCCACAGAAACCCTCCGTGCCTGCTTTGATCACCACTACCCTTGATTCTGCTGCAGATTCCGAGGGATATTACAGCATTATCTTGGGCGAACAGCTTGACGGTGGCCGCTATCAGGTCTTTTCTTCTATTGGCAAGGGCATGTTTGCCAATGTCGTTAGAGCCAGAGTTCTGCAAAGTGATTCGGGAGAAGTGGGCAAGGAAGTTGCTATCAAGATTGTGAGATGTCAAGAGTCGATGTAAGAAGCCACATCTACGCTGCTTGGGATACTCTTCTGAATTTCTACCTTCTGTTCTTAGGTATCGCGCCGGCCTTAAGGAAGTTCAGATCCTCAATAAGCTTAGGCAAGCGGATCCGGACGATAAAAAACATATTGTACGATTAGAACGCACGTTTGAACACAGAGGTCATCTGTGTCTCGTCTTTGAAGCCTTGAGGTACGTGCCACACATCAAGTTACAGGTTCTTGGCGATTGTGATTGATTTTTTTCCCTCACCAGTATGAATTTGCGTGATGTTGTCAAAAGATTCGGCAAGGATGTTGGTCTGAATATACGTGCTGTACGCGCATACGCTCACCAACTTTTCTTGGCTTTGAGCTTGCTACGAAAAACAAATATCATGCACGCAGATATCAAACCTGATAATATTCTGGTCAGTGTTCTGATGTATACCATCAAATTGCCGTGTTGATCAAGGTCATCGCATAGGTTAATGAGCACAAAACGGTCTTGAAGCTGTGCGACCTCGGATCCGCGTCTGATGCCTCAGAGAACGAGATCACCCCTTATCTTGTTAGCAGATTTTACCGTGCACCAGAGATCAGTTGAGTCCAATCTGTAATGGACGCGTCTTTATCGCTTTCTGACTCGCGTTTCAGTCCTCGGAATACCTTATGACCCAGCGCTCGACATCTGGTCGATAGGTTGCACGCTGTACGAGCTGTACACCGGCAAGATCCTGTTCCCGGGCCGGTCAAACAACCAGATGCTCCTTCTCATGATGGAGCTCAAAGGCCGGTTCAATAGCAAGATGATCAAAAAAGCAAAGTTCGGCGAAATGTACTTTGATGAGATGGGTGCTTTTCAGAGCGTGGAAAAGGATAAGGTGACAGGAGCTGTAAGTAGTCTGGTATCTTTCTCGCTTTCGCTTTAGTCTTGTCGAAGCGTCACGTATTTGTCACACTGACTGACTTGGGCTGTATTATACAGGACGTTATGAGAAAGGTTCACATATCGAAGCCCACGCGGGACCTTCGGGCTCGCCTTATGCCGCCTACCTCGGTGAAGATGAAGGACGACGAGAGCAAGCTCTTGATCTCGTTTATTGACCTGTTGGACAAGTGTCTCGCTCTCGACCCGGCGAGGAGAATCACGCCTCGCGAGGCTTTGGCTCATCCGTTCGTGCGTGGTTGAAGGAGACTTTCTACGATTTTTCCTTGGTAAAGTTAAACTTGCCCCTCTAAATTAGCCTTCTCGGCTCTTTTTATTCGCAATCAAGGTGTAATCTCTCATCCTTCCATGTCTTGTTCATAGAACTAAAGCATAAATGTATTGATATTCAATATGGTTTCTTGGACCGCTAATCCAAAACATTTGCACGTTTCGCTGCAGCCACGACTTTTGCCCAAGTCCATGGAACTTCGCTAACGATGCATATGACCAAAATAACATTCCGTGCTTTGTCAAATATACGCCAGATCTTTTGCTCCATCATCCCATGCCAGTTGGTGTCCCGCTGTACATCAGTCAGGTGGCGCCTCGGAAATCGTACCCGATTTGTAATTAGGAACTCCTCAGCCGTTCGGCCTGCGCTTTTGTTTCTAAATTTCTTTTCTTCTGTGTTTTTTTTCTCACCTGTGCCAAATGTAATTGAAATGCGACCGGCGGGCGGTTGGTCTGCTGAGGAGCTTGTTGGCCCGAGAGAGTGGTTTATTTTTTTTTCCCATGCATAAAAGAGTCGAGGGGCGTGTGGAGAGGTTGACTGAACTCGACGACGCGCACCTCTGTTGCTTTTTGTCTCTTTTTTTGCTTTGCTTGACGACTTGACGACCGAGGTGAGGGTCCATTTTGCGGCCTGTTGTGTGTTAATTGTAAGTATGTCGAGTCGTTGGATAGTCTTTCGACACGTTTTTCCTTCACCGTGAATGATGACGACGAAACGTCTGAGCCGCGTCCTGTCGCACTTCATGCCGGGGAGTGGTAACAAGGACAAGGACAAGGCCGCGACGAACGGCGTGGCGGGCGGGGCGCTGCCCTCGTTCGACGAGCTGCCGCCGTTCAAGAACATGCCTGGGTGTGCGTGGCAGGTCTGGGGCGAGGATGACCAGCTTGGGACGATCAACCTGCTCACGGAGGAGGTGGTCAGGAAGGCGGCGGCTGAGGAGATAAAGTGAGAGAAGGCGGGTTGTGCCGTTTCGTTCCCTGGGGTGATGATTTTTTTTTCTTTTCTTCGTTGGCTAGGCTTGGGAAGGCCGTTTCGTTGAATTGGTGAGTTGTGCTGTTGCGAAGGGGTTGTTGGAGCCTCCGTTGATTAATTATTTGTATCAAGGCCGCTGAACTTTCCGGAGAAGGTTCGTTTCAGTGGTCTTGTTCTTGCCGTCGAGGGTTGTTGACTTCGAATGTTCCATAGCCGCTGTTTGGGCGAAAGTCACCCGAGGTGCTTATGAAGGCCAGAGAACCTCTGCGAATCACAAGAGATGACGAAATTCATATCGTTCGTCATCTTGCCCCTTGTTTCCGTGTTCCCGTGTTTAACCTCTAGCTAATTAAACTTGTCCTTCTAATGAATTGTTAGAACACGCAATCTGGAACTCAATGGGACGGAATGAGGCATTTTGGCATTGTAGAGCATGGCGTGTTTTACAACAAGTGACGTTTTTTTTTTTTCAGTCGACATCGCCGTGGCTTACAGGTCTATTCTTCAAGTACTCCACAGGACTCCCTTCCCATGGGTATCGTTCCTATGCCCGACCCTGTCAAGATCGAGGCGAACATTAAAGGATCGGAATCCAGAGTATGTTCTCTTAATTAAAAGGGTCGACATGATGAACGTGATTTAAAAAAAAACAATCCAGACTGGGCTGAACATGGCATCTGCGGTCGCGGCGTTCTCCTTGACGTCGTTCGCTATCATACCAAAGGTGGCAAGGAGCCCTTGCCCTACGATCCGTGGACGTCTCATCCGATCACCGTGGTTGAGCTAGAAGCCTGTGCAAAGGAGCAAGGTGTCAAGTTCAGGCAGGGCGATATTCTATTGCTCAGGGTTGGCTTCATCAGGAAGTATGCGGACAGCTCTCAGGAAGAGCGAGACGCGCTCCCTGCTAAGCCGGAGACGTTGTGAGTGAGAGCGTTTCGTGCCCCATTTTTTTCCCCTTTGGCTGTCCTCGCCGCCGTGATGTGGCTGCACCTTGGACGTTTTGATTGATCTCTCTCTCCCTGCCTGTGCAGCGCTGGGATTGAACAGTCCGACGACATGAAACGATTCTTGTGGTGGGTCGATTGTCTGGTCGTTGATTATTCTCGAGATGGTTTCATGTCTTGCGCACAGGAATAATCACTTTGCTGCAATCGCGTCGGATCAGCCTGCGTTGGAGGTAAGCAGTGCCGTTTTAGGATCTGCTATCGGAGATTCTCGCTCACTTGCCTGCTTATCGCTGCGGCTTACAGCGATGGCCAACGCCGGAGGGGGTGCCTCACATGCATCAGGTGAGAGGTTCAGAACCCCTGTTTCTTTGCTCCCTGCCGATCATGCTCACCGCGTCACGCGAACGGGAACGTGGCATCAGACTATACTGGGGTGAGTTCTTTTGTCTCATCTTATCTTCTGACCCGCGGATTCTGATCACACGCGCGTCTGTACAAAATTCAGGCTGTGGGGAATGCCGATAGGTATGTGACGGTGATCCGTGGTCTCGTCGTTCTTCGACTTCCTAACCTCGCTCCGTCCTCCCCTATCCGGCCATTTCATGGCTAGGCGAGTTCTTTGATTTGGAGAAGCTTTCCGAGACATGTGCGTCCACGGGGCGCTACACGTTCTTTTTCTCCTCCTGGCCGCTGAACATGTGAGGCATCCTTGACAAGAGATAGTGGAGCATGGCCGCTGATGTCGTTGGATTTGACAGCATCGGTGGCTGCGCTAGCCCTCCGAACGCTGCGGTAAGTAGTCCAGGTAGCTCCATTTTCACCGTGGTTCATCATACCCACGAATCAGGCTTATTTCTGATCTGGCGTGATGATATATGAAAGCCATGAGGTGTCCACGATGCACGTCATGTCTTGGTAAAGCTAGTGAACTGGTGATTTGATGTACATATAGTAGGAAACGAGACGGATCTACTTTATTCTGCATCGTTCCAGACGTGTGAGAGGCAACTGAACTAGGAAAAGTGGGTCCGAGTGGGTCCATTGAGGGGAGCAAGGCTGAAAGGGGCATGTGCACGTGACGTTAGTTTGAGCGTGTGGTGTGCACGAACAAAAACGTTCCTCGTCCCAAAACCGTCCACCACCTCCGCTGCAGATCTATCTTCTTTAAGCCTCGTCGCCGGGGCCACGATGAGCAGGAGGGAGTCGCGTGTATCAATGAATGTAAGACAGAACGATGCCCTGTTTGAGTTCGAGAACTGTGCGTCCCTTTCCCTTGCCTTGCCTATCTGACAACCGGAGGGTCAGGTCGACCTGGTTACTGACGTGTTTTCGTGGCACTACAGTCAAGAAGAAATTCCTGCTCGCCAATAAACATATAACCAAGTACGTCCACTCCCCTTCTCCCTCCACCGCTGTCTGCTTGACGCATGTCTTGTGTTTAGGCTTAATTCGACACTGAGTGTCCGAATCGAGGAGCTCAATGCCCAGATATCATCTTTATACGTCGAAAACCTCCGCTTGCGTGCTTCAGAAATTGCGCTGGCAGCGCAACTCAAGCGCGAGCGCGAAAAGTCGCGAAAGATTATGGCGGAAGCGGAAGCCGCGGTGAGTGGAGCCCTGTTGTCGCGATCGACGAGCGTCGGGGGATATTGATCGCCAGCAATCAATTAACATCATTTTTCATCTCTGTCAAAACAGACGCTCAACTTGACAAAACATTTAGGATACATTCGCCAGTCATTTAATGTTAGCCCGGCCTCTCCACCGCCCCGGATCCTCCGTCCCCTCGTGCTCGCCGACCCCCGCCACCGAATCCGAATGCGAGCCCCAACGCTTTCCAAATGCCACGACTGTCGAGGCCACCCAACGTCCCAGGCATAAACGAAGAGGAAGAGCCGCTGACGTCGCTTTCGGACCATGAGCTAGACCAAGCCACCAACCCGCCGGCTCAACGAAAATCGAAGACAAAATCTCGGCTGTCCGCGTCCCGACTGCCTTTGCCGGCCCGCGTGACTTCATCATCCCCTCCCCTTCTTCTCGAGCCTGCGTCAACAACTGCCGTGCCTTCTGTCACTACGATGGCGACCAAGCACCGCAAGCCGACACGCAGGCAAAGCGGGCGGCTCTCGGTAAACACTGACGCGCTCTCTGTTCCTAGAGCGTCGAGCCCAGCGTTCGGCTCTCCGATCAGACTGGAGGCTGGTTTAGCAGAAGAGGAAGAGGAAATGGCGGCCGTCAGCGGGCAGCTTCAGGTGGAAGTGGATGAGCTGGAAGTGGCCGAAAAGGTGTCTACACCAGAGAAAAAGAGGAGGAAGAGCAAAGATAAGGACCGAACGATGGAAAAAGAAAAGAATGCTGAGCTGGAAGCTGTTCGTCGCGAGCGCAAGAGACCGAGAGAAAGGGACGAGGAGGAAGGTATACCAGATGGCGGCCAACCTCGACAGAAGGACGTCACTAACTCTCGCGTTGCGCTTTCTCCCATAGACAATACTGGTGATTGATGTCTTCTTTTTTCGTGAACGGTTTCCTGACGCAACCGCCGTAGTTTATGATCAAGATGCAGAAGCTATCGCTTCCAATACTAGACAGTTCCTCCGCGCGTCACCGACACCTTCCAATCCGACCTCTCGATCCTCGTCGAGCCCTGTGCCTCCGTCCGACGGCGATCTCAACGTCGCTAGCGGCAGAGAGAGAAGAGTGCGGAAGAGCGTCAACTATGCCGAACCCAAGCTGAATACGTACGACTCCTCAACTCCATTATCAGCACGCATCTATGTATTTGCTGACACTTTTTGCTCCTCCAGGAAAATGCGAAAGCCTGATCCACCGCCTGATGCTGCTCCACCCAAGAAACGGTCTTCGGCCGCAGCGGTCCTGATGACGCACAAGTCGAAATTCGACTCTGGAAACGACGCAGACAACGATACCGAGGCACGATTTTCGACGGAGCCATCGCTGCGGCTCAACAGCACAGGCTACCTCCCCCAGAGCTAGTCCCGCTTCCTCCCTCCCGGCCCTCCTCGTCCGCGTCTGCATCGCAATTCCCGGCCACGCCCATGGCCAAGTCGTCCGCCGGCAGCACGACGGCGATGAAGCGAAAAAAGTCGCGCCCGCAGCTCGTCTTGGACGAGGACGAGAGCGACGGCGCGCAGGCTGACGCCGAGTACGCCGGACGCTCGTTGGGTGTGAGGAGCGCCGGCGCGAACGGGTGGGTCAATGTGGATGGCAGGAGGAAGGCGTTTTCGAGCGCCAAACGCAGCATCGCGGCGCTGCAGGACGAGGAGACGGCCGAAACTAGAAGACACAGCATGGCGGTGTGACATGTGCGATACCCTCGACTTCTTTGGGGCTTGGCGGCTGATGCCGATTTCGAGTCCTGATGTGAATAACATGTATTGGAGGAAAGAGAGCTGCTGTTGTTATACTCTTTCGTCTGTCGCAGTGTCTGCCCCTTCGGCTCGGGCGGACCTGCTGGTCGACTTCCTTTCTCTTTTTTTTTTCCCCCTTCCCCCTTTCTTACTATAATTCTTATTTTTTTCCCGTTTCTTTTGTTTATTAACACTCACGACTCGGAACGAATCTCAACATGGAATGTTTTCTAGGCGCACAATCAAAGGTCCTTTCAATCAGCATACCTTCTTGTAGGGGTGGTACATAATCAATTATCTGTTCTTTCTTTTCTATGGTCTGAATGATATGAACGGAAAAGTACATTTTCAGAGGCCAAGAAACTAGGCTGCATTTCAACTTGTAGTACAGATGCTACATTCAATGTTGTCTTTTGCATAACAATCAGCTTGCGTCCGGCTCGACGCTCGGGTCTCTCAACCACTGGTCAAACTCGACGTCCCTCTCCAAAAGCTTGTTCACCTCCTCTACGCGACTGTCGACGTCGAACTGCGAATTGTAGCCAGGCCAGCTCAGCAGCGTGCTGCTGCGCGTCTTGGCGGGCACAAGCCCCTTACCATCGCCTCTTTTCACATTCAGCTCGCGGGGCCGCTGCGTCGACGTGACCGGCGGGTCGAACGCGTCGTCACCGACGTTCGGCATATCGTCGACGAACGCTGGAGCGATGCGGTCTTCCTCTTCATCCGAATCAGATGCTGCGAGCGAGGAGAGGGATTTGGCGGGAGAGGCGACGCTGTAGGCTGGAGGGATGAGTGCTGTCTCGGGAGAGTCTCGTTGAGCAGGTGGATGCTTTGAAGTGGGTGAAGCGCCTTGATCAGAAATGTCTTCGTTTTCGATCGTTTCTGCGATCTCGTCGGCATCTACCTGAGGACGAGGGCCGTCCCTTTTCGAGGAAACACCAGAAGGTACCGTCCTGGCAGTCTGCGCATTTGCCAAAAGTCCTGGTAAGGTCGGATGTATGCCATTGTACGCAGGCGCCACGTCAGGAATGAATATGGCGTTCTTGCCCAGTCGTCGAGAGAGGGGATCAATAGAGGAGGCCGTCGAGCTGGACGGGAAAGGTAGAGCAGGCAGCGTCCGTGCTTTCTTCAAGCTGCGACCAGGAGAGGCGTCGTTCTGGCGCTTTGCGCCGACGTTCAATTGCTCGTGGTTGGCTGGTGTCACGGGCTCGCTGGGTACAGGGGAAGAGCTAGCGAGGTCTGGTATGAGGCGGTCAGAAGGCGAGTCGACAGCTTTTATGGGAGATGGTCTCTTTCGAGCGTGAGGCTGTGCTTTAGGTGTTGAGGTCTCCAACTGAGAAGGGAAAGATGGTGGGAGAAACGACTGCAGAAAATTGCGAATCAGTTTCAAAAATTCACAGTGTCAGATATAGAAGCTCACAGTTTCCGATATATCTGCAATGACGCGGTTGGGTTTTTGTGTATGGTCTGTCCCGTCGATGGCATCTGACGCGGAATCGGAAGCATTTCGGACCGTCCTTCCTGGCTGCTCGTCAGGCTTTCGGGAAGGTGGCGTTGCGTCATTAGGTAGTGCATTATTCGATAGTTTAGGTTTCCCAGAGAAAACATTACTGCCGCGCTTCTTCACAGAAAATCCAAGGGGCGTCGGGTCTCTGAGATCGCGGCCGCTAGTCTTCAGCGCGGCCGGAACAGCCTTGAGATTCACTGTAGGAACGGACGTGCCAGCCTCGGGAGGTCTAGTGGCCAAGTCCTTCGGAGGCGGTGCGCGCGAATCCACCTCGACCAGCGCGCCTCTAACAGCGGGCGTCTGGTATGGCGCGCCCAGCGTCTCTCGTTCGACACGCTGTTGCCAGTTGCCCACCTTCTCGCTCAGCTTCCTCTCCTCGTACCACTTGGCTTCCCACTCGGACCACTCATCGTCCGACGCGGCGTTGATCCAGCCCGCCGAGCTTGGGCTAGGCAGCGCTCCCTCAGAGGAAGTGCGGATCCACCTCCCGCGGCCCTGCGTGCAGAGACGCAAGAGCTGCCCAACAGCCGACCATTTCCCGCCTGCCGGATCGCGTTCGGCGTATTCGACGGCGTCCTTCACGCGCCGCCGCAGATCGTCGATTCTCGTATCACTCGGTTTCCGTGAACCCTGAGCGTCTCCCACGGGCGAACTGCATCTTGATGATGGCGCTTCTTCCACAATTTGAGCCAGCGCAACGTGTGTTCGAGACAAGTAGTTCAGATACACCTCGGGTACCTTATTCGTTTGGTTTTGAGACGTCGATGCTGTGGACGACGATGGTGTTGCATAAAAGACAGGGTATACAGCGTCTTCATGGCTACCTCTGCAATAATTCGCTGTAAATCGCTCAAATTCTACGCACAAACTGGAAAGAATGTTGCAAAGGAGATTCCAGAGACGAACTGCTGAGGATGAACACGACGAGTTACTTCAACACGATGGTCGTCGAGCACGTGATTGTTACATAAGCACGAATCAGGGCATCAGCCGTCCCTAGAGGCATTCTGGGGCAAACGCTGTGGCAAAATCAAGGGCTCTCTGTTGCAAATGCTTCGCTGAGGCATAGCTAGCGTCTTAAATTGAACAGAGGACCAATTCTGCTTTAAGAAATAGTGACGGGTTTGATTGTCCACGACTGTTGTGTCCGCACATAAGTATCGGCGACAGCGAACAAGTCCATGATAAAGACCGGAAGTCAGAACGGTGCGAAGACAACCGCGGAACAATATAAAACGGTGTCAATCATTGGAAAGCATACGTGTCGATTGATTTTGTCGAACTCGCATTGCCACAACTGCACCACGGAGACGCAAAGAACCATCTGTCGGAGATGAGAACAGTGCTACGCAAAGGTAACAGATTTTCGAATCTTCTCCTTGCTTTTAGGCGCTAGTGCACCCCTATGTTCCTCACTGCCAAACCGGCGCTTCCGTCGCTTCACCTTATCTTTTGCAGCAAGCATCGCCTTCGTCTCCTTCTACAAGCAGGAGCGAACCTTTGCCTCAGTTCATTCCATTCCCAAAAAAAAAATGTTTCGAGCGACTCACAAGTTTTATCTTCGACGCCGATACACGTGGCCGCTGATCCGCGTTTTGGCTGTTCTTGGGATTTACAGAGCTTCAACGCCGAATCGTGTTCGAAGGTGACCATGGTAGCTCACATAATGATGGTGCTTCTCAACTCTTTTCTGCGACTTTTGTTCTTGTTCGCTCGCGATGGATGTCGCCAACATCAACATATCCTGAGAAACAGTATGAAACCTCTATGTTGAGCTGAAATTAGGGCGCAGCTGAAGGCGATATTTACGTTGGATTCCAGAAAGCGCTTCGGCTTCTTGACACCTTTCTCATAATTTCCAGTCTTCGTCGGAGAGCCTGACTCGGATTGACCCTTGGCTCTGGCCATTCATCGCCTCAAGCCTAGGATGGCTGGGTGTAAACTTGTTGAAATGGCTATTTGACCATGTTTACCTGTCGCCTCCGCCGGGAAAGCCAAAACAAACAAATACTCAATCCGTTTGTGATCAAGATCCTCACACTGCTTGGCCAAAACTGACAGGAATCGAATCAACCGAGTATCGTTTCACTGCAATTTTTTTTACCAACCTGTGAATCTCTGCAGTGCTTGGATACGAAAGGACTTTGAATGTCTTGTTGATGGTATTATGTCGCCTCTTGGCTCGCTCCGCGTACCGCACACGGAGAATTCGGACTTGTTCCAATTGAGTATCTGTGTGGACCACAGCAATTCTTGACTAGACGTGCGATGCAAATTCTTCACGACGAATTCGTTTCGACTCAATGGTTCCCGGCGTATTGCTTTAAAGACGCGCGGTACCTCTTCACGACTAATCAGATATTCGTCTCAGACTGGCCGCTGGCTCTACGTGCGTGACGATCATTCGTACTGGCCATCACATATGTTGCTCGACAACAACACACCGTCTTTGATACACCCCAACAATCATTCTCCATGCTCACAGCTTTGCCTATCGTTTAAAAAGCCTTTCTCGCATTCGAACCTCTCCAGACCAAAGAACAAAAAAAAATGTGCCACTGGCGTCGGTGAGTTGCTCTTTCGCTAGCTATTCGCTCGAATTAGTCCTCACACATTGACCGTAGCGTCGCAATATTTACCTGAAGTGCTCGCATGTTATTCCAGAGGTATGCATGCGGACCGAATTTTAATCGGAACCCTTTCACTCACTTGACTTCTGATCTTTCAGCCTGATGAGCTAGTAGGTCTTTCAGTGTCGCTGTAACGTTCTGCTGATTAAAAGCGGCCTCCAAGATTTGTTGCTACGCCGTCAATTGCAAGTTCAGCCCGTGTCATCCCCCAGACTGCGTTCCTCCGAAATGCACCAAAACGTGCTGGCAATAGTAAGGCCCTCTTCTGAACAGTCACGAACGACGCTGACCATGCTAACATCGATTCTATCTGATTTTTTTTACCGCAATTTCACGCTGCAATTCATGCTCTTTGTCATGTGTCAATGCTCCAAAGTCGCGTGTATCCAGAACAGTACTGTGCGTCTTTCTTTGTCCTCTTCTACCAGCAGCTCTGTCGCCTGAGCCTCGGAAAACAGCTCCTAACATCAATGCCTTCTGCCCGTCTTGCGAAGCCAGGCTGACCCAGAATCAAAAAGAATCTTGCCGGCGACGGTGAATGAGCCACGCTAGAGGGTTTGGGAGGCACACCGCCAGGATTCTCTCCATTAATTGTGACACCGTATGGTACCGTATCTAGTATTCGTGGCCGCGGGCAGCTTCTCGCAAACACCGAACCTGTTCTTCCCACATGTTGTCAATGCCAAGGTTCTCTTTCAACTTGTTCCAGCTCAAAAGTGTATAATGTCATGAATCACGAAGGTGGGAATACTGATGTTGCCGTCGTGTATGTACAATAAAGGGGATTCACGCTTTTGCGCTTGGATTGCTTCGCAGCGGAACCTAAGAAAACAGACACTGTGTCTGCTGTGAACAAAGGTTCATGTCATTTGGGTAGTTAATTAAATGTGAGAGGCGTCGTCGTTCTTGTTATACGACTCTCACGTCAGAGAGAAAGAGCCTAGCATTTAACATTTCATCTAAATCAAGTTTAATTGCCTACTGTTCGTGGCTCCATTGTCTGTCTTTCATGGGTCCCTGATAACGTCACCGGGGGACGGGAGCTGTTGCAAGACGCAGTGCAGTTGAAGCGAGCCCTGTCGCACAGGCAGGGTCGAGGTTAAGGCAAAGCAATCCGGCTGCTTGGTGAAAGGCGGGTCGGCTACGACTCCTCAGCCCGAATGTCCAGCAGGGCGTCGAGAGAAAAAGCGCGAAAAAACATCTGCCGCTGGTAATCACCAAGTTGGCGAAGTCGGGGTACCCGGCGGGGTTGCCCTGCCCATATGTGGCGACGAAACACCCCAAGCCAAGTTAGTCAGATGACCGGACACCTGTGAGATGCAACCAAACATAGCCCGGGTTTTCGTCTCGGACAAAGACTAGTTGGGACCGCGACTTAACTGTTTTCTTCAGTTTCTAAAATTTTTCTGGTATAGCTACAGCGCTTTACGAGCGCTACGAGGATCAGGGAAACACAGCCATGGGCACGCGATGTTAGTTGTTTATGTCGCTGTGGAAAGCAATGATTCGATGAGTCGCAGGCCGTCTATCCATCGTTGGGTTCCTGCCTAAAATGTCCTGAATGTTGTTTCTGTACCCATTAAAAATGCAGTCGACGATTGAATATCCCAGTAGATGTAAGCCACTAGAAAGGTTCTGTCATTCCTGATTGACGTGCGACATGTACGGGCAACGCAATGTACTATTCCAAAGACCCCTCAGGTGTTCTTGGCTCGATCTATGTCTGTATCATTAAGAAGAATCCCTTACTGGGCATTTTCGGCGTCACAGAGTTTGGGATGCTATGTTTAAGAGCCCCGATCCGTGAGCGGTGGAAGGTGGGAAAAGAGCGGTTCCTCGGACATGTGCGGCACCAGAAATCATGAAGAAGATGTTTGGACGAGATGTAAATGAGATTGGTGAAGTCCGGCGTTCTGTCTGAATGCCGGTCTAATATCCTCGAGAGGTGTCGTCAAACACGTTGGATGAATGCACATATCTCCTGAACGTATGGACTGAATTTTCCAATAGGATAGTGCCGTTGAAGGAGCATGATCAAACCGATCCATGCCGTAACCAGCATCTGAAGCGAGATCACATCGGAACAGAAAGATGAACTTGGACCCTTCAAGGGGGCCTCTCTTCTTGAACGCAAAAATAGCGCTTGAGGAAGTTCTGAATACTTGCGAGTCGATGGAAACTGGCCCGAGGTTTGACATCTTCTCACTCGTTGCTAACGTGCCAATGGACTCAGAGCCGGAAATTGTGCCACACGGCTGCGATGGGCCGTCATTGTCGCCAATCTTGGAGCATTTCACGCGCTTTGACATTGACAGGACAAGACAGAATGCAGCGCCCGAGACATGACTCTCTTCTGCCACAATGCGACCAGAATCAACGATCAGTGCCTTTTGCATCAATCACTTCCAGTTCGATCTCCACTTTTTGTGCGACGGTTTGGCAGAAACACACAGATCCAGTCGATGGCAGTCTCACCGCTCGTCAATTCTTGGGCGCCTTTTTATTCCTTACCCTTTCTCAGGTGATTGGCAAAAAATTTGACAATATAGCCTTTTTCAGACAGAAAGTTGGCGCAATTCGAGTACCAACTAAGTCTAGTGTGCAGACACTTCGAAAAATTTTTTTGCGCACCCGCGCGGAAATTCATCATCACGCTCGAGGAAATTTTTCTTCTTCTAGAAGGTGATCTCCATGTATCTATGTTTCGTTTACGAGTCGCCCAGCTGAATGCTGATGACAAAGAGGAGTAATAATTGCTTATCTCGTGTTCACAGCCGCAGGGCTGCGTATAAGATTGCCTCGAAATTTCGCCGAGTACAAACTTCAGAGTACCATCCCACCACTCTTCAAACTCACACCCTCTCTCACTATGTGTCGCCGCCGCCTGTAAGTTCTGCTGATGTACAGCTAGCTCAACGTCATATGAACGTTTCTCCTCAGCGTATGCCACGTCTTTCTCCGGTGTGGCCACAGGATTCAGCAGGTGAGGTCTCCCCCCCATGGTCAACGTCGGGGACGAGAAGCTGATATCGCCATCTCAAAGCCCGATGAAGAGGTATCTTGCATGACTGTGTTTGCCCTTTGCCACGACCTCATGACGTTCATTAGGTCGCCTGCAATGATAGATACTGTAAATTCAGTCCTGATCATCCGCCCGACTGTCTTCCACCTACATGCAAGCAAACCTGCTGGCAGTAGTGAGTGAATTCGGGTCCTCAGGCGAAAAGTGCCAACACTCACACGACCTCCTCCCTACCACCCTGATCGTATCCTATCCTATTTGCTTTACCATCCGACTCCACAGCCATCAGTACCCTCAACAATACTGTAAGTACACCTTGCAAAGGTGGAATTGATGACTTCCATTTTGGTGTCTCCAGCCCCGAACTATGACAAACTTTGTCCTAGCTGCGAAACAGTTGCAGCTGTTAGAACGTACGGATACAGTCGTCGCGCCTGAAATATTTGCCGGTCCCGTCGGTCTTGTATGTCGCGTTAGATGAACTGTATCTAGTTAATTAGTAAACGCCCTGTGGGTGGATGTAGGTCCTGTGCGAACCGATCACGAACCGACCAAGTTCAGAGCCGCTGAGATTAAATTGGGGCGGAGATCGTCAGGCTTGCGTAGGCCTGTCAACGTCTGTTCTGATCTCGAAGGACGGGAATTACTTCAGGAACGAGGCACGGTAATTAGGCCTCTGGCTGCAAAGTGGTAATTTCTATACAGGATTTTTTTTCTTTAGTATTGTCCTTGTTCCAGTCAGTGGATATCACGCCATTCAGAGCACTTTCCTGATATCCTGTGCTATCGTGCCCGGTCCCGACGTAAACGATGATGACTACGTCAGAAGATCGAGTCAGAAGATCTTATGGTCGGAAGCTTCGCGAGAAATGCTGTTAGCTGCGCTGCAATGGCCAAGCTCGTCGGCGGCCATTGTTAGATCAAGAGACACTAAAAGCGTTTTAATTGTGCTTCTTATCAGTTCCTGGCGACATGGGTTCACAATTGAACGCACCTCAATTAGGGTTAACTCGTTTAGTCAGAGGGCGATAGAACTTAATTATGGCGGCGCAAAAAAAAATAAGAAAACAAAGGATTTCAGCCAGCTTTCGCGTAGAGGATTGTCGCGAATTTTGGTGTTTGCGTGCTTGAAAACTTGGTACAAACATCGCAAACGAAATTGGTCACATGTCATGGTGGTTGGGAAAACTTCGCATCACCACTGCCAGGAACCGCTGGTCGCTTGTCGTGCGTGAGCAACTCTCTTACATACCCAGTCCCTTCAGCCAGTCTCGCAGGACTTGTCTCTTTTTTCCTCAAACTGAGCTCGTTTACGTTCTCTAATGACCGTCAGTCCTTCAGAACGCGATCCTTTGCTCTCTAGGCAGCCTTCTTTACCAGAAAATCATGACTCGAGCGCGTTCAAGGCCGTGGGACCGCGCCTTCTGGGCCCACTGGAGATTTCTGCTACGACACGGTATGGCATCTTGGCAGGGGTCTGGTCGGCTACTTTCCTTTCGGTGAGGCATCATGACCGTTTCCGGACATGGCTTGACTAACCTACCGACACTGAACGCTTTTTCAGTGTTTGAACCGTACAGTAGCAGCTGAATTCATGCGCCGTGCTTATTGTTAACCTTGTGATTGCAATCAGAGACCCTAGTGCCTACAAGTTCTGTGCCCGCCATTCCCATTCGTCCCTAGGATGCTGACCAAATGTCGTTAGTGCTGCCGTCCATATCGTCGGAATTCAACAAATCAAATCAGGCTAGCTGGCTGGGGACGGCGTAAGACTAGCCCCGTCTCCTTGTTCTCGTTTCGCTAGGTTCACGAATTAAACAGCTACCTCCTCGCGACATGCACCTTCACTCCTCTGTATGGCCGGCTCTCCAACGTTCTCGGCCGACAAGGGGCATGCCTTCTTGCTCTTTGCTGCTTTGGCGTCGGTATACTCGGATGCGGGTTCTCCACGAATATGGAGATGCTCATTGTCGCCAGATTCGTTTGTGCCTTTTCTTTCAACTTGGAAATTGGGCGGCTCATGCACAGTTAGATATCTGGAATCGGCGGCGGTGGCTTGTTCACTACGTCTTCGTAAGTTTGGGGTCTTCAAAGCGAAACCCTGAACGATAAATGTTCACCTTTCAACTAGGATCATCATAAGCGACATGTACAGCATGCGAGTAAGTGTCGAGAAAATCATCTCGCTGTCATGGTGGCGCTACATTGATTCTAGACAAGAGGGTTGGCACAAGGGCTGGGAAGCGTATTCAATGGCGTAAGTGGCAACTCTGACCCAATTACGCGTTTGCTGGTTTATATTCTGTTTGACAATTCGCCGCATATATTCAGTTAGGGTTAGGTTTCGGTGGTCCGTTCGGCGGATTTGTTACAGACTGGTTTGGACCCTGGGTTCCTGTCTTCATTTTATCGGTTCCTAATTGACGTCTTGCAGGTTGGGATGGCGAGGGGCTTTTCTAATTCAAATCCCCTTGTTCATTCTCTCCTTCGGATGGATTTCTTACTTTCTTTGTTACGTCACTCCGGTGAGTCCCTTCGGACCTAAGAAAGAAATAATCGCTTGAATAATATAACCTTGCAGGGAAAGGGCAAGAGCACAAAGGACGTCTTGAAACGGATCGACTATGGCGGTAGTACCGTTCTTTTGATAACAGTGAACGTCGAATACTTTCATCAACTGTTCATCCGTTAATTAAAGCCGGAAATAAGGTCGGCTCCGTTTTGATCTTCCTTAGCTCAAGGTACAACGAGGGTCTTCCTGTACGTCTTTCCATATCTCGCCGCGACCTTGACGTTCATGCGACATTTTACTTGCAGTGGTCCCATCCCACTGTCATTGCACCCCTCGCAGTGGCGGGCGTCGGGGCCGTCTCATTCATCTTGATTGAGCTCTTCGTCGCACCGGAACCCGTGCTTGCACCGGCCTTGCTGAGACAAAAGATCCCCGTCCTTGTAGGGATGTCCAATTTCTTGGTTGCGACATGTAATTTCGCGATCATGTACTTTTTTCCCATGTGGTTCCAGACGGTCATGCTTACGAGCGCTTCGACTGCGGGTACGTCGCGTCCTCTCACGACTACAAGCATTGGCCAGCTAGATAATCACTCCTGATGATGTGCGCTGGAACGTAGGATTGCATCTCATGCCGAACAGCATTGGCATTTCGGTTGGCTCGGTGTTTGCGGGATACGTGATGCATCGCACGGGGAAATACAAGACGCTCAGTGCTATCTTTGGGATTCTGCCCTTCATTGGCGCTACGCTCATTTCACGGATTCGCGAGGATTCAGGGCCCCTTTTGACGTGGTTGTGCATCGTGAGGCTGAACAGCTTTCTAATTTGCATGAGTTTCTGATCGCGATCGGTTGTGGCAGTTTCCCTTGGGCTTTGGCAACGCTGTGGTGCTTCAGACTATGCTGAGTGAGTCAGAGAAGGCCTCGTGTTCGTAGTAGTGACATTGTTATTGATGACCATCTTTTGCAGTCGCGCTGTTGGTACATTGCCCGGTGAGGATTCGATCATCACGTTACGGTTCTGTGCCATATTAATCGGTAACGGACTGTGTAGAGTCGCAAATGGCTGTTGGCACTGGTTTCGGACAACTTTTCCGCGGTGTAGGCAAGTATTAGCACCGCTGCTTCCGTGTCAATTTATTGATTCTCCTCTTTTGTGCAATCGGAACCCAGGACAAGTCGGTGGAGTCGCGATCGCATCTGCACTGTTTCAGTCGAGACTCGACAGCGAGCTCCGAAAACGGATCACGACGCCTGATGCCGAGGAGGTCAGTGAGCGCTGTTCTCGACTCTCATGCCTGTTCTTGGCGTTTTGCCTGATGGGATGACGTGATTGGGCTGATTTTACCCCGGAATGGGCACTTGCAGATCATCATGAAGATCCGTCATTCCGCACGCCTGGTCGCGAGTTTGCCGCCAGAGTTGCAGACCAAGGCTAGGGAGTCGTATGCGGTCAGCTTGAAGGCGGTGTTTTCGTTCGCGGCCGTGTCCACTCTGATGGCGTTTATCGTCCGTATTCCGGTGAGTTGGGAGAAGACGTTTTCTTGTTATCCTGATCGGAGAGGTCGAGCTGTTGATATTGATGGGACCTCTGCTTCGTCATGCTTCGCTGTAGATTCCGGACAAAGATCTAGATCAGGGTCGTCCAAAGTCTCACGTCAGCACGACTGCCGATGGAAGGCCGTCCTCCTTGATGGCGCATGTGCCGGAGGAGCAGATCAGAGGTGTGGATAGCGCGGTCGCGGACGAGGAGGATGAAGACGACGAGTACGCGGAATCCGATGAGATACCGAGGCCTGGGAAGGGGCATCATCATCGGAGGCGATTGTCTACGTACGAGTCGGCGGACGAATTTCTTGCAGAACAGAACGAGCGTGAGGAAAGGGTGACGCGGTCGGGGACGGAAGCAGTTTGAAAGTTTTTCTTTTTTTCTTTTTGGCCCTTTTCTCCCAAGACATTTCAAAAGTGTTCAAAGTCAAGAACCAGGAAGCAACAAATTTCTTGTCTCCACGCCACGTTTTAGCTTCTTTGTTTTGTATGAGATAGTCGATTGATACCACAGGATACAGAAACGACTTGAGAAGGAGGTGATATTCCTGGATGTCGAAACGTATCGTGTTTTCCACAGGATCGTGACGCTTTTCCAAGTTTGAATGATTTTGCTCTACAAAGGAAGGCAAAAAAAGAGGTGTAGCGCGCCTTTCAGCACAAGTACCGCAGCCGAGACGTAAATTTATATCGCGGGCGCCTCAAGATCCCAGTTGCCAGATTGTCTCTCCACGGTTGCCAGTTAAAAGGTAAGTAGAAGTCACTCTGCGGCGGATGACTTGCTGATGTCGAGAAAGATAAGTCTTTGATGACAAGGACAATAGCCGCTGGGATGTAAGGCGCTACTGGAAGCCTCCAGGCACGCCGGGCGAACGGCGTTGATGTCAGATGCTGCGAGCGCCTCGGTGACGCAACTGTTAACGTCCAGCCCGCGATCACCAGCATCGCCGTGAGGGCGACGTCGTTGATGCCAGCCGTGGTTCTGTGAGAGCAGGGAGACTGGGTGGACCGGCGATGACGGCGTTGGTTGTCCTCGTGTCTCATGCGATCGGCCATTGCCAGTAGAGCTGTCTCGAACCTCCCTGCTCACCGAACTCTACCGTGCTCCGTCTCGGGCTAGAGCGACTCAGGGTAAGGGGCGCTTTTCGTCTGTCCCTTTATCATCTTTCCCACCAGCCCTGACGCAGGCGCCTTGCTATCGCCACTGCTACCACCAGCTTGCACGATTTTCGTCAGGGGTGACTGCAAAGCTTCGAACGTCGATCACCATGACGGGTACGACGCAGAACGCATCCCGCCGTAACCACAGCGCCCGCCATTCGGCCCAGTCGAGCCCAGAGAGGTACACGACATGGCGGAACCAGCCCCACTCGCTCCCGGAGTTGAAATACAATACCCCGTCTGCGACGTATGCGACTCTTCCCGTAAGTCCTCCTACTTTCCTCGCAGCCCCGCACGGAATAGCCCCGAGCTCAGCATGTTCCTCTTCACCATCCTTTCGCGACGCAGCCGATGTGGGTAGGCATCGCGGGGTCCCCCTTGCCCGACAAGACCAAGTACGAGATTGCGATCTCGGTCCACGACACGATGTACAACACCGACTTTGGGACGTGGTACACCAGCTTTGCGCCGGACCAGGCCGAGCGGAACGCGAAGGAGATTGAGGACCATGTGTACCACCGCCTGCGAGCGTACTCGCGCACACACCAATGCAAGTTTGTCGGCGCGGGCCTGACGCTGGATCTCCTCCGCGAGGTGCGTACCACGCCGGCTGCGTGTTCTCCTTCTTTTCCTCGAACGACTTCTGACACCCGAAGCGCGCACCGTGCAACAATCATCAGGTACCGAATCTGTGCACGAAGCTGTGGCTCGACCTCGACATCGTGCCGTTCGTGTTCCACTTCAGAGTCCCGTCGTCCGACTCGTCGTCGTCGGAGGGCAGCCGCTCAAAGTCCCGCCTACGCTCCAGCACGCCCGCCAACACGCTGCACCATTCGGCCGTACCGAGCCCGAGCCCGCTCTCCTCAGACCAGGAATCGGCGCTGCCGTCGTCGCCGCGTCCCGGCGGAACGCGCGGTGCTGCTATCCCGGGTGCCGCGATGGCCACGTTGACGGCTGCCGCTGCGGCGCTGCGGGTGCCGGTGCATGCGATCCGCGCGAGGGTGACGGAGAGGCTAGCGTACCAGAGCACGCTGGACGAGCAGGCCGACGCCGTGGCGCGCAAGTGCGTTCGCCAGTTTGGGCCGAACAACAGCCCGCGGTTGTTCGTCGGCATGAGAAATAGGGTAGACGTGGACGCGCAGGGCAGGATACATCTCGTGGATGATGTGGAGGAGTATAGAAGACTGTCGACGAGAAGTGAGTGCCGTTCATGTTTCTTTTTTTTTCTTTTTTTGGCCTTCTTTTCGGTGCGCTTTCTCGTATTGATGGACGACAGGACGTGGGATGCGGTCATCAAGCTCGCGGATGAGATTAGAGAGAGAAAGATCAAGTTTGGTTTCTTTTCATCAACCCCTCAAGGAGGTGTGTTCATTCACATAGACTATCGTACTTGAAACTCAGGCTTACGTCCCATCCTTCAAGGTGGAGTCGCACTCGTGCGTCCCGTTTCTCTCCCATGACGCCAGACGCAAGCGCTCATACCCACATCTACACACACAGATGCGCCACGCGCTCATCCGGTTCCTGAGCCTCCTCGACGTCGACGCGACGTGGTACGTCCCGACACCGTCGCCCACCGCGCTACGCGCGACCAAGAACATCCACAGCGTCTTGCAGGGCATCGCGCCGCTCGACCTGCGCGTGTCGGACGCCGACAAGGCCACGCTCGACGGGTGGATTGTAAAGAATGCTATCAGGTGGATGGCGGACGGCGGTCCGCTGTGTTGGCGCAGGCAGGGCCTCGGGCTGGAGCGCGGCCCGCGACGCGGGGAGCCTGCGACAGGCGTGGACATTGTCGTCATTGGTGCGTCACTTTAGTTTTCCGGTGTGCCTGCTTTCCTTTGTCAAACACGACTGACTTGCTGCGACAGACGATCCACAGATGCAGGGCCTGATCCCGCTCATCCGTCGCGCGAACCCGGACGTGCCGATCGTGTTTCGCTCGCACATCGAGATCCGGAGCGATCTCGTCGACGCGGGCGGTACGCCGCAGGAAGACGTGTGGCAATACCTCTGGCAGCACATCAAGCTGGCGGACGTGTTTATCAGTTGCGTTTTTTTTTTTCTTTCCCCTGTGCTGACCCTGTGACCTGTTTTACGTCTTGCTTTGGTCAGGCCATCCTGTGAGCAAGTTTGTGCCGTCAAGCGTGCCGTGGGAGGAGGTCGCGTTTCTAGGCGGGTCGATGGACTGGTGAGCGCAGGTTGCGGTTTCTCCGTCGATATCATGTTTAATAATGGCTTTCCCCCTTTGTGCAGGCTCGATGGGCTCAACAAGACGCTCGATCCCTGGGACGCGCAGTTCTATTTTGGGATGCTGCGCGATATATGCGCGCGGCAGCGGATGCCGGAGCTGGAGTGGCCCCGGCGCGGATACATCATCCAGTTCGCGCAGTTCGATCCATCCAAAGGTAAGCCAGCCTTCTCCATATAGCGCTCATCAAAAAGCTCACCTCAAGCCGCCGCCCCCTCTCCCAAAAATGCAGGCATACCGAGCGTCATCGATGCGTACGCAAAGTTCCGGAGGATGCTGTTGTCGAAAGAAGTGCGCGTGGATGGGCGACCGGAGCACGACTGGCCGCGGAGTCTGCTGGTCCCGCCTGCGCCGCAACTGCTGATCTGCGGACGCGGCGCGATCGACGATCCGGACGGCAGCGCGGTGTACGAGCAGGCGATCGATCTGGTCAAGTCGGAGGCGTATAGGGAGTTTGAAAAGGACATCGTCGTCGTGTGGCTGCCACCGTGCGATCAGCGTGAGCTTTGCGTGTATTCTCTACCGTCCTCGTCAGTCCCTGACCTGGCAATGATTTAAATGCCATGTCCCGCAGTCCTGAACGCGCTGCTGCACAATGCCCAAGCGGCGGTTCAGATTTCGTCGAGGAAGGGATACGAGATCGCCGTCTCGGCAGCGCAGCACGCTGGGACGCCTGTGATCGCGTCGCGCGTGAGCGGGGTCGCGCTGCAGATCCGCCATGGCGAGACGGGCCTGTTGGTCGGATGTTGTCCGGCCGAGAGGACGACATTGTCGTCCTCTGACGAAGAAGAGCGTGAGGCCGGAAGGAGGATGGCCGATGAGGATGTTGCTGAGCGTGCTGAGGGACGAGGTGCGGGGACGACGACGGGCGGGGAGGAGAGGGAGGTGGAGACGACGGAGCTGGCGGAGTGCTTGAACCGGCTGCACGAGGAGCCGGGGCTGCGAGTGCGTATCGGTGAGGCGGGGAGGGCCAAGTGGGACGTCGGCGTCGGGGGCGAGGCCGGTACAGTTCGCGTGCAGCCGGAGAGGCACCTTAGGCACCCGCGCGCGTGCGATCGGGTGAATGGCGATGGCGACGGTGGCGTGTGTGAGGAGCCGGACGGACGTGAGGCAGAGGACCAGGAGATGCAGGTCGTGGAGGAAGGCGAGGTCGAAGAAGAGGGCGGGCGAATGAGCGGGGCTTGGAGGATCGAGATTGAGAACGTGGATGCGGGGGCGAGTGCCAGCGCGGGCGACATGGAAGGCGGCGGGGGAGGCGAGGAAAGCGAGCCTGAGCGAGAGGACCGAGACTGGGCGCACCGGGTTCAGCGGGAGGACGGAGACAGCGTCGGGACTGTCGAGAACGCGTTTGCGTGGCTCGGGCTTGGTGTGCTTTTCGGTAGGGCTGGCAGAGGGAGGAGCGGTGCCATTGCTGCCGCTGCTGCTGCTGCTGATGGTGGTGATGGTGGTGGTGACGGCGGTAGTGCGCCTGCGGCTGTGGATGGAGGTGGGCGGAAGCTGAGGTTCGATGGGCGGCCGTTGAGCGAGATTGTGTGGGATCTGGTGGAGACGAGCTGAGGCTCGAAGTGGTGATAACGTTGGCTTTTTTTTTTTTGTTAGAATCTCACTTTCCTCGGCTTTCGTATGTACTCTGTAGTGAACTTATTTCCTTAGCGCTAATCAAGGATGGCTGCTGTGATCTGACAGTTCTCAAGTCCTTGAGGTCGCCAAGACATTCATCTGAACCACGTTCCCTCAGAGTTCTGCAAGAGTGGCTGATGGATCGATGGATCGCCGCCTGCTGTCGCGCTTGGTGTGGCACAAAGTATTGAGAACATCAAAAGCAAAAGTAAAAAAATAAGTGAGATGCCGTGATTGCCACTTCTTCGACAATAAGCAGTGTCCGTGTCTGAACGACCACGTCGTTGCAGCGCTTTTCAACGTCACCGTCATATGTATACGTATGCACAGTCGACGTGTCGACAAAAGGCCGAGACGCTTCGAGGTTGGCTGCCATCTCCTTGGAGGTATTTTTTTTTTGATTCCATCTGCGCTCTGTGGCTGTACACACTGCCGTGCACAGGTATACAAAAAGACAAGCGTCCACCGTCCGCGAATCCCTTTTTTTTTTTTGTTCTCGTGTTTGATCTGACAGCGCTTCGAGAGTTCCGTGCCTTGATCTTTTGACAGAATCTTCGATTTGTAGGCCCCGTGGACAGAGCAAAGCGATGGACCGTTGGGAAAGCCATTGTAGGGAAGCAGGTGGTGGACAACAGGTCGAACAACAATGTTTTGGTTCACAATGTCCGTTTTTTAGCCGAACACGGAACAAGAAAGGCAATTGTTCTGGAAGAGGGAAGCAAAGTCACGTGGCGTGTGTTTCCCCTGAGCCGTAAAAGGCAGGGACGGGCGCGGATGCCGGAACTCGGAAGACGGTATAAATCAGAGGTCGCTGAAATCTCGTCTCACTCCTTCCTCCCTCATCATCACCAATGTCGCCCTACATCCGCACCGTCCACACACCCTTCACCTACTCTTCCTCATGGTCCTCGTCGCCGTCTCGCATCGCATCGCAGCCCCAGGAGACAAGAACGGGCTCTATCACACCCAGCACGGGCCCGCAGCGCCCGTCTAGGGTCTCCGCTTTTGGCTTGAACAATCACCGCCAGCTCTACGCCAACAAGGGCGCTGCCAGCCGTGCCGCCGGTTTTGCTGCTGCCGCGCGCGACGCCCCGCCTGCTCTTGCCAGAGGAAGTGGCTTATCGGACCACAGCACGCGGCCTCGTGCGCCCCTTTCCCTGTCGTCGACTTATGCTCCGTTGTCGTCCTCCCCGTTCGGTGCGGGCGGTGTTGACGATGGGTTCATCAGACGTAGGGCGTCGGTCGTGTCGGTTCGTGGTCCCTCCCCTGCCCCGGCTGCGTCGCCGGCTTCGCCCAGGGCTGCGGTGGTCGAGTCCCCTGTTGGGCCAGTCGGCGCTGTGTCACCCGTCCCTGCCCGCGGTGTTGGTGCGACGCCCGTCTCGCCGCAGGTGCACGCCCATGTGCGAGCGTCGACTCTTCCCGACCCGCCGAGCGTCATCCGATTCGACCCGTTCTCGGACGACTTGGCGTTTGATGGCCTGGATGGTGGCGCTGGAGGCGTAGAGGCAGAGGCCGTCCCCAAGGTGTCTTTGCCAACCTCGTCTTCTCGTCCGTCCTACGCGCTGTCCCAGACCGGGTCCATCAGTTCGCACAACTCGCTGTCTGTCTTATCGCCGTCGTTGTCATCACCATTTCCGTCGCCATCACCATCGCCACCATCACCCGCATCAGCCCCGCTTCTCTCCGCTTCGTCTCCTGAACTGTTGTATCATACGCCTAATGCGCCTCTAACCGCTTATTCCACCGGGACCCTGACCTTATCAGCCTCGCCTGCCGAATCTGACTCTGAGCCTCGTGCTGGCGGAGAGCCTTACACGATCTACATCCCGCCGTCTTCTTCACCCGCCCCTGCCGCAGGATACTCCGCAGCGTCGCACGTGCCGACCCCGACAGTGTACGATCGTAACGCCAAATCAAAGCTCGTCGCTGGCATTCTCCTCCACCGCGTGCATGCGGTCGGACGCCCGCCGAGGCGCCGCTGGGGCGCGGAAGGCGCGGGGCCCAAGACGTACGTCAAGAGCGGCTTGTCCAGCGTTGTCAGCGTCGAGGCTTGAGCATCAAGTCTCCATTTCTTTTTACATTAATGCCCTTGCCAGTATTCCCATCGCCATCTTCAAGTTCATATCCATATCACCCTCACACTCATTCAATCTGTAAAACAAGACGCAACGTGATCCTGTCATCCATCTCTCGTATCTCAATATCCCCTCCCACGCATATATCGACATCTTATTCTTATACGCACGTCCATCCAGCAAACCCTTGTCTCTTTTTTTCTAATATATACAACAAGTATGTACATTCGCATCTCCGGTCAAATCTCTTTCTCTATTCTTGCTCTGGTGGTCAAGTCTCTTTTTGCGCCTCGGTATACTCTGTCTCTTGCCCTAGTAGAGTGGTCTAAAGTCTTTTTTTCTCCAACTGATGTCTTCTCTTCTTGTCTTTGTACAGTACATTATGGTGTCGAACGAAAAGGTCCTTTTGATACCCTTCGCAGTTCGATCGTTCTGTAAAACGGAAACCTTTTTGTTTGTCATTGTGGGCGCACAAGAGGATCAACGGAAGCAGTCTCCGACTTTGGCAGGTCCAGGACATTGCCTAGCAGCTGTCATGAATCCCCTGACGGGCGTCTAAAACGCCACCGACGGTCGAACCGGCTTTCCCCAGTGGAACAACCAAAAAAAAAAAAAAACACCAAATGGCATCTCGACGCCCGGAAATCGAGCCGCCGCAGCTCCTCGCCGAATTGGAGCGTGCGGACGCAGCAGCGGCAGGCTCCGATGGAGACTCGGGAAAGAGCGCGAACGCTTCGTATGCTCTTTTGGAGCTTTGTTGTGACGATCGGAAGGAAGGGAAGGAAAGACGCCACGCGGGTGCGCGTGTCGTGTATCGAGAGCGTATGGATGGCGAGGCGTTGCGGAGTGCTTGGGCGACTCGTCCGGCGCGTCTCGAGGCGCTTTCGAGTCTGCGAGTCGTGTTTGTGGACAGCACGGCGTGGCACGGCGAATGTGACGTTCCTTTTCCTTTTCCTTTTCCGAATATCAATGAAAACTGGGCATGTTTCCTTTTTTCCCTTGACTCAGCGGTCACCGTGGACCGGGACACGAGACGTTTTCTGCAAGAGCGGCTCAACGTCTCGCCGATATTCTTCCACCGCATCGCTTTCGAACAGTTTGGCGTGACGTCGCAGATCGGCAACGGATTGTTTTTCGACCGTGACCAAGTACCAGTTCCGGAGCGGCGGCGCGAGCCGCCAGTCGCATCTCTGGTTCTTTCACGACGTCGTCGCTCGGTCTTCGACTTATGTCGTCGTTCTGTGCCCGGGTCACACCAAGGAACGCATCTTGAGCGTCGCGTTTTCCGACCAGCCCGCCCGGCTCGTGTGCTCGCTCGCGATCGACGCCATCCTCGCAGACGATTTCGCCAGACTGTGGGTGGACGACATCCAGAACGCGCTGAGACCATCTGATCGCCTACGTAAGACACCCCCCCCCCCCTTCAATCCTTTTTATCTTTCTTCATTAAATGCGGACCTGCGGCTGCAGGAGCACATGAGGACGACCGGAGCACCCAACGTAGACACCGCCAAAGCCGTCGAGCACCTGCACGATCTGTCCCAACAATGGCATCTGTTCGTCGGAGATCTCGAGGACTTTGAGGACAGACTGCGCCTTTTGTTGGACGTTTCGTCAAAGCTCCTCCCGGCGCAACGGGAGCACAGGGACGGCGATTCGATAACCCAGTCGATCGAGTACCTCGTTTCGAGAAATCGGGTCTGGAAGCGGTGGGTTCAGAATTACAGCGAACGGACAAAGATCAGGATCAACCTTTTCTTCAACCTCGCGTCTCAGAGCGACAGCCGGACGAACCTGGAGATCGCGAAGCTCACCTCCGAGATCGCGGTCGACACGCAGAAAGACAGTTCCTCCATGATCACGTACGTGCTCTCGACGACACAGGGGAAAAACAAAGACCTGACCTGAATGTCTCTCAGGATTGCAGGCCTCACCATGTTCTTTCTCCCCGGAACGTTCATGTCGGTACGCATCTCTGGCCCTTGTCGATGGCGACAAATCTGTGATTGAACCACCCCCCCCCCACGTCACTGCAGGCGATATTCAGCATGGTCTTCTTCAACGTCGGCACGGATTCCGAGGGCAAACCGAGCTTCACGGTTTCGCCTCGGTGGTGGTACTTTCTGGCGACGACCGTCCCCCTCACCGTTGTTGTTTTCGCTGTCTGGCTCTTATGGCAGCATCGTCGATATCAATCCAAAAAGAAATACGCTGCTAGCCATGTGCTTTCTCTGGAGGTGTAGGCCACACACCCCCATCGGTTTCTTGTCGCCCGACAGCTTTCACGTATCAAGAGTGTATATCAGAGACCGCAGTGGCCCAAGTTAGCTGTACTTCCACGGTTGTATAATTAAAATGTCCGAATGCTTCAACTGCCATTTCCTCTACGGAAGAACGCACTAAAGACGGCGAGCGAGCCGTGACGCTGCCACAGCATGCACTCCAGAAAATTAAGGATGGTCATGAAACGCCGTCGAAATATACGAAAAGCGCATGCCCTTTCTCAAAAGGTTCATAAACATGATTTCCGTAGTATTTTACATCATGAGGATCAAATTACAGCTTGAGCTCACTCCAACAGGTGCACCAAAGCAATAGCAGATTTCATGCGAAAGCATCAAAAGCATAATTATCTCACTATTGCATGTCAATCAGAGAATTGACGTCAACGACATGGATTGGAACTGACCGAGAAATACATAAGGCGTGACTGGTTAGGGTGCAGAGGGCGATAGTTCTGCCTAAATGCCTGTAGAGTTGCATCGGCTTGACCCTCTGTAACATCCGTAGCGGTCTCGGAGAGGTTAAGGCTGCCTTGCGGGTCGTAATGATTCTTGGCCCGAGCGCATACTATGTCGGCATCTGGTACATGGTACATCAGGCGCTAGCTCGATACTCAGTTGGTGTATCCAATGCTTACAATACACAGGAGCAGGAATAGAGACCGAACGCGTCGCCCTGGCATAGACGTGGCAAAGCGCGAAGGAGAGGGCTTGCAAAGAGTCGGCACTAGAGCAATAAACAATCAGGAATGCACGAATTGACATTGTAGAGTTATAACGCACTTGAACGCATTCTCCTAAGAAAGCACCAGAAGAAATGTTTCATGGTCAAATCACATATTCAAGGTATAACCCACTCACATCATAGATAACCTATGTGCGTGGGCGCTTTTAGTTCGGTTCGGAGACCAGCTGAAGAACGTGGCTGCTTACCGAATAGTGCGCAGGCCTGCTCGTCCCAAGTAGCCCGCCGTGGCTTTGAAGATAAAAGTCAAACTCGGTCGGGTGAACGATGTCGCGGTCAACAACGGTGCCCGCCGGGCAGTTATCAGACCTATCCTTTGGCCCATTGGGCATTGGGAAGAATCTGCATAAGAAGATTTAATTCGCAATTGCTTAAACCAGTATGATCGAGGCCTTGACTGACCGAATGTGATGGCGCTTGCCAACAACGATGAGCGTGATCTTCGGTTTGATCTTGAGTTCATCACAAGCCGCTGAGGAGAGATTAAACAAGAATGCGTCTAGTATTTTCAACGGCGCCGACAGACCTTTAATCAATGGTAGTTCTATGATGACAGTGAGTCAAGCGTGTCGGATGATTCAAGATTATGCAATACCTTGGTCAAGAATCTCTTGAAATTGCCCTTCAGATACGCCATCTAGAACAAGAGGATGTGAGAATCCGAAAGCAAGTCCATAGATGTCTGCGCGATGGACTAACCGCGATAGAAAATGATGCGCTTGGGAGGGGAATTTGGTTTCTTTTCTACCGCGGCACGATACTCAATATAACTCTTGAGGATGTGCTGAAAGAGAACGCTAAATGAGACAGATCAGAATGAGATGACAAAAAATTTTATACCTTCGCCATCTGCTGCAAATCATCGATACGTTCCTGTCGCGAAGTCTGCACGTTCGTTGTTGCTATGTACTTAGCGGTGTCCGAATCGACGTTCCCGACAAGGGCGGTAAAGGATGGTCGGTCAGTCGTCCCCGGTGCAGGATGCATGACATCGGCGCCTTGCATCCCGGGTCAGCGCGCTGTCGTGCTGGGCGAAATGGGAGGGCTTACCCATGACGATGGTAGGCTCGCGAGGGTCGGTCAGGACTGCGACGGAGGCAGGGTCGGGGATGACATTGATGCCGCCCAACTTGACGTTCAACCTGATCGTGGTAAGCATGGTTATGCCGAACTAGTGGAGATAGCATATAGGACTCACTTCAGGCAGACATTAGCCCAGTACTGCATCTTCGCTCGCGAACACTTGTTGGACTTGAGGCACTGCGTCGCAACACCTTGCTATTGGTTGATCAGTATGCATCCTGCTACCTACGGCTTCAATGACGCACTGTGACATCTCCGAAACTGACAAATGAAAAGCTTGTTTAGGACACAACACCAGATATATTGAAGGAGAACCTACTGTTTGACGGCTGTATAAATGTCATTTCCGCCATCCGAGAACGACAACGATAAGGGAAGGTGGACCTCCCCTCGCCCGCACGCACTCCATGCCAGCGTTTCTCAGTTGCTTGTTTCAAAAGACAGTTAGTGTGATTCAGCAGACTGATAAAGGCACTTACATCTCCGATGCGACCTTGTCCGTTCTCGTACTTGATGATCGGTTGATCGTCCTGAACCCTCATTCCTGCATGGAGATCGATATTTGTCTCAGAGACGGGATAAGATAACACACTCACCGACACTCCTGCAGCCAGCAATAATTCCCCCTACCATTTCTCGTGCCGTTGCGAGCGGGAATCGTCTTTCGGTCTCGTATATGACGACGACCCAACGTGGAACGTCCATAGGTTTCATAAAGCGCTTGTCCATCCTGTACCGGTTACCTCAGTCATGGTGTGTGATCCGAGAGGAAACATTCTACGAACATATTCCAGGAGCCATCCCGCGGTGTCTTTGAAGCTTAATGAGTATTATTAACAACATATTGGAGTCAAGTTTCGCTCACAATATTAGGCTGCTTGCTGCCAGGCCCGTATCGCAGATTCGGGGCCTGAAGGATGCGGGCTTGGACTGAAAGAGGGCCGCTCGCCGTTTCAACATGCATCCCAAATTGGCGGATATAGTCCGACTGTCCATACTGCAGGATCTAAATGGACCGAACTAAGTCGAATACAAACGATCAAACGTATCCATGAATACCCACTCCGATTCCGTTGCGGATGCTTTGCAGACGTTCGTGCGGCTTCTTCGTAGAGAATTCCAAAACGTCTTTGACTTTCTCAGGGGGAGGCTGGCGCCGCATGATCTGGCCCGGTGGCACTTGACATAGCTCCATCGGAAGCATGGCGCCATTTCCAACCTGTCAAACATGGAGGTGAGCGATGAACCCCGTTATTTGAGAGAAAAACGGTCACCTCCACGCAAAGGATGGCCGGGTACCTAAGTCGCCTGTTGTACTCCTGTGCAAAATAATCCGCCACGGTCATGGAGCGGCCGTCTCGCATTTCAAAACGATGCCTGTTCGCGCCTTGGCTTGATAAGCGCCTAATGACGTGTGTCTTTGGGGTCCCAGAATTGCGAGTGTGGTTAGTCACGATTCGCAATCCAAGAAGGAATTTTTGCAGTTTCAGTCGCTGGCTGTCAGGAAGACCTCTATCTGGAGATAGCACAGCGGGATCTGTGCGTCCAAAGAACTCTAGACAAAGATCGATGAGTTGCCTGGGCGATACATCATCCCCGTCGAAATGTCGACGTTAATGAGCATTTTGCCGATCGCGGGTCGCACACTCTGGAAATAACCTCTCCAAAGCACAATGCCTCCTCCGATGGCTTTCGTTTCTTGATCGGTGAAAAAAGAGCGAACATTGAACGGGTAGCGCTCATTGGGATCCATCCGGATCACGACATTCAACGCCTTTGGACGCATATATGCGATGAATACCATTTGTCGAAATACACAACGCGAAAGACAAACCGTGAGCGCAGTCAGGACCTGGTTATCAATTGATTGGTTTCCCGCTATGAAACGGTGCAACAATCTAAGTAAATGATGAGTGTAGGCGTGACGTCCGAAAGTTCTGGAATGACGAACTCTGGGTTGACTTCGGCGACCTTCGTAACTTTGATTCGATAGATCTTGGGTGGGCGGCCACCGGTGTTGCCGTTAAGCGTAACGTCAAACTAGACAGAAGTCCTGTCAGATCCCATATTGGCCCATAACGTGGCAAAACAGGCCTACCGTCCTCGCGTTTGTGGGTCCCAAGTCGAGGTCACGAGTAGCAAATATGTTCTTACGACCATCATAAACGACTTTCGGCGTAAAGATCTCCGGGGCTATTTCGCATTGTAGTCTTTTGATGAGTTGGAGATTGAACCGCGTCGGCAGATTAGAAGGCTCGATAGCTGGAGATCTGGCTTGAGCGACGCGCACGGAGGCAAAAGTCTCGGAACTCACCGACTAATCCAATGAATATGAGGACGAATTCACGTTGTAAGCCCATAGAAAGAGAAGCTTACCATCGTAATGGCGAATCATCTCGTCCGGAATGGATACTGGGAACATATTCACATTGATGTTCATGGCACGACCAGCGGTGCCGAAACCTGGACGCTTTACTCCGATGGTTCTGATGTGCTCTTATGTGTGATAAAAAAATATATTTTCTGTAACGGACTACAAGCGTCGTGATAGCTGTTATCGATGCTCACCTGCGACGACCGGTGCTTGAGCGCCAACATGCGTGCCTCCACGGCCTGCACCACCACCACGTCCTCCGCGCGGAGGTCTCCCAGCACCTCGGTGCGGAGCTCCTTGGCCAGGTGCAACTCTTGGGGGCATGTATACTGATGCTTGCTGAGAAGTTGGTTGAGTGGGACAAAGATTGGGACGATGTTTCTCTTTCGATCGCCGCCTTTTTATGTCAAACAAGAATGGTCGAAGTTCGTGACATGGTGTGGGCACGTGCTCGTGACTTGTGCCGGACCCACAGCCGTTTTAGCGCCGAATGACACCGCATTTGGCAACCTCCAACACGGAAGAAAGGACCGCAGCTCCTCGCTGTGTGTCCATGAGGCTGCAAGAGCTTAATTCAATTCAAAGAACCCAACGTTTTACCTCAGCAGGCCTTTTGGATCTGAATAATTGATCTTCGATGTGAAGCCGACTAACGAAGCTCTTTTATCATTAGATTATCTCTCGCAATCAACCTCACCAATAGGAATTAAAAGGACTAAAATCATCATCCCTTTGTTAGGTAAAAGAAAAATTGTCACCAGATATGCAAATAGGCTCATGGAAAAGTGGTATCGCCATTTCCATCGTACTCATCAAAGGATGACACGACGAGAGCGACAGTGCAGCCCAGCAGCTCGGCAGCGAGAATGAACGATAACATGGAACCCAGTTTCCATAACTAGATAGCCACCGAAGAAGACCATCTGCCGTGGGCATTGGCCGTGATACGTTCCAAGAGCCTGATAGCTCTTCCATGTCCTCAGCACGGTGGTCGTTATGACCCTCAAACTGTGATTTACCAGCACCTCCATCGACTGCGCCCGCGTCGTAGAATTTCGGTACGTCTTCCCGTTGCATCAGCTGATACGTCATGCGGCTATTCGAAGGACCGCTTGACTCGCTGACAGAGTCGCTCTCGGATAAGAAGCTGGGGCCGCACCGACGTTCCCACACTGCGTTCCTGCCAACGCCGACACGGCAGAGCGAAGGGTTACACCGAAAGAGGAGAGTGATGTCGTTTATCAGTCGAGAGTCCCGCTCGCTTATTCGAGAGAAATCGCGCGTCCGTGGGCGGGGCTGGAGAATGTGAACATCTGTCAGCTTGTGGAATTTCGCTATGCTGCGGAGCAGGCTATGCGAGATTGGCTAGCATTCGGTGGGAAAATAAATGATCGATAAGTCGTGGAGAGACAGTCTACCCACGTTGTAATATTGATCGACTTGACTTCTAAAGATGGGCTTCCATATGGACTAGCGAATAAAATCAATATAAATAGCGAGTCTGGACCAGACCCCAACTCACCGCTTCAAAACGGTCACTCGAACGCCAGTCGTAGTGAAATCCGAACTGTTTCAGCTTAGAAACTGAACAACAGCTCAAAATGAGAACCGTCTCGTACGCGTCCATTGCTCCGAATCCCACTCTTAAGCTCTCGAGCTGCTGGAAAACGCTCTTCAAAACAGAAATCCACTCTGCCTTGCGCTGCCACTCTGAATCCTCGAGCTTGGATCCTCCCTCCCACAGCTGTCTGACGGTATAGAAATTCATATCGTACCCAGCCCAGCTCGTGCTGGCTATAGCGTTTCTGGGGTAGAAACAAAGAAGCTCGTGGTCCACCCAGAGCGTCGTCAGATTCTGGAGCAGCCCCGAACGGACCGACGCAAGGAAGTTCGGCACGAATCCGACGTAGCATCGCCCGAGCGACATCACTGACCGGGCCTCATCCTCTGCAGCTGCCCATTCGAATCCGCCTTCATCTTTTATTTCTAGCTTGCGCAGCGCGGCGAACTTTTCCGCCGGAAGCGAATTGAAGAGACGAACGTTACGGAGGGTAACCCAACTGAAGCTAGATCCAATCGTCAAGAGAGTGAACTACATGAAGCGGTGCCGTGACTTACCAATCCACTACAACTATAGTAAACTCCTCGAGCGTTTCCCAAGTGAAGAACTCCAATGGACCACACTTGTCAGCCTTGATGGTCAGATCGCTGACCCGCAGCTCTACCTTTGTCAAAGCCGGAAAGCCCAGGTTTCGGAAGGGGTAAGCGTCTGAAGCGCCATGAGGCGGTGAACCAGTGCCTTCCCAGTCCCACGTTCCGTGCGTAAGGTCAACATGCAGATGTTCCAGAGAAGTGAACGATGTGAATTCCTCCGACTGCGTCTCTAGAGTCCTGAATAGAGATTGCCCTATTCCACGAAGCTCAAGGGATCTCAGCTTTGAGCCGACCGCCATCACAAGTGGAGCGACATTGATACTGAAAACCATGAATATTCAGAACATTACAATTGCAAATATTTAAAGACTCACTTCCAATATTCCTCACTTTCAGCAGAAAAGATATCAGTGCGTGGAGCACGGCAATCAATCCGAAGCGTCTCGAGTCGCTCGAGGTTGCGCAAAATGGCGAGTTCCTCCTGGGATGGGCCAGGCATGCTACGCCAATCCAGAACTCGGAGATTATTAGAACGCAGAAAGAGAGAAGGAAACAATGTTTTCAATGCAAACGCGTTCGTTAGAAACGACGCATGAAACCGTTCCGGATGTCTGCCGAAACGACCAGGTGCCGGGTGCGCTCTACAAGTCTCAGCGGTGGCTGTGCTTCATCCTCGAACAAGAGGCCTGTCAAGAGGGTATGTGATATCGAGTTTAGTTCCTTCTCTGACGAGATGTAGATGGGCAGTTGGAGAAGTCGGCTTAGAGCCAGATCAAAAAAAGGGTGATGCATGGGAATGGCACGGAGTAGCGTTTGAATGACTTTAGCATTGGAGATCCAGAAGAGAATGTGAGCGAAGATGTCGCCGTTCACGTTAGGAGTACTGTTCATCGTCGAGCTTAGCTATGCCGAGTATCCAGGACGGTGTGTACACGTAAAACGTGCAGGGAGCGTTGCCCGAGTCGACCGCTCACAATGTCAAGGCCTAGCCCAGCGTGTGGTCGGAGTTAATGAGGGCACGTGGAGGTCGTGGCTGGCCTGGCGTGAACGACGGCGTCTAAACCAGGACCTGTGAAGGGCAGAGCTAGACCAGCAAGGACCGCACGGTGTATGCCAGAGCGACGGGGTTGATGTGAGTGTAGGCCAGTGAAATGGTCGTGCGAAGAAATCAGGATCATCACCGATGACTTTGTACGTGGAGCCAGAGACGCGTGTTCCTCCGTTAGCCAGGGCTTGGTGGAGTGCGTGTTCTAACTTGGCAGAAGTGATGCATGTCGATTTGCCAGCGGAGGGTGGAGGAATACAGGCGCATCGGGTGGTTCCGCAAGATATCAGAGACAAGCAGGTCACGCAGACCTGGCTCACCGAAATGCCGTAGCGAGTATCAGTTTTCCATTGCTCTGAAGGATAAGGACGTGCGATGTCCCGGAAGGATTTACCTCCTGGTCCGATGTTAAATAGTACAAGCGTCCAAACGTTGATGACATTGTATCCAACGACTTCTTGAAAAAAAATAAATAAATAAGGAATGCAGCATCCAAATACCAGAATCTCACAAGAAGGATGCATTTCCCGGACATTATATATATAAAGGCGCATTGGCATGACATGGAGCTATAGAGAGGAGGGCTTTGCGAGCGAAAATCCATAAAAAGGAATTCAGAGCCATTGAAGGGTATCATGGGGTATATTTTTCTTCGCGACGAATCCCGATTCAAATCATGCTCTCCCCAACAAGAACGTCGCGTCGCAAGGAAAGAAGAGATAGAACGTCAGCTGAAGATTTCAGTGCCGGCGATTGTTCGGGAGATATCTTGGTCGGCGAATTGTCGGCGTAAATGACTTTGTGTCCTGACAATTACATCTGTTCAGCACTATGAACTCTCGTATACATATGGAAGGCGCACCGAACTCCTTATATATTCCCAAAAGCCCTTACTGACCTTCTCTTGCTCTGTGATACACCCGAAAGTTCTCACTTGAGCCGAACACTGCCTTTTGCCCGGTCTCATGGCGCCTTCAGACTTTGCGAACGCAGACGTCCAAACAGTTCTTGAGAACTTGACGACCGACGAGGCAATTTCTCTCATTGCAGGAGTAGGGTTCTGGCATACACATCCAGTGGAACGCCTAGGAGTTCCGGCGATCAAGGTCCGCACCATTTTTCATCGGACAACTGTTCATCTGACGCTCCGCTAGGTCAGCGATGGACCGAACGGTGTCCGAGGCAATCACTTCTTCATGGGCACGCCAGCGAAATGTCTTCCAGTAAGCTATCTTGCGACAGAGTTCGAACTTGAAGCTGACACGTACCGCAAAGTGCTCCACCGGACTGGGCGCGACTTGGGATATGGAACTCGTTGAGGAGGTGGGGTTGAAACTCCTGGCCGAAGAAGCCAAACTTCGCGCCGCCTCCATCATTCTTGCCCCTACCTGCAACATCCAACGTGTGAGCTTCCGTCTTTTCTCTCCCGACTTGACTCGAATTCAACCACATATCAGAACCCACTAGGAGGAAGGGTGAGCGTTCACTGTTCCTATGGCCCATGCTTTCCTCTTATGTTCCATAGAGCTTTGAAAGCTTTTCAGAGGATCCTTATCTATCTGGGTTGATCGCGGCGTCATATATCAACGGCGTTCAGAAAGGGGGCATTGGAACCACTATCAAACATTTCGTGTAAGTCGACTGAATACAACTCTCGTGGCCCAACTCCTGACTCTTCTCAGCGGTAATGATAAAGAAGACGATCGCCAAGGTTATAACAGCGTCATCAGCGAGCGAGCGCTCCGTGAGATATACCTAATGCCCTTCATGTTGGCCCGTAAGTACGCTAATCCTTGGTCCTTCATGACCGCGTAAGTTTTTTTTCCCCTGTGGTTCTCTACATGACTGAAATTTGTCGGTAGCTACAATCGTGTCAATGGTCCTCACGCTTCTGAGAACCCATATCTGTTGACAAAGATCCTGCGCGATGAGTGGGAGTACACCGGTCTCGTATGTCGCCCCGATTTCTTCTCATTTGCCATCCCCTTGATTACCGCCCCTTCAGGTTATGAGCGACTGGTTCGGTGTGTACAGCGTTGACTTGGCCATCAAAGCTGGCCTGGACCTTGAGATGCCCGGCGTCAACAAGTGGCGGACGCTCGATCTCGTCAACCGAAGCATCACTTCCCGTAAAGTCACAACACGAGACATTAAAGCGAGAGCCAAGAAAGTTCTCGAACTCGTACAGAAATGTGCCAGAGGTGCTCCGGAGGTATGTTGATGCTCTCAAGACATGTATTTTAGTCCGACGCCCGTTCAGGTACTCGATGGGGATGGCGTTGAACGAACAGTGGAAAGCGACGAAGACAAGGCGTTGATGCGCAAAGTCGCCGCCGAGTCCATCGTTCTCTTGAAGAACGAGGGCGACGTCCTTCCCTTGAAGCCGGAATCTGTGAAGAAGATTGCCATTGTGGGCGGGAATGCCAAAGCCTTCGTTGTATCCGGAGGCGGTTCAGCTGCATTGAAAGTTTCATATTACGTCTCTCCATATGATGGCATCGTCAATGCTCTACAATCGGCAGGCAACGTTGAGGTGACCTACAGTGAAGGCGCTCGAGGTATGCCGCAATGCTCGTCAGATCCTCCTAACGTTAATGACATACCTTCTAGCCTATAAGACCATGCCTTCCCTTGATTATGATATGTTCACTGAGAACGGCGAACGAGGCTGGATTGGAACTTGGCACTGTCACTTGGACGATAATAGCATGACCCCGTAGAGGAACCCATTGATACCCAACTCATTACGAGACACGTATTTTCATCAGTACTTCAACGCCGAAGGATATCACCAAACGGTGGACGTTGAGATTACGTGGCCAACTGAAGCCACGCCCTTATGACATCGATTTCGAGTTCGGCCTTATTACCGCTGGCAGAGCAAAAGTAAGTGCCTACTCGGCGTATCCTGGGACGGTTCATTAACGGACGTATCCACTAGCTGTATGTCGACGGTCAACTCGTAATTGATAACTGGACACGCCAACGACGTGGAGAGGATTTCTTTGGAGTAGGGACTCTCGAAGAAAAGGGCGTATATCCCTTGAAGGCGAACAGAAAGCATGATATATTGGTTGAATTTTGCAACGTTCGTGGCCCCGCTGACGGCGATGAAGATCAAACTGTCATGGACAGGTGAGCAATGAGGTTTAGATTTATCATCGTTGATCTCATCTCATCGACCCGATAGCAACCCTGGCGTCCGCCTGGGTGGAGCTGAAGTGAGGAATCCCGACGACATGATGGATGAAGCCGTCAAGCTCGCAAAGGAAGCCGATGCTGTCATCGCCATCGTGGGGCTGAATTCCGACTGGGAAACGGAAGGATATGATCGCACCACGCTAGCCCTACCTGGCCGTACCGATGAGCTCGTCTTCAAGGTGGCTGCAGTCAATCCCAAGACAATTGTGGTCACCCAGTCCGTGCGTCATCTATGGTATCTCGCGTTACGCTCTCTGCTGAGATGTCAATATCCATTTCTGCAGGGCTCACCGATATTGATGCCTTGGGTCGACTCCGTACCTGCTCTGGTTCATGCATGGTATCTCGGCAATGCGTCGGGCAATGCCATAGCGGACGTTTTATTCGGCAAACACAATCCTTCGGGCAAGCTGACCCTAACGTTCCCGAAGGCTGAGGAAGACGTGCCGTCGTATGGCCATTTCCATACCGAGAATGGCCAGGTTCGATATGCCGAGGGTCTCTTTGTTGTAAGTTCGAAGTTGTCAGTTGTAGGGATGTCCGATCATTAAGTTTACGTGGTAGGGCTATAAGCATTACCACCACCGCAAGATCGCTCCTCTCTTCGCTTTTGGGTAGGAAACCCTGGATTTACATCAATATTTCGCACTCATCTTCGTCTTTCCTAGTCACGGCCTTTCTTACACGAAATTCTCCCTGACTGATCTTCAATTATCTGAGCCTGCCGTGTCAGAGGATGAATTCTCCCTGCAAGCCACGTTATCTGTATCGAATGCAGCATCAGTCGCAGGCTCTGAAGTTGTGCAGCTCTACGTCTCCCTTCCCACCACTTCGAACCTCACCCATCCTCCTCTGCAACTGAAAGCATTTGCGAAAGTGAAGAACCTCCAACCAGGGCGAACGGAACGTGTCACGCTGAAACTCGACAAGTATGCCGTCTCGTATTGGAGTGAACTTTATAGTACCTGGACGATTGAGACCGGGACATATCGCGTCCTTGTCGGGACGAGCAGCAATAATCTGCCATTGAATGCTATGTTTACCGTCAAGAAAGGCTTTGAATGGAATGGCATTTAAAGTTCACACGATTATCAAGCAGGAATGTATTATTACCAGAATACGAAACACATCACGAATGTTGATCTATGTATGTATATGTAAAGTACGTCCGATATAACGAAATGGTTTTCGCGAATCGACTATTGGGTTACACCTCGTGCCATGTGCCGTCGAAGACGAGTGAAAGGCATTGTAGATTGGATCTTTTCCCGTGCCGATAACTCTGCTCGTGATGGCACTAAGCCAGGAGTTGCATATAATATGACTGAAAGAATCTCCGGAATAACGATGAAGGGATACCAAAAGTGTTCGTTGTTCAGTTTTCGCGGCTTCTCGACTGTGGCAGTGGCAAATGCTTGCCGAATCAAGAGGACGAGCGATATGAAGCAGAGGATGTACATCCCGTATCGTTTCCCTGTCAGCTCTTCATCATTTCGATCCGGCACCCTAGCTGTGATGTTCCAAAAGGATGAGAATCGAGGCCGCGCAAGGTACTGGAAGATGGATGGTAACTCGAACGACATACCTCTCAGTTCCATGCTCGTCAAAATCAGAGTCTGATATGCCAACAGCACTGTAAGCACCAGAAACAGAATGGCGCTAATCTTCCTCAGGCCCTTGCCATCTTCAGGTTCATGTTGGCTGGGTTGTGCAAAACCAATTATTCCCACTATGACGGAAATGATGGTGGCTACTGTGAACATCCATGGATTATCTGTGAGCATGGGAATGATGCCTCTGCGAGGAGGCTGGTCAAGGAGTGACTCCCTGACGCGAGTGGTCAGTCTGAGTTTCGCGACGACTCCCTTCATCCGACTGACCTATCCAGGACTAGGATGTATGCGGAATACAGAAGAGTAAAGAATCCAACGCCAAAAAGGGCTCCATCCGCGGTTATGAGAGTCAGCGTATGGCTTGCTGAGCTTAATGAGACGATGACAGCTCGTAAAATGAAGGCCACCGTCCGTACTAAGTACGAATAAATCCATGCGATTCAAAACGATCTTGAAGACTACTTACTAGCGCAGAAAATGGCCAAAGATGCAAAGACATATGTCCAGAGACGAATGGCTTGGTAGGAATACCAACCAAGCAGGATTCCATAGGCAATTGCCAGTACGACCGAACCCGGTAAGGATTTGAGGCCAAAAAGCTTTCCGTAGTCGACATCGCTCATGAAGGATGAAGGTCAGGATGTTGGAAGCAAGCACAACTGCGAAGGTCTTTCTTCATGCTTTATCCGCCAACACGCTGAGAAGTGTCAGAGGGTCGGCTGAAATGCAGTGCTGACTGCCAAGACGGCCAAGATTCACGCGGTAGTCGAAGTCCAGACCAGTGCAAAGCTGAAGGATAGCGAGAAACCTACCAATGCATCCAGTGCGTCTCTAACAAAAATCCAGCAGTAGAAGCAACAAAAGATCCGTCTCCCAGGCTCCTTGGAGGTATGCGAGTGAGGTCTCTATCCCAGCATGTAGTAGGTCTCCCAGACACGGCAAACGAAAATGTTGTGAAAGAAGACCTAGTCTGCTGCGGACGAACGCTGCCAAATCTAATCTGCAAATTCGAACACGTCGGGAGTCTCATGATTCATTATCGTCGTACGGTACATCCAGATGATGCGGCGAACAAAAGCAGTGTAGGTGTAATCTATTGAATGTGAATGGTATGGCAACTGTATGGCTGAACCTCTACTTATTGACGCGGTATCCAGCTTCTTCGTCAGATGGCAATTCCGAGCGGGGAGGGACCAGCCCCGGTACCGCAAACAAGATGACCGCAATGATCTCTGGTAGAGCCATCAAAGGATACCAGAGGTGCTCGTTGTATTGCACGGACAGGTTATTGGCAGAAGCGGTCACGAACGCTTCTCTAATGAGAAGGAGTCCACAGACGACGCAGAGAACGAGGGAGCCATATTCCTTCCCAAACGAACGGTCTTTCTCTATGGTGTGTTGTTCTTGCAATTGTTCTGTTCAAGGCAGCCCAGTCAGCTATAGCGCTCCCTTTCGTGGAAATGCACATCAGAGAGCATACCGGTGAATTCTAATCGTGTCAGGTTCAATGTGTAAATGGCCAAGATGATGGTGAGGATGAGGAATAGAATGGCACTGATGATGCGCAAGATTTTGCTCTTGGACGATTGACCCTGCGATATTGCAGAGGCAGCGATTCCCAGAGCGACGGCCGTCATGATGGCGAGATGAAATAACATTCTGTTACGGAATAATTTGGAAATCGCACTTGTCTGACGAGGCGGAAGAAGCATATAACTGACGCAGATGCAAAGGCATTAGTTCTCCAGCGCTTTTGTGCCATAAGCGTCACGTCACGTTTACATACCGATCGAGGACAAGCACATACGCCGAATAAAGCAAGGGGAAGAAACCGACTCCAGAGAGGATCTGATTCACGACCAAGAGCCTCATCTTAGTTCCAGCCGAATCAGAGCCAACTAAAACAGCCCGGATTGCGAACGCCGCTATCCGTACTTTAGACCCAAGAAAAGGATCAGCAGATCATCAAATTGTATGGAGGCAAGCAACCCTCACCCATGCAAAAGAGCGTCAATATGATGAACACGTACGTTGGACGTGCTATGGACCGAAGCATGAACCAAACCAGCAAGAAGGCGTACAAAATTGCAAAAACGATTGGCCCCGCCAGCGAGTTCATACCAAATGCATGGGCATAGTTGACGTGTTCGAGACTCATTTACGAGCAGATAGAGGGTGTAAGGTGCTGAGAATGTAGAATGAATGCTCGATTCCAGCATTTGTGTGGCTTTTATTAGAGTGCATTTGCAGCGCCCACTTTACTTCGCTTCGGCTAGCCAGTTCTACATTTACAGGGTCTGATATACAATATGAGATTTGATATGGAATTCAGGATTGTACCTGTCACGCTTCTAACCCTCTACCGATGATGTAATTGAGGATCGCGCTGTAAATATTGCAGTCACTTGAGGGCTGGTTGCAGGATTGGGCCAAACAGTGGGTAAACCGTGACGGTCACGTTCGGCATCCCCGCTTGTGCTCAACCAATTTCACTTCAGCTAGCACGTCCTATTACACCTCGGCTAGCCCCAAACCGCGCTGCAGATATACTCGAGGGTTTCCAGAAATTGCACGTCCCTAAGATCACGGCGTTGACACAGCATTCGTTCACACTCATTGGTCGCATTTTTCAAACGGGATATCTTCACTACTAGACTCATCCAGAGAGAGCATGTAGGATGCGGCGAACTGTATCTGATGTGAGGAGTTCTCAGTGATGAATGCAAATAAGGACGAACTTACCGGGTCATGAACTCATCTAAATTTAGACCTCTTGAGGAATTTGTGGGACTTCAATAAATTTTCTGAACCTAACCGAGGCCTAGACTAACCTAGGTCATGATTTTGGCAGGGGCAGAGGCAAGGCTTGCTGGCCGAACACAGGGAAAGCCCCAAACAACTGTTGGATGCTATGCCAGTCATGTACGTGTTTGGACTCCACTCGGCTCCGGGCTTTGAAACTTCAGGGATGTTCTAAAATCTTAAATCCAGCTGCGACTTGCCGAGGCTCCGTTTTAGCTCAGTTGAAACGCGAAGTGAAGTGAGCTGCTGGGGGGCACTGGGCCGTTGGCATGGGAAACTGTATGCTATATGCGAGTATGCGACTACAAATGTACAAATGTACAGAGGGCACTGCCGGCATCACGGCAAGGCGACGACCATGCCTGTGAGACCCACCGCGTTTTAAATTGTCGGAGTATGAGAATCTAGTCGTGGGGACGTTTTGAGGCGGAATTACCTCAAAGCGACTTTATCCGTTGTAAATCACAATGGCTTGGGCGCTGACAGCGATGCGGACGGGATGAGCGAGGAGACAGCTTGGGTGGCTCATGCCACCTCATTGCGTCACCGCTTGGTTCGCGGCACGTTGCCCGTGCTGGAATCTTCCGCATTTTGTGCCGCGATAACATCGGGAAGACAATTGTAAACGTCGTATATCGAGTTTGGTGTGGACTGAGCCAACATGTGGCGAGATATCCCGAGTATTCAAAAGGCGGTGCCCGTCCGAAGTTTGGTGCAGTGTTAGTGTTGAAATAGACCATCCAATAAGGACAATGCCTAGTAAATATACAACTAGATATCCGGAAAGAAAATAGACAAAGCGTCGAAGAAATCGCGTCGGGTATCGAAGAGGATTTGATCCCATCTAGCATTACAGTCCGCGCAAACAGCGTCCTCAACGTGCTCGCTCGTACCGCGCTCGACCTTATGACTCCGCATGGATCGCAGAGTCGCCAGAATGTCCATGGTGCGCATAGCGGCGCGTTGAAGGACGACGACGCGCCACATGATGTGAAGATGGCACAAGCCTTCCGCATTGCACTGCCACGTGTCAAACATGGCGGCTTCCAGCCTGTCCGCGAGCCACGCGAACATGCGTTCTCGACCAGCGACAGCTTTTTCCCTGTCCTCCACTGATAGGAGGTGCGCGCGAACGCCTCGAGAGGACCGCGAATGATGGCCGTGCTGCCGGTAAACAGCAGTCATGGACAAGCGCGACAGGTGGTAGAAGGCAATCGTCAAAATGCCCGGCTCGAACATGCGAGCTAGGCGAATGACGGACGCCGGTTCGGGCGCAATGTCGTCCATTGTTGCGCCTGGAGAACTTTTAAGGCGACGCTGATAAAAGGCTTCTCTCTCGTCCCATCCTTGGAGGGTCTGAGGCCAATCCTCACGTATGTGTGACATTATCATGTCTTTTAGTGGTTGGATAAAAAACTTATCCGCAAGCTTCAGTGTACCGAACATTGTATACGCAATGTCGGGGTCTCCTCGTTGCAATGGCGCCGCGCTGTAATTAAATTTCTTCATGGTCAGTTCCCATTCCACATTAAACCTCAGTCTCAAAACCATACAGAGTCCCACTCACAACGGTTCGTAGAGGAATTTTAGAAAAATGTGCAAATCCTTTGCGTCTTCCTGAAACTCTACGACGGGCACGCCATCGTAGAATTCGCGCATGTGAGAGGGTGAGCTGAGGCAAAGATGGTCGCTCAACGATTGGGAATGTTTTGAAAGGATTGACTGGTGCACACGAAAGTAGGTGTGGTTGCCTGCCTCATCCCGCGTCAGGATTACGAGGTTTCCGTCAGGAAAATACAAGTCCGGGTCATTCGTTATGTTGATAAGGAAAGCATCGTCTGAGCAGACGGACATTGGAACGATGAAGAAGACGTGAATGTGCTTACGCGTCCTTTCTTGACATGTGCCCTATTTACACGTGATTTGCGTCCCTGCTCTGCATCTCCCTTCAAGACGTGACACAGACATGAACTACAATAAGTTACTAGTGCATCAAACAAGCTTAACTCTTCCACCATTGATTCTTGCTCGGACAAGTGCAAACGGCTTTACTCTCTTGTCCGTACCGTTCTGGAAGCCGGGACTCAACCAGAGTTGGTTCAGCGTTGCATAAATGAAGCCGTCATCCGCGACACTAGAGTAATAAACGAGCTTAACAGTCGTTCGAAAAACTCAAGACCGCCTTCATACCTTAGAGTGTCTGGCCAGGCAATAATGGGCGACCGGACGAAAGGCGAAACAAGTCCTGTCTTCAGATCAAAGGTATTGATTGCATTGTGCTCTCCGCTGGTCAGGTATATCTTTCCCGTGGAATCAGTCTCGAGGCCGTCGGCTTGGCTTCCAAACTGCGCGCCTGCAGTCAGCGTCGTGAAGCGTAGCAATTTGGTGCAGATTTCCGACCTCTCCAAGATATTGGACGCTGTTAGCGGCGCGAAGAAATGCCGATGTATCGTCTGCGGGATTGACGCGCAGCGCTGCCGTTTCCACTCGGTACAGATCTCTGCTGGCAATCGGTGTGAAATAAACGTGTTCTCCATCTGCGCCGATGGCCAGACCTGGAAAAGGTTGTCACTTGTGCTTGTTTTCCTACTGTGGACGCTGACGCACCATCGCAACCTCCGCTGCCACCTGCTACTTCGTAATGGAAGCCAGGGTTTCCTGCCGTCGACGCGTATGTCGGGACGCCAAAGAACGTTGGCAGAAAACGTGGGCGAACGGATACGCTGTGCAGCTTGTCGAGATGGCGCCATGACTTTCCCGTCCCGAGGTCAACAACGATGATTCCAAACGAACCTACGATATATTTCTTTGGAATGAACCTCATCATAACAAAGAGTAGAAACACGCTAGCCTACCGCTGTCCGAGATATATGCAACACCTTTACCGGATTTCGTCAATTGTGGTCGAAGATCAAACCGTACATCGTTCAAATATCCGTTGGGCGGGAGAACATTCTCGGGAAACGTGATGGTCACAAACGGCTTGGTGGTGTTGCTCTCGAGATCAAAGCCCAGTAATTTTGGGCCTCCTGGTACAGCAAGTGTGTTATCCCCACCCGGGGAGGGCCTCCCTTTATCGAGCACCCATAACCTCTCTTTGGCGTCAACGACGGCAGCTTGGGTATTGATGAAGTGCGCCGAATCGCTGGAGCCGAGTTGTCGTCCGGAACTTGTGTTGAAGAGTCCACCGGGAGGCGTATTAAATTCGAGATCAGGGAACGGCACCTCCTGTTCTGGACCCACCAGCTCGACCAAAGTTGCTGGGCTTGCTGTCAAGTTTCCTCTGTGTTTCCAATTTTTACCACATAGCGCTGCCATCTTCAGCTTGCATCGGCGCTTACCGGTTATAAGTGACGAACGCTCGTCCCGACTTGCTCACCGTTATGCCTATTGGCGCATCACCGTGAAAAAGATGGACCACCTCCAGCTCGGGACCGAACGTTCCGCTATCTATCAGACCAGGTTTATCCTGAAGAGGTCGAAAGGTGACAGCCTGAGCGATCAATGCAACCGACAACGTGGAAACCAATGCTGAGAACATGTTGTGTCAATGCCTTTGCTCAAACTGCTTCCCTTTGCCTTTATATACCTGCCTGAGAGAACGAGAAGCTCACGTCAATATTCTCAGGCGTTCATCCAGGCGACGCCCTTTAAGGCAAATTGTCCATGACATCACCTCCATCCTGGAAATTTAACAAAAACTGACTTTTAGCCCCTCAATCAGCTGATGTGGGACTAGAATGACCTGTGCTTCTGTGTTGACAGGATCGTGGAACCGCCGAAAATATGGAGTCGACTTGGTCACGAATTACCGCTCAATAGCGCTCAATGTTTATGCAAGTTAGGTCTTGATCGGCTTGCATTAGAATGGAGAAACGTGGTCACGATATTGTTGGGCATGTATATCTGGCTCCCCGGCGAGCTAGCACTTTGGCGTTGACCTCAAGATGATGGGAAACTGGAAGATATTGTTCTGTCGCCTCCTCTTCAGCACTTTCGCAGCAATGATTGACTCGCAATCGTTCTTCCGAGACGGTGATGATGATGATAGTCCGTGTTCTCCGGTCCAGCACCCACAGGACCCAGGTGTTCGAATGAAAGGTGGGGCCCCTTATGTACATCTCCAAATCCTAGCAGCATAGCCTATCCAAGCGTCCTCATTTTATCGCCATTCCGGTTAACGACTCTAATGACCTCCATCGATAAACGCAATTTGAGATTGCGTTATTTCCGCAGCCAAGATGCAGATAAGATACTCCAACTCTTTCTGCTGGTTAGTCTCTACGGACGTAGGTGCCTTGCTTACTTGTTTGTTTTTTCTATGGACGTTGTTTCTCGCCAGCCGACTCTCCGCGGAATGTAGCTCTGCAGACAAACCTGACTCGACCGATTTCATGCATCACGTATGGGATTTCGCTGGCCGGTCTTCTGCTCGCCTCTCAGGGTTTCACGCGATCATTCGAACACGCTCTCTTCGGCGCGATGCTGTTATGCGTCGCAGGAATTCCATTTTTCGGATATCGCTATTTGATCTCTCAATCTTACCTGAATTATTATCATGCGACCGCAAAAACCGACCTGGCCGACATCGCTTCCCATTACAAATTGACACCATCCGGAATGGGCGATGAGCTTGAACCATCTGGTCCGAGCGCGTTTTGGGTTGTAGAACATGAAAAGCCTGAGGGATCTGGCTATGAAATCATAGGAACAATAGCTCTAGGTAAGTTTCCAGTGTGCGGAATTCATTGGACGGATTCAATCTCACAACTGTCTAGACTGTCATACACAAGACGGGGTGGCATACGGAGAACTTCGGCGAATGGCAGTTTCGCCTTATCATCGACGAATGGGAGTGGCGAACATTCTCATACAAGGTCTACTTGACCATGCCAGGAAGCATCAACTGCCGTACGTGGTTCTGAACACGACGGAGCATCACCACGCTGCTGTGAACTTGTATAAGAAATTTGGATGGAACGAGCAGCGTCGATTTATAGTAAAGGACATGATGGGACTTGTAAGAATCGATATCTTTCAATTTCGCCTGGACATCCCAATATGACTGTGACATTGCTCGTAAATGCATTATCTTATATCGGGGCGGACGGCGAAAGGGCACATCAATGTACTGTACCGTATTCTGAATTAGTAGTCAGCTGACAGTTCTTGGGAACGAATCGTTTAAAACTAGAGGCGTCTCCCAATGACACAGTTCGGTTCGCATCGATCTTCCTACGCTGCTTAGACTCAACGCCATCGGAAACGCAGATGAAAGCTAAACAGACCAGCACCGATGCCCTTCGGTCATATTTGCGTATCGCCGGTACGGCGATGACTAACGACTCCTATCGAAAATCATACGAATCCTAATTTTTTTGACCGACTCTTCTGCGCTTCGATGCAGACCCAAACTAAATTCTTTTTCACCTCACACTCTCGTTCCCCTCATCTAGGACGAAGATTCCCTGTGCTCAGTGCGAGCGATGATTAAAGACGGTCTCAGGTTGCGGTATTTCCGCGAAAAAGACACACGTGAAGTTCAAAAACTCTTTTTGCTCGCGATGGCCTATGGGCGTGAGCACCGATTCATCCGATCGTTGAGTCGCTTTCTCGTTTTTAAATTTCGTTTTCTAGCGGATTCACCACGCGACGTCGCGCTTCGCATGAACCTGACACAACCGACCGCCTACGTCACCTACGGAGCGACGATGGCGGGTTTATTGCTCTCTTCTCTGTCCATCTCGAGATCCACGCGAAACGTTCTCCTCGGCGCAACTCTGTCATGCGTCACGACCGCCTTGTTTCTGGGATATCGATACCTGCTGTCCAAGTCCTTCATGGATTACTGCAACGCGAGTGTGAAAGCGGACCTTTCCAGCATCGCGTCACACTACAAGATGGTCCCGTCTGGGAACAGTGACGACCTTGAGCCGGCAGGATCCAGCGCGTTTTGGGTCGTGGAATATGAAAAGCCAGATGGATCAGGCTGTGAAATTGTGGGAACGACTGCTTTAGGTATGTGACACTTGTGTCATTTCGAACCTTGCCTTAGACGGCTTTCGTCACCTTGCGCATCGATTTTTATCTCTGGGTTGTGCAGATTGTCATACCAAAGACGGCGTCACTTTTGGAGAACTCAGACGAATGGTTGTTTCTCCTTACCATCGCCGAATGGGGATTGCGAATATGCTCATCCAAGGCCTTATTGACCATGCCCGCAATCACAGACTGCCATATATCATGCTGGGCACTTCGCAATATCAAATGCCCGCTATGCATCTTTATAGAAAATTCGGATGGGTGGAACAACGCAGGTTTCCATTAAGAGACGAGTTCGGCATCGTGAAAGTCGACGCTGTCGAATTCAAGCTAGATCTTACAGAGAAGCATTAATGGATCATCATTGCGTGCCAAAGATTCACTTGTACGTTGCATTAGCTATGCCATACACTAGGCAGTTGAGCTTTTAAAAATACGTTACTGTCCGCTGATATTATAGAAAAAAAGCGTCCTAGAGTTAATAGGGATGCATCAACCATGATCTTGACCTCGTCCCGATTTCTTTATGGAAAATCTCGATTACGATCTTCTTCCAAAAGGCTTCCAATCGGGTCGTCGTTTTACGTTTGCAAGTTTGCTCGCCGTCCACCTCCTCAAGAAATCTGGGTACAGCTGCTGCTCAATCTCGCGCAACCGCTCGAGGTCATCTTGTTTTGCGGACATGAACGCTGTTTCTAGCTCTGCCGTCCACTTCAGCATGCGCGGCTTAGAAGGTGAGGATGAAGGAGAAGAATCTGTTCTCAAGACGGTGGACTGATTGGGCGTTTCGGGTCTTCCTCGCGGCGACGGCGTCGGTGAATCTCGGCCAGGCTTCAATTGACGTGGCGCATCGCGAGACACCGACTCTTGAGGGACATCGATTCTCTGCAGGTAGCGATTAGCACCGCTGGCTCGACGTGCCTCTCTTTTGATCGCTTCTTCCAGTCGCCCCTGTCTGGCCAGTCTCAGCAATTGACCGGCTCGAGAGGACGGAGGGGGGGTGTAGTCCGACATGACATCGTCATCGGGAGGTGGAGGCATAATATGGAGCGGACTGCTATCCGATTTTCGAGCGGGTGCCGAAAGGACGTCGGCAAGATTGATCCGCGGCTCAGCGTCGTCGTCAACGTACGAGGGAAATACTATCTCCCCGGCTTGCTCCATGTCCTCCAGTATCTCTGCAGCTGCATCCTCAGTCTTGGCGCGAAGCCGCCCGAGAAACTCCTCCGTTTTCGCGATGCTTCCCGTTCAGCTCCCAAGCACGCCATACGACTTCTTCCCGAAACGCAAAATTCTTGGCCATCATAGCTACGGCCGTCGACATGCCAAGGTAGTCGACTTTCGCCCGATCTTCCTCCGCAACCTCAACTGGTAATAACGACTCCCTTTTTCTCCGTTGACCCCCTGACGCGAAGTCGATGCCGAAGTCGATATACTGAGTCTCGAAGGCAAAGACTGGCGTCCATTCAACCGAAAGGGAGGAAGTTCATGTGAACCCATAGAGCCGATAGTATGACGCCTATTAAACAGGGTATGGGCAGGAACTTTCTCTTTCTGCTTGCCCTTTCCACGAGCAAGACCGTGCTTGGCAATGAAAGGGTTCTCGGGGGTAGGAAAGCGCATCGACGGTCGTTCAACTTCTTCACGGCTGCTTTCAAAACGACCCAGGATCCGTCGTGTAGTGGATGGGCCGGCCAAGCTGGTGACTGCTTGTCTAGTTAATGGCATTCGTAGAATGGGACTGCCGTCTAGCGGTTCTGGAGGAGCACTCTCCCTCTTGGTGGCATGTCTTCGCTTCGGCCAGCTATAGCTTCTGTAGGTCGCAAATTGGAACTTGATGCTCGAGATGATGAGGGAACCTGGCCTTCCTTGCTTGCGGATTGAACCGGTGTTCCTCCCGCATGTGAAGAAGCACGACTAGCTGGCAAAGGAGCAAGGACAGGCACATGGCTATTAAGTTGACTTGGTGGGTGTTTGACTATTCGATGCATCGTCGGTGGCTGAGAAAAAGGATGATGCTCTGAAGGGGCAAAAGATTCGGGGAGCTTTGAGCGTTCGGTGATGGTCGCAGTGGTCAGTTGCAGTGGTCGAGTTCTCTGAATAGAGCCAGTAGACGGTCGACCTGGCTTGCGGGTATCGTAATCACATGTGGTTCGGAAATTTCTTCCCTTTCCCTTTCGCGCTCGTGGGGCTGAAGGCTTGAAATCTGTCCGAGACTCATCCACGCCCTCTGATTCTGAAGCTTGAGCGAGTTTCGGACTTTCGAAAGACGTGCGGAACGGGCCCTCGACTATCTGGCGAGGTTGTGATTTCAGCGGAGTCCGCGTCGTTGACGGCTGGGGACTGCTGGAAGAAGCGAAGAAATCCTCGTCATGGTTACTACGTCGCTGTACTTTCCTCTGAACCGTTGGTTGTGTCGTTGACGGCATACGCCGCGAAGGCGAAGTTGTTTTACCTAGGCCAGAGGGTTCTTCTGCTTTTCAGCTTCTATAATGACCTCAATGGACCGACGTTGTGTATCAACTGTGAGTAGTGGAACAGAGGATTGAAGAACATCCGGTTCGAAGCCTCCGGGGAGCTGTGGAGGGGACAGGGTTTCTAGTTTCGGGTAGATTTTTCCGTCTTCAGTTGGAACGACTGGTTCTTCACGTTGGTCTGAAGTAAGGTAAAGATAAGGAGTATACCGAGCTGATAAGTTCGTCCTCACCTCGGATACCAGACGTATCAGGTTGAGAAAGAAGCATGGTATTGCTTTCGACTCTATCCATTGGAACATTCCGGTCTCCGTCTTCCTCAGTCTCTGTCGTTTCATGTCGCGAAGTATCGAGCATTCAACGGCAGGGCTTGCTTTCGAGGCTTTCTGGGGACGCTCCTCTGCAGAAACCTCGTCCACCTTCCCTCGCTTGTCCCTGTGGCCATCCTGGACGTCATCTGCCTTCCTCTTTCTTCTTTTTTGCTGGCGCTCTAACTGCTCCGGTGAACGTTCCTCCTCTTCAGCTTCAGCATTGGGGGAACCGCGATCGCGATCCCTGTCAGTCGATTCGCTCTGCTTGTCCTTCTGAGTTGATATCTTCGAATCACGCGGTCAAAGTCGTCTTTATTTTTGCAATATCTCTCCCGCCATGATTGCCAAGTGTGATTTTTGCTCCAGCTCCATTTGCGGTCAGCCTGTCGCGACGCGTCAAAAACGGGGCAAAGATGGAAGACACATGTTGACGCACATCCTCGACCAATGTTTTGTACACCAAGTTTCCGCTACGACCTTGTGGCCTCGGTGCATATTTCGAAAGGTACTTGGCAAGTAGCTTGTCGTCATCCTGAGTGTAGTGTGGCGTCTGTGAACAGATCAGCATTTATATGGCTATTTCATTCTTAGAGTAGAAAAATATACAGACGGCATTCTGCCGTGCCTCGCCGTTGCCATCGAGTATCAAGAACGGAAGGACAGTACTAGGTATACTTTTGTGAGGCCAAGACAAGATCAACAGCAGTACACGTCGTGTCACGCTTCCACGTGCCGATATCCTGTCACGTGTCAACCACCCGATATTTTATTTACGCTTTGCAATTGTAACTGTCTATTCTAGAGCTCCCGGCTGCTTTCCTCCTTTTCGTTCTATGCCAAGCCCTTTCACTCCGACATCATCAATTTTTAGCTAAACGTTTCCACTGTGGTTTGCATCCTAATGATACTTGGACTTGGCGTGTGCCATGGCACTCTTCCGCTGGAACCCCTCATTGCAATGTCTGACCTTGTTTCCTCTTCAAGTCGACGTTTGGCTAAACTAGGGAGGATATATCCATCCGATTCGATTGCTTATCCTGACCCTTCACACTATCGGCGATGGCTGAAACCGCTTGGCGCTCCAAGACTGACTATCCTGCTTCTCTCCTTCCGTTTTCATCCAAAGCCGTTACCTTCCTGTTGCATCTAACGAAGTACGAAGTTTAATTGCTGTGTCTCCCTCAAGGAAGAGTCATGGCACCGTTGCCATAGTCTTGGCTTGTCGATTTGCCTTTGTCTTCATGCGCCATGAACAACGTATAAAAATGCATGTTGATTGCGTCTGCTTATTTTGACTGAGTTTTCCCGAATCCATTTCCTTGCGCCTCGAAATGGCGTACACAGAACATGACTCTTTGTTGAAATTTTCGGAAACGGGTCGCTATGATGCTTCCAGTGATCTATCGGTTCGAGCACTCGGTCCATTGGAAATCAGCCCAAAAACAAGACGAAACATACTCATCAGTATCTGGATAGCTCAATTCCTATCCGTGAGTGAGCAACTTGAATCTCATTTTCTTTTTTGCTCTGATTAATCGCACTCTAGGCATTAAATCGTCAGACATCCACATCATTCACTCACTGTCCCTCTTCTGACGATGCTTTTAGTGACGCTGGTACCAACGAGTACGGACTCCACGTGATACTGAATTCGCCTGCTTCATAGCATCCTCAATATCATCGTTTCAGTGCTACCTTCCATATCATCTGATTTCCACAAGTCGAATGAAGCCAGTTTGGTTGGAACATCGTGCGTATCGCCAACACCACCACGACGGCCGTTAGCTCAGTCCGAACCAGCTATGTTCTGGCGACGTGCACATTCACACCTCTCTATGGTCGATTATGCGACGTGATGGGTAGGCGAAGAGCAAACCAGTCCGCCATCATTCTAGCCGGCGTTGGCATATTGTGCTGTGGTTTTTCGACAAGCATGGAGATGCTCATCACCTCACGATTCGTGAATCCATCACGTATGTTCGTCTGCGTCGATTTTCCTGACCGGGTTCTTGTAGTGTTCAGGTTTGGGTGGCGGCGGAATATTCGTAAATGCTTCGTAAGCATTCTCGACCATTTTTCCAGTCACTCAACTATAAAGGCCACCAGGATTGTCACCAGCGACATGTATAATCTCAGAGTGAGGTGTTAATTCTGTTGCAATTGGCTCCATGCTCAAGCGCTATCGTTGCTCAGTCCCGAGGATTCGTGCAGAGCATTGGAGGAATTTTCTATGGCGTACGGATACTGCTTTCCTGCCCTATTCGTCGCCTAATGACTTTTTACCCATTCAGTTAGGAATGGGCTTAGGAGGTCCTATCGGCGGATTAATCACGGATTGGTGCGAAGTGTGCTTTCTCGCAGATAAATGCTAACGAACACTCACGCTGTGTATTTTGTAAGGCTTGGGTGGCGATGGGCATTCCTTCTTCAATTCCCCTTCTTCCTGCTATCATTCACCCTGACAACTTACAATCTTACCTACATCATCTCTGTAAGCCGATATGCATATCCCGGCGCTGATGTCGTTGATGTGGCTGTCTGTGGTGTCAGGAATCGTGCACGCCAGCTAAGGAAATTCTCAAAAAGATTGATTATGGCGGAACGGCCACGCTCATGGGATCAGTATGTGCTTCTTCTGTCTTTTTCACCTCCGACACCTGATCGTGCTAGATCGCGTCGGTTCTCTATTTCCTGAACTCTCACTACAATGAAGGCAGAGTGGTATGTATTGTCTTCCTGGTACGCCGCAGGACGCTAACTATTGTACCAAGTGGGCCGATCCGAATGTATACCTGACCTTGATCGCAGCGTGTGTGCTTTTCTTGGCCTTCCTCTTCATAGAAGCCCATGTTGCCATTGAGCCGATTCTCCCTCCACATCTGTTGACGGAAAAGGTTCCCTTTCTCGTGGGGTTCAGCAACGCCTTTGTCGCTGTCTGCAACGTGTCCGTTACGTATTATTTCCCGATGTGGTTCCAGACTGTTATGCTGTCTTCAGCATCAACCGCAGGTACGCGCATCACTCCCTTTCGAGATGGTCGCTTGCAGACAATCACGTCGTGCCGTCTTCAGGACTGCACTTGCTGCCGAACAGCGTTTGCATATCCACTGGCTCAGTTTTCGCCGGGTAGGTCGTCCGTCGTTCTAATGCCAGTCGCTAACGGAAACTCTTGTCCCAGGTGGATGATGCGAAGGACAGGGACATACAAAACCCTCAACATGACATTCGGCTGTCTCCCTTTCCTCGCTGCGCTACTGCTCTTGCACATGAACGAAAGCTCCGGACCAGCACATCTATGGATGAGCATCGTACGTGCCTTTTCTTGACCGTTCTTCGAAGTATGCACTAGCCGACTATTCTAATGTCCAGATGCCTTTGGGTTTCGGCAACGCCATAGTCTTACAGACGATGTACAGTACGTCCGCTAGGTAGTCTCCGTGCGTTGCTTCCCTCACTGTGAGTCAACCATTCCTTCAGTCGCTCTGGTGGCACACCTGCCCGAGTCTCAAATGGCGATAGGCACCGGCTTCGCTCAGCTACTCCGGGGCCTAGGTGAGTACATGGCCTACCTTCCAACATGCAATCTATCTACCCGGACATGCAGGCCAGGTTGGGGGCTAGCGACCGCGTCCGCGATCTTCCAGTCCCAGCTTGACGCGCAGCTGTACAAGAATATCCACGCACCCGACGCAGCTGAGGTATGCTCGCTCCACATCGGTCGACTTGCAAATTTGAACCCCATGTCCTGCACCATTCCTCGCGTGTGCGTTCTATCGTAGCTCATCGTGCGCATCCGCCATTCGGTGCGCCTCATTGGGGAGCTCCCTCCCGATCTGCAGCGAATCGTTAGGGACGCCTACGCGACGAGCATAAAGTCCGTCTTCACGCTGGCCGCCTGCGCATCCCTTATGGCGTATCTCAGCAGACTGCCGGTGCGTATTCTAATCTAGGTTCTTGCGTGATGACCTCCGCTTCACTGCCCTCCAAGATCCCGGACAAACACCTGGGAGAACACCATGCCCCGAGTGACGAGACGACGTCGGAGAGTGACGATGACTCGGCGTCGGCATGCTCTATTCGTGAGTATGGTGCTGTGCCACGGATAAAAGGAAATCCTTCGGAAACCGTCGTAGTCGTGCATAAGTGACTTGGAAGCGAAGTCGATGGATAGCCCGTCATGGTGTTCTCCACCCAAGCCGTACCTAGACTACCGTGTAGTATCAACAATAGACACCACTTATCCTTCTTTTGCATGATTAGGTGTCGTCAAAGCTCACAATACAAGCCGTTTCATCGGCCGGTCATTGTGTCAACTTAAGATCCACAGACGTTAAGAAACCTAGTGTGAATGACATCTAGATGCTCTATCGGTGTATGTCCTTGGTAAATTAGGCTCGGAAGCTCGTATTACGATAATCTCCGTAACTCCAATTGAAGCAATCCTGAGAAAACGCATCAACACTCACGGGCAAATGCATCTCGATTGATTATGTACTCACCACGCAATCTTCCTCGTCCTCCAGCGGTGGAACTTCGGCGCCGCTCGCCTGGTCCCAGTCTTGGCTTAGCAGGTTGTCGATGATGACCTTGATCGGGTGCTTTCTTAGATCGACGCTCCAGTTCAGCCTGTTGACAGTGTCATAGCGCATAACCTTGCCAAGATGGCATCTTTCAAATGTCAATCACAGGCGCTCCATCGTAAAAAGATGAAGTCGTACTAACCTGGTTTCCATTGCAAAACCTGCAATAGCGCAATAGGACGTTACCCCGTTACAGGTGCCCATCGGAACTGGCTGGAAAACACCAAATCAATGTTTGTAAGATCTGGGAGACGATGTTTGAACTCACGTCCGCAGTGTGATAAACATGAGTTATGTGTTGCGTGGAGGGCTGTTTGTCAGATAAGCGACGTTGTCCCAGGTATACTAAAGGGGAACATACAGGTGAAGGCAAGTGGAGCCGTCTTGCTGCCGATTTCTCTCCTGGAGCCTCAAATGCAACGACTGGCGCTCCAAAAGTGACCCCTATTAGAGATGCGAGTGCACCGCCTAGCGAATGTCCTATTATGGGGGTGAAATTTTGTAGGGCATATGAACAGAGCTCGAAAAACGCACCAGTTACCCAGATGGTTGCATCTGGATACATGTAAGACACGTTATTATAAAGATTCTGGAATAGAGAATTAGCAAAGGACGCCATACCGGAGGGGCGGGGGACAACTCACAATACCAACAGGGTAAAACAGACTATCTTCATTCAAAGAGTCCTCGATGCAGTCCTCATCACAGCGGTACTCCCCACAGTAGCATCCGCATACCGGGGACCACGTCGGGCCAACGCGCGCGCAACAGCAGGAGAACAAAAGGTTGTCGTTGAGTTTGTCTTTTCGCGTTGTTGGCCCACCTCCGCCGGCCATCCAACCAGCAGATGTTCCTTTGATAGATATAACGACAGTCGAATTGTCGTCTGAGACAAACACATGTCCTCTTAAACCGTCTGCGTCTGGCTCCCATCCGAAAGGATGGCTCTGCTGGATGTTTGAAAGGCGGTGCATTGTAGGTAGAAATGAGAACTCACATTATTCCACTTGTTATCCAGCTCATACCATTCAGATGGAGCATCAGAATACGCATTATAAGTCATCATAGCTAGCTGAAGCAACGTTTCGCGTTTCTGAATATCTGGGCCCTTTACAACGTCGTCCGTCCATAATGATGCCTCGGACGGCAAACGGCGTCTACTAAGCATGCGAGCGTTCGCGAACGAGTTGAGAGACTCCGGAACATGGACTTGGGTGTTCATGGATGGTATATTGAACGTTTCTGCCACAAAAGACTGCGGAATATCCGCAAAGACCGTGCGGAAATCGTCCGACATGGCGTATTCATGACGAAGCGTAAATTGAAGCGTCAGAGGGGGTTCGTAGGCTTGGTTGGACCATAATAAGCTTGCAATTAGAGACCGTAGTGCGGTAGGAAGCAAATAGAACATTATGAGGCGCGTTCGTGCATGCAGGACCTTGTGTACTTTGTGCAAGGCTGCAAAGCCGTGGACGCAGAGTGTGTGTGTAGTTATGATCACATGATAGACTGAGAACGTGACTCGATATTTAGAGTCCATTCTGGCGCACATCGCGTAATGGCACTCTTCTGACTCCGTCGCGTATACCCAATACGGCCCTTCTACGACCGATACTGACCGCAAAAGTCCATATAGAAAAGTCTGGGACTCACGAGGATAGGCCTCGTTCCAGGCTCTATTGTCAATGGTACTACATGGACACACAAGGCTGGGAAATTTTGGTCCCTGCCATCCAGCATTCAGAGGACGTATCTTGAAAGCAAGCATCGCACAATGTCATTGGAGCTCACCCTGGCTCAGAACGATCCTATCAATACACTGCTCGTAGCGCCAGATGGTCCATTGTACGAGATATCCACCCCTAACGATCAGCCTGGTGCAGCGACAAAGATAAGACGCATTGAGGGTGAAATCAGCACAGGTTATATCAGCACAGAAGTTGGCGTCATTAGGCAGCATGAATCACAAAGTACAAAGTTACAGGTCTTTGCCACAAACCTTGAGCTCGTTCTCCATCCCCTCAGCAGTTCTGGAGCGGAAAAGTGAGCTAAAGGCGTAAACTGATGACCTCATGCGTAATTTTCCTCTTCTTTTAGCTCATGGTCATTCACTGGCCCCGATAACCGATTATACAAATGGCAAATCCGTCTTCGTTCTCCAGTGGTACGCCGTTCGTATTACAGCCACGTATCGGGGCTGTCTGATGAATCTGCTTTCGGATCTGCAGTTGATCATGGATGGCCAGCCCGCCACGCTTCTCGCTCGATACCGACGCGCAAAACTTGGCATTGTTTCCCGATCCCGTCGTGCGTTTCTAGAGGTGTTTCCTTCTGGAATACAAGTCCTCGATCTTGTGGTCGCCACTTTCGTATCGTTCATGAGGCAAAGAGTGGCCATTGACTACTATTCGCCGATTTGAAGTCCTGGGCATTATGTGATGGTTCAAATTTTGAGTACGTATCATTACCTATTCTGTGAAGCGTCCGATAAGAACCATGATAAAGCTCGCGATTGGTTGCGGCATACCTAAAGTAGTGCCGGACCTTGCATCCAATAGGTCATTGTGCTCGATAAATGGCACCCGCTGTACTTTGTAGGATCGATCATTATCATCTTGTCTTCTTGGGCTATCGGTCGTGCCAGAATTGGTCGACGAACGACCGTGGCAAAATGGAACGTAACATGCTTCTGGTTTACTGCTTGCAGTATAACTTTCGCCACTGTTCGCTGACAGGTCCCCATCTGCACCGGCATGCACTATAAATCAAGCTCACCTGTCCAGTTTTCGGTCTTTGTGGCCGTTTCCCTCGTACAGCGCATCGAACGATGAGCCAAGCCTCTACTTACAGTGGTTCGTGTCTATGCGGAGCGGTGAGATACCAAGCCACGGGCGAGCCGTTCCGTGTCCTGGCTTGCCACTGTCGAAATTGTCAAAAGACGACCGGGTCGGCTTTCTATGCCAGCGCCTTCTTCAGACCCAGTGTACGTCGTCCCGCTCGTAGCATGCTGATTTGCTTCATGGCCGGGGACTGTGTTATTTTACAGCAAGTCGTCATGACATGCGGAGAAAAGACGTTGAAGACATTCGTAGACAAGGCCACTTTGAGAGGCGTCCCACTCTCCCGATCATTTTGCCCTGAATGTGGCTCCAACATGTTCGTGAGCAATGACCAAGACGACTTCATAGGCTTAGCGGTCGGCACTCTGGATGAAGACAGTGACTCGTGGAGTGAGTCTATATGCAATTCGTTCTTCATGACAGACGTTGAGGTTGTCGTCGTCCTGCAGATCCCACAGAAGAAATTTTTCTCACCGACAAAAAACGTTGGGTTGTAGAATTGGACGTCCGATCTCGGACTACGTCCAATCTTTAGAATCATGTCCACCAGCATTGGCAGCGATTGTACAAGAGTTTTTCCTAGGGTTCTGCTAAGTTTCGGGTGAATTTGGCTTGCAGACGCTGCTGAACTGAAGTGAAGAGGTATGTATGAGATTTATGAAGTCCCATGATCAGGGCTGGACATGAGGCATAGCGTCTCGGCGTTTTATCTTTTCGCTGAACTGTGATCACTATGCCGGTTCTCCCTAGATGTCAGATGCGCAGCAGGCAGGCACTTCTTTGATCGCAGTCACACCACCGTAGGGTAGATGCTAGTCACTTGAGTGGACTACAGCTCGTCCTGCACAGCCTATCACGAGCTATGGCTTCTTCCGAAGAATAAAAAGACAGCATCCTCTCTGCGGCTATCTGCTCATACCTGACTAACCCCAGCGAGTCGGATGAACCTCTATCTCACGGACAGCTCTCCCATCAACGCAAAGTTCACCAACGCCGATGGTCTAGTCCTCTACAAAGTCGACACGCCGATGAAGCTGGTGGGGAGAAGATCCACCATCACGCGGGTCGTTCCCAACGACGTGCTTCGGAAGAGCGACGAGGCCGACTTTCAGGACAGATTTGTTCCCCTTGCCGAAATTGAATACAGAGTTGTCGGATCTTCTGTGATACGGTTCGCTGGGACTGAGGTTGAGACGAAGACCTACTTTCGCAAGGAGGGTTATGGACTCTATGGCGCGTACGTTGAAGTAACCCGTTTCAAGGATTTCGGACCGCTGATTGAGTCATGTACTAGGCATCGTGTTTTTGCAGGTCCAGACGGCAAAGAGTACAGATGGATGCTCGGTTTGCTGGAACCTGAGGTTGGGACTTTCTTCCAGCGTGCGGCGTCTCAGACTGGTTGATCTGACCTTTCTAGTTAACTATCAACAACGACGAACGAACTCCCATCGCTCGATTTCACCGAAAGAATTTATTCTTTTCCAACAAGTTTGGACGTGCTTGCCTGGAGATATTGCCTGCAGGACAACATATGGTCGACACCATCGTCGTCACCTTTGTGTACATCGAGAAAATACGCAAAGAAAGGGAGCGCATGGTTACTCACCCTCGCGGCGGTGGCGGTCCCTAATTCTGCGATGGAATATGAAAGATAAGTATGAATGTGTGTATGTTCGTGGATGCCCAGAATGAGACAAAGAAGTTTGGGGAATTTTTTTCGTACGTATTGGAAGCGAAGGCAGCCCATAGGTTGCCATCGGTTGTATTTTCATAGAAAGACTATTCTCACCACCACATTAGACACATTGGACACGTTGATGCACAGTCCGTCCGATTGCACCTGCCCTGCTGTAGTGATTGTTAAGGAGACGTGGGTCCTTGACCAAAAGGGGTTAAGTTCGGATCCCACTGCGACGATCGCTTGTCCCTGCCTGGGCGTCAATCAGCACAGCGTAGTGCCGCTGACACACTGGCCGGTGTGCACATATTTCTTTTAAAGCAGAGTGCTGGCCTCGAGGCTTCCATTCAGTGGCCATGCATCTATATCTCTCAAACCGCTCTCCGTTGAACTCGACATACGCAGATGAATCAGGCCAGGCCATGTTCAAAGTCGTCACCCCTCTCCGCGTCACCAACCTGTCGTCAGCGATCAGTTGCGTGCTCCCTAACGACGTTCCGCAAACCACTTCGGGAGACGACAACGACACGGAGCCGAGGTTCGCGCATCTAGCACAGGTTGAACACAGGATTCTCACTACGTCGATTATCCGTTTTCGAGGAGAGGAGATAAGAACGAAGGATATGTTCCGAGAGGAGGGGTGGGGTCCATATGGAAGGTAAGTGTCCCTTTTTTTCGCGAGCTGTGCATTGGTCCCAGGATACTCCAAGGCATCGAGTTTTTACCGGCCCCGATGGCGTCGAATACAAATGGCATCTTGGAACGTTTGTCCCGACAGTGAGTTCTGAGGCGATTGATTAGCCATGATTGAAGTACTGAGACAAGCCAGCTGGTCGTCCATGATGAAAAGCAGACTCCAGTCGCGACATTCCATCGCAAAAGCCTTGGCATCATAGGAAAACGTCGACCTGCATCTCTCGAGATCTTTCCAGAGGGGAGCACATGGTCGAGACGATCCTGGTGACGTTCATCTACGTCGAGAAGATTCGCAAAGACAGAGAGCGGGGAGCCAGATGAGAAAGCAGTGAATTACAGCAGCCGAGTCTGCGTTGCCTCGTGCGCCAGTTAGTCGTTTAAAGCAGCCAACATTCGACGCACTTGTGTAAATATTGTAAATGTTGTAATCCATTGTCATGATTCACGCCAGAGACAAAGTTTACAGAGCTGGTAGAGCAAGTAGAGTTCAGCGACGTTTGGTGTGGATCGACAATCGAAAGCAAGAGCCGCGACCAGAACATTTCCTCAAGGTTCAGCGAAGCGAAGGAGAGTAAAGGCAGGGCATTATGCGGGAGTCATGTTTTAGTCTCCGAGAATCATGTCGCACAGACGGGATGCTGCCAGATGCCCAGAAAAAGAGGAGCTCGGATGCGAACCTGAACAGCAGAGCGAGACGAAAGCAGCGGCGAGCAACAAAGTAGGCGTAGCGGATCTTGGATTGGATTTTTATATCTTCCAGCGCATTCCACTGCTTCCAAGACGGCGTCTTGGCTGCGGCACTAGAACAACGATGCCGATGGATATAAGAACAACCGTAAATGCCGAAAAGGTACAGGTTGCTGGCATGCCATGACTCGAATTAGGCGCCCATAAGCCAATGTTCGACGGGCAGTGAGAACGTAACAAGCGACTAGATCGGATGAGGAGAGTACATACATTCTTCTGTCATGCAATAAATCGTTTCTTTTAGGCATGAACAAATCCTTCCCTCAGCACCCCCTCTCCCCAAGGTATCATCTGTTCAATCAGTACCAAGCCATTGCTGCTGTGAGATATCAAGCCATGAATTCCAGATAGGAAAAAACGGAACCTGACCACAAATGTGCAACTGGTAAGATGCCGCAGGTGTGGCACAATCGAACCTGAGCTTCTCAAACTTTGCCATCAAAACATGTCCAGGTATCCCCTTTGGAATAGTCTCACTGGTACCAGTGGACCAGCGAGTGCGAGCGACGGGAAGGCGCGGAAACCATCACGGGGATCGAATTTAGAACCCAGCCTTTGCCAACGAATCGGCAAGCCTATCTTTGCGCCTCGGCAAAGCTGCCGTGCCGAAACTTTACCAAACCTTCCTGAATGCGTGGACCACTCGCCCAATGTGGCAAAGCCTCATTACGGACACGCTGTCATGCGATATGAATTGTATCATGCAATGACTTCCGTGATACAGAACATTACCTCACTTCACACAGCATGTCGTTGTCCAACAATAGATGTAACCCAGATATGTATGTACATAGATATATACGGTACAGATGCATGTAGATAGCAGGCAGGATTTCGGAAGTGCGCGCTTAATATTCCGCGAGTGGTATGATTTTACCTGGGTAAAGATAATCTCAGCAAGGACGATGGCGATGCTGTGGTCAGGCTATAAAAGCTCACCTATGTCAGGGTGGTGCGACGTTCTCTTCCGACGGCCGAGGAGCTCCACATCGCCCGTATCAAAGAACGAATACCCAGCTAGAAACACATGCTTTAGTCTCGGTTCCCTTGCGCTTCGTCCAATGCCAGAAATCCACGTACGGATCGCCATCTGATTCTCTTCTGCGCTCTCGTCAGAGGAGTAGCCGTTGATGGGCCTGCCAGTCTTGGAGTCTCTCAGGATGCCGTGGTGGTCGACGAAAGGCGCGGGTCGCTCATTGGCCGAGCGATGGAGCTGGATGAGCAGCCTCTGCATGTCGCACAGATAATTCTGAAGCGTGTCAAGGAACCTTCTCGTCTGCAAATGCTTAGACGATGCGCATCTGTTCCCAAACAAAACATGCAAGGGTCAGCGCCCATCCAGAACGAAGACAATGCAAGCAAACAACAAAGGTCGACCTACATCGAGAGCTTGTTCTCCTTGATGATGTAGCCAATGCCATAGCCTTCCGCCGCAACCGGGCCGAATCCAAACAGACGTAAAGCAGGGTTGCCACAGTTCGAGGTCGAGAGTATCGACGTCCCGAGCGTCTCGTAGCCTGGATCAGTGAAAATCTGTGGCATCTTCGCGGGCGTCGACGTGTCCGGCTCGTCTGACGAAGGGTTCAAGTTCCCGGACATCTGGCGGCGCAGAAGGCAGTATAACGCATACAGATGCCTGACAAAAAGGAACATTCAATCCGTCATGAAACGTGGCAGTGGAGATGGAAAGGCTGTTTTTACCTGTCCTGTCCTAGACCTTGGCTGCATTCTCTTGTCAGCTTGACGTGCCTCTCGCACGCCTTGCGCAACAAGGCGACTTTCTCTGAGATCGGGGCTTCGGAATAGAACGCCTTGGGATCTGGGGTTAAAGAACGCAGCAGAGTCTCGATCTGTCAGGCGCTTACCTTTACGAACTTGACGCTCTCTGGCTGCACAGTTCGAATCGCCTCAGTCCTGCCGTGCAAGAATGCCTTTGTCATCGCCGGCTCGTACGTGCACTCGAATCGACCTGCGCATCCAGAGCGTCAACATCAGCCAAGCCGTACTCCGTCGCCGACGAACGAAAAAAAAAAAAAAAGACTAACCATAAAGCCCGAAATACGCGGCCTGGAACGCCATCTGAACGAACGCGTCCGGGCTGAACCCGTGACTCGTGATAAAGTTCTTGCCATATCCATCAAACTCGAGCGCCTGGCACTCGTTCTGGCATATCAGCGCGCTGAGCCGCGTCTCGGCGAAGCGCACGCCGACACGTAGCTCCGGCGTCATCTTCCACTCGAGCTTCTTCGGCGTCGTGTCGATCGTATCCACGGCCACGGGAGACGACGGCCCCCCGCCGCGGCCTCGGGGCGGCTTGTACGATTTGGCGTGTGGCGAGAGCGGCGCGTGAAAGAGAGTCGGCGCGGATGGGTTGATGGACCGCGCGAGCAGCATCAAGCCCTCGGTGTACACATCCGCGGCGAATCTGGAGAAGCGTGCATCAGCTAGTGTTGCGGGTGGGAGACGGGGATGGGTAACTGACCTGAGCACGGTGTGACCATCGACGCCCGTATGTTCAAAATTGATACCGGCAGCGCCATCCGCACAGACGATAATTTGGAAGCTATCGAGCACGCATCAGCACGCGAAACAGTTCACGAGCCAAAAGTCTGTGCAGTCCAATTCACCTTGTCGTACCACCTATTCGTGCACGTCCCCACCTGTTCGCCGCCCTGAAGGTTGTACGTCCCGCACAAAAAGTTGCTGCAGAGGTCGTTCAGGTTATCCGGCGCGGCGTCATCGAGACACACGACGAACAGCGCGTCGTCGACGATCTCGAGACACGAGGCGTTGTGGCGGTCGCTCGCGAGGATGTTGCGCAGCTGCGACCACGTCTTGCGGTGCTCGGTCGTGAGGACGCCTACCGAGTTGCGGGCCACCTGTTGTGTTGTCAGCGCGGGACATGCAGGCGATACACAAGCAAGAGACTCACTTCCAGTCGGGGGGTCTTGTCCGCGTCTGTGACGATGGCTTGTAGATTGCGCAAGACTTCGCGCTCGGTCAAGAGAGGCAAGTTGTCTTCGTCAAGGACATCAAACCAGTCTGAGAGACATGACTCGTCAGCAGGACAGTGGAGATGACAAGATGGGCAGTACGCACAGAATTGTCCTCTTCTGAGAACGATGATGTGCCTAGAGTCTGACTTTACATCCATTCTGCATCCTCTCTATCCAACAAGTTCAGCTATCAGAATATTTGCAGAAAAACAGAGCGTCCACGAACCTCCGTGGGGATCCTGGAAGTACCAAAAAGTCGGGTATATTGGTCCATATCCAGGGGGACGCCGCGGACGCTGTCCGGTTGCAGGTTGCCTTTCCGGAGATCGTGAACAAATCCTAGTGAGGAGATGATGAGCGACGCGGCTCTGGGTAGCTGGGCACCGCGATCGGGAGTGGGGTCGTTTCTATCATGGAAACACACGAGTTAGCTATTGTCTATTATAATTCTCAATGATAAACGCACTCGAGGACGAAGAATGGGTTGAGAGCTAGAACAACAGGGTCGGAATGCGATAGGTACGATTCATACCTAGAAGCAAACGACGCGATAAGCATGACATGGTATCGAGATCGAAAGCAGAAGCTCAGTACCAAAACTCTTCAATGTAACTGAAGGAAGAGCGTCAGCACACGGCATAAGGACGCAAAGAGAATCCGCACCTGTCCTTCGTCTTTGCCCACTCGATCAGCTTCTCCTGGATCTTCGGACCATCGTTCTCCAAAAAGTCTCTGACCGCCTCCTTCGTCTGCTCATGCTCCTTCTCGTCCTGCAACGATTCGAGGGCATTGAGGTACCTCCGACACGTGTCTTCGAGCGACGGGATGGGGAGCTTGGGCAGATCCTTCTGGTGCGCGAGCGTCGACTGACCGACTGCGGGGCTGAAGTTGAAGAACGAGAACGAGTTAGACATCATCAGGGGCAGCAGCACGACGAGGACAGCAGCAAGGAGCAAAGCGCGGGAAAGGGGAAGGGAAGGGAATGGGAGAGAGGGAGGGAGGAGGGGAGGGAACACAGACGGGGCGATCGGTAATGTCTGAGCTTTTAATTACTCACTTGCCCATTATTTATTATGAGACACACACGACGATCCCGGCTTCCGAAATGGCTGTTGGGGGGGTCAATGATATTCTCCTGCGGGCGGGGAGGGGGAACGAATGGCAAGGCGAGGGAAGGAGGCGAGTGGGGGAGAGAGAAGCAATTGAATTAGCCTATACAGGGCAAGCGGGGTCAGATATAGTCCAGCGCCGGCACGGTACACGCTCGGATTGGCGGTCAGAATCATTTTCAATCATGATTGCATTGGGAAGGAAGGGGGCTCATGATTAATGATTGCGGGGCAGCGCCCCCATGTGGTGCCTGGGCATGAGGACCCCCATGGGCTCGCTGATCCAACCACGGAACGCCGTCCGCGTGGACGGCATCCGCTGCTGTGCGGCGGTTGAGCGTTCTTCATCTCGGCGGCGCGTCTCCGCGACGGTTCGCGGGTCGTATGCAGGCCCAGAACGCTTAGCGGTTCGAGGTTCGTAATAGTCCCACCAGTCCGACGCATTTCGGACGGCAGCGGACGACGCAAACGACAAGATAAACGCTCTTTTTTATCATATCATAGGTTAAAGTATAAAGACACCAACGGCAACGATATCGGCGAAATCAATTCCATTCCATCAATTCCAAGCTTCCACTTCTCCTTTTGTTCATCGTCGTCGTCACCGGGGGCACAGCCTGGAACAGTCGTGGAATTAACCACTGATCACTTGGATGCTAATGGGGCTACATCCATCCAGGGAATAGTGTGGGTGTCCCGTGACGGGCGAGTACACGACATCCAGCCGACCGTTCGCCGAACTATTGCTGCACAACGAAAAAGCGTCCGTCTTGCCTCCGAAGGACAGCAGCGGCAAGCTCCCAGCGGCAGCTGCCGGATCATCCTAAAAAAAGAAAAAGCAAACAAATCACGCCTTCGTCAGTCCGTTGCTTTCAATTTTTAGATCCGAACGCCAGCGCTGAGCGCGATTTACCACGACGCAATAGTCCTGCGCACCGGGAAACGGCGGGTTCGAGGAGATGAAGCTAGGTGACTCGCCGTCCTGCGGCGCAGTCGACGACGCTCTCAGGCTCGGATTTGACGGCGCACGCGGGAAAAAGACTGAATTGGTGAGCGAATAGAAAGGCCATTCGGAGCAGCACGTCGAACACGCCTGAACCGATGCTCGATCAGCATCGTCGTGACGTCCGAGACGGTCAAGAACGAGAGCATGAGGCACACACCGTCAGGATGCCCCAAACGATGTTCGGCACCATCTCAACCGTGATCAGCTTGAGCTTCACCGACGTCGGTCCGCCCGCATCGGGATTCTTGTACACCGCCTGCAACGTAAAGTTTGCCACGTCCGTCGACGTGCACGTCTGCGGCTCTTCCGACGCCGAAAACCGATACGTAGCGATCCGGTCCTGATTGCCGCAGTACTCGCCGTGGTCCGCGACGCAGACCATCCGACAGTCGTCGTCCGAGACTCGCTGCGATGCCGCGTTCAAGGAATCGCCGCACCCTGCGGTTGACGAGTGCGGATCAGTGGGCCGAATGGAATCACTGTAAGGCTTGGTAAGAAGCAAATTACGCACAGCATTCGTGTCCGTTCTCCATCCCCGCAAACTGGTACCCACCCAACGACTTGCAAGCAGCCGTGCACGAATCCGCCGTAACGCCGACAGGGATGGGATTAGGAACGGCGAGCGTCCTCTGACTGATGCTATCCCTAGAGACGTTCCCAACGACTGAGTAAAAGCTATAAAACACGGCAAAACGCGTCATACGTCAGACAGCCTTGGTACGTCCACTGACCGTCCGAGGTCGTTTGCACAAACACTGGTCCCGGTTGTCCGCTGTACAAGAGGTTCAACCTGCCAGAGGCGCCGCACGATTCGGACGAATTACCGCTGCAGCCAAAACTGCAGTCGCTCAGCGCCGTGAGCTGGCCCGGGTTTTGGATCGTCGAGTCGCAATCTAGAAGACATTCCATGAGGAATCCAAGGCAGTAGCACATGGCACGGCGTACAGCATTCCTGCGTATCGCACAGATCGACGTAGAGAATCGATCAGCTCACGGTTGACAGAAACTGTTCAGCATTAGTGGCCTTACCCCTGATCAGATTCGAGTACGAGGTCAGCGCGAAACGCTGACTGAAAAAAAAAAAAAAGACGAGTGAACTCACTGGAAAATTCGACTCCGGCATAAATGTAACCGGACGTCTCGCAGAACGATATGCACGATTCCACCGTCATAGAATCTGAGGTCGTAGACGTGGCTGCAAGAGTCCTCGCGGTCGAGATATCCCTGTTGTGCTAAACTCAACACTGACAGAAAGCGTTGAGGCGAAGACCAACACACGTGTAACAACCCAGAGATGTCCAATTTCCGGGTAAGATAGATGGGATAGACTGTGCGAGGATAGCCTGCATAGAAAGCTTAAAGAGTCGGCCAGTGCATCGGACAAGAGACTCACAGGAAAATAGATAATAGCATAGATACTGAGCAGAGAAGGACGAACCAGAAGCGTTGACATAGCAGTTGAGAAAGAGTCACCCTCGCAAGCTCAACACTCGCCCAGATGCTCGTTTTATAGCCGCAGGTGCGACGCTATTCTTGCCCCTTTCCCATTCTCAAGGCACTGATGGGGCGAAGATAGCAGCCAGAGTCAAGGAACGCCTTCTATCTCCCATGTCCGTCAACAATTTTGCGGAAAACAGTCGATCCATATTAAAGCGGCAGCGACGGAGGTGTCTGAAACGAATCTCACACCATGCACAAGAATGATCGGGCCAGGCCTGTACAACTGTCCACGGGTGGCATTTGGCCTGCACGAGCGGAATCTTAACGGCGAGTGGCGAGAAAGGAACGACATGAAGAATTTAATTTTGAATGAGGGGGGCCCGATAGAAGGACGTCAGCGGCTTTAGTTGGGTGCTAGAGAGGAACCCATCTGTCTGAATATGACGGATGTGATGATAGCTCCGGATTAGCGGACTCTGGAGATGAATTCCATGAGGGCAATTTGCAACGCTGGCCAAGCACGCTTCGCGGGCTCAGGCCGGAACCTCGAACTTCATGGCGAACCACCGCAACGATGCAAGTCTTTAACTTTCCCCAAGTGACCCTGATTCTTCCTGTCTTGAGCATTATATTGTTATGACCTTATCGTTGCGACCTTGTGGGCACAGGAAGAAAGGAGAATGAACATGGTTGAGGAAATGGATATTGAAATCGCTGGAACAAGTGTACATACAGTAGACGAGTGGTGTGATCACACGAACCCTCCGCTGCATTACGTCAGCCAAACAAAGGTGCCAAATAAACCGCTTCCGTGTCCCTCATGGACATCAAACGCTGAGCATATTGATTCCGCTGATGCCTTCCAGCAAGCTCTGCGGGTCGTTATGGCGATTCTCCACCTGTGGCGAGGCAAACCTTTCTACATAAGCTAGACCTTTTCCGCAGAAACGGTCGTCGCAAACTTCTCTTTTTTTTGCCTTTTCTGATTTTCCGAAATTTGCCAAGGCAATTTATCGACATGCGCTTTCATGTGCATACGCATCCCGCATCTCTGGTCGTCAGCAATGATTCGCGATGTTCTACATACGCCTCCACAGCCATGATCTCGTCAATAATCTTGAACCACAAGAACGAATCATGAAACCCAGTGAAGGAGATCAGGCAGCGATCACTCGTCGCATGACGACCGAGCATAATGACGTGATGGCTCAGGGTGCCAAGCGAGATAATTCAAGGGTTTCCGTTTAGAAGGCTCTGACGAGCTCTGATTGGCGCAAGTGAACTTATATTTTTTCTTACGCCGTCGTTGTCGCATTTTTTATACCTCGCCGCACGTCCAGCGCCCAGTCGTTCATTTCAACTCACGCCCCCTTCACGAGTTCCCTCCTGCGCACTCGAGGCCTCAGCGTCCGCGCAGCCCCAGTCGTCCTTTCTTTCCTTCAAACACACTCTTTCCTTGTTGCATTGTCCCAACTCTAGAACAATAGACTAGAATGCGGCTTGCTGGCTTCGTCGCCGTGTCGATCTGGTGGAGTCTCGTCAGCGCGCATCTGTCGGCATGGTCCAAGGGCATGTATTGCCTCAACGTGAGTGCCTTGCACGACGAGTGTGGACGTCCTTTGTTGAAAAATCTACGTCGAAGGGAAACACAGGCGCTATAGATCTAAATTCATATAGTATCGTCGCGCCGCTGTACCAGCTGTCCAAGAACGATTGGTGGTGTACGTCTTCCATCTTAAACAACGTGCCGCTTGGTCATAACTCCCCTGTAGTTCATCATGTCAACGGCGTAAGGCACATATGCTCCTTCGCCACACAACACAAGCAGACTTCTATGAATTAGTGCGACAACTTTCCTCCTGCGGATGGCGACTTCCTCGAACTGTATGGGCTTTCCTTCTCATTTTCGCAATGTGCTATCCTGACGGTGCATTGCACGCAAGCCCGGCCGGCGGTCAGTTCACCGTCGAGCTCGCTTCAAACCGCGCCAAGACCACTCTATCTTACAGCGGAAAATATTCTTCCGACTGGCCAGATGGAGGGAACTACCCCGAGGACTATGTGAGAGCTGTACTTTATCACCGCGTTCATCGAAGATTGAATTTTTGGTCGTCGAGAATGTCCCAAGTTGCATTATCTCCCCGAACAGTGAGGCCGAACCGTCGCTCAAGTTCAGGTATGACGGCGCTGAATATGTTTTCCATCCTCAGTGCACACGCAAAATCAATCCATGGCAGCTGGAACTGCCTTCGCCATTTCCTATCAGGTAAGAACCCATACCCGTAGCAGAAGAGCATCACGCCAACTAACCAACCCAACAGTCGGACATCAAACAAGTGACTGAGGAAAATCTGGTTGTGTTTTCCGTTCGTTACCAGTGCGCGCAAACTTTCCTAGCACAAGGATCAGCGAGCTGATTCACTTTGCGCCAGTACGCCTTGGAAACGCATCGCCACGTACGACGTCCCTGCGTCCCTGCCCGCGTGCCCTCCGGGAGGATGCATCTGTGCTGTAAGTCATTGTCATGTCGTGTGCCGTGGTCTTCGCGGGGCTGACATACTCATTGCCAGTGGGGATGGGTGAGTTCCGTCGGCATCTTCATCTCGCATTCTCACCAGAGCGATTTACCCGAAACGCCATGCGTCAGATTCCCAACGGGTAAGTAGCCGCTTCTATCACTCCGAAGGACAAGACTCAACGAACATTTCCTCATCCGCTTATCCCAGTTGCGGCCAGCCCAACATGTACCACCAGCCCTTCAGATGCAAGGTCACCGGCGCGAGCTCCACGACGCCCGTCGCGCAGGGCAAGCCCCCTGTCTGGTGCGAGGACGACCAGTCCAAGTGCGTCAAGGGCGCGAAGCAGATGATCTACTGGAATCAGCAGGACGGGAACAACATCGAGGTCAGCGGCATGGATCTTTCCGGCCACCCACGATCCCCGGCGTACAACAGCAAATGCGGATTCCCTGATGGTGAGCGAGACCTTGTCGCGTTGCAACATTTAGCCCTATGGGGCACTGATGTCCTTCCTCACTGTATTTTCGATCGATCGTTTTAGGCGCCCAGAACGATATTTTTGTCGCGTCGCCCGTAAATGGCAACGCTGTTGAAAGTGAGAATAGTGCACCTCCGTCTAGTTCATCTGGTCCTGTTCCTGCGAGCACGAGTCCGGCGGCACCCAATGGCATGCCATCCACTGACGTGTCGTCAAACTCGAACAGCAACGAAAATAACAACACGCCCTCACCTTCTCCCTCAGCCTCACCTTCTCCCTCGCCTCCTCCGACCCCTTCGTCAGCTCCGTCTTCCCAGCCTCCCTCATCCAGCGCAGAGCCCGAGTCGGACAACAACACTGACAAGGGCAACGGCGACAAAGGCCACGACGCCAACACCGGCAATAACGCCAACAGTAACACCAATACCAATACTAACCCTCATCCCAACCACAACCCAGGCCAATGCAGGCGGAAACGCGCTCGCCACTCGAGCGACACTACTACCACGGGCTTCAAGCGTTCTGAAGCGCCGGTAAAACGCTCGCGCCGCTTCCATAGACGCAGAGCGACCACGGTCTCCGTATGGTGAATGGATACCATCTTCTTTGATAACAATTGTCGCCACATGGCCGCTCTTCCTCGTCCTATCTGTGCATACATATTTGTGACTAACATGCTTGGTGCTGCCGGGCCCCAGCACCATCGCTTCATACTTCTATTGCCAATACATACTGCATACCCTCCATTTCATCGTACACAATCTCGTTATGCAAAGCCATAGCTGACACGCCTGCACATACATTTTTTTTTCTGCCAAGATTATAGGTGCAACCTTTCTTTTTCCTTGCTGCTAGTGTCCGCATTCTATAGTCCATGTCCTCGGTCAGTTGAACAAACCATCTTCAGCGTAGACGCTCGTTTCAATGCATTGACATTGGCTGGTCCTCGATCCCTGTACTTGTGTTGGGCTGAATTGCTGTGCTGGGGTAGATTTTATCTCGTACGCGGCTACAATGCTTCCCAAAATCAACCCCATCGACTTTTCAATCCATGTTTGCAGGATCAAGTCGCCTGACTAGAAATCCGCCTTACCCTTTTTTCTAAGCACGTCAAACCCCAAGCAATCGACAAGACATAAACATTTCCAGGATCACAACATGTCTAGGAGGTATGCGAAACTATGCGGACCACAGGCGGGACGGGATAGCGTGCTCGGTGAATGCCGATGAAAGTTTGGCTGGATTCTTGCACATGTATCCTCAAGGACAAACCCTCTTAGATAGCTGTGGCACAGCTACGAAACTACGAGGCGGCGATGATGATCTCCACAGCATGTAGCCGTGCTACTCGGCCAGCATGGACTTACGGGGATGAGAATGAGGCGGAGAATGCTTGCTAGGCCTGATGGGCAAAGGAGCAGCCAGATGTCCCGAACTGGAGTATGACAGGTCCGAGAATGGGCTGACGATGCGAGGTCCTTACCTTTCCCAGGCTCGTCCATCACAGGCAGAGTGCAGGGGCGCCGCGCCGCTCTCAAGCTGCCTCTCCGCCTTCTTGAGCATCCATCACACCCCATATCATACGTGAAGGAGATAAGATGGAATAAAAGGGGCGACTGAGATCTGAGATCTGAGAGCCATACTGTAGCGTTTCGGACTTCATTGATAAGGTTATTCAACACTTCCATTTGGAGACATGTATACGACAAAGCTGCTAACAAGCACGTCTGCGTCCTACATCCGTGGACAACCTTTGCCATAGGTATTTATAGGCAGTCCCCTACCACTTCATACTCCTACTGAACTACCCAACTACTCATGCATCCTTCTCTCAAGAGCATCAAGAAATGTTGAGTCGTTCTCCAAGAATGCGAACACACATGCATAATCACTAATGATGTGATATCTGCTTCGACAGTCATCACGAAATTATTTGGGCGTTGCGATCTGCCACCTCTGCCTCTGCCCATCCACACCAATGGAACCATGATCATGATGGGAGGCCTCGATGTCGTCCCCCCTCACACCTTCCGCCGTGAGTTTGTCATCACCTTTCAGCAATCTTACTGAGGTATGACAATCGCATGCCCATTCAGTTCACGCTCAGCGTTGCTCATTGCACTCTGCTCATGTGAAACCCAGGAACACTGTTGTCACAATGTGGTCTGGTCAGAAACATGTACGTCTAACTCAGGTCAAGCTTGCATGAGGTCCTGCTCAGCAACGCCTCGCACTAGCATCCGAGCGTACCTTCTTGTTTGTCAGATATTTTTTCTTCAACTTCGGACAGACTTCATTGTGCAGTGTTTTATTCGTGATCAGCTCACCTTCTCTATATGCCCTATGTTTGTATCAGCTGTACTTCTTTGCTGTACTTGAACTCAATTGACTAACCCATATGCCAAATGCTGGTGAGAACATCAGAGCAGTAGTGTTTGCTTGACCATCCGTCCAAATGCTCCATGTATGCTCAGTCCCAGAGATGTAGATAAAATAAATTCTAGCGCCGCAGCACAACGACTAGAAGGATAATCCGATATTGTTTATTCCAGTGATGTCTCCCACAGAGCCAGAGCATATCTGAATGGGTCAAGAAGCTTTCATGGTCGTAGGGGTGATTATGGTGTTTTGTCGGTTTTTCGGAAAGCCATTTTTGTTTCCAAAAGGAAATAATTCAGAAGAACACCCCTCCCAGAATCTTGGTTTGGCTCAACTTTTGGTGTTCCATATCATCCTCGCTGTGGTGGATTTCCCACTCTTCCAGATCCATCTCACAAAATGAATCCAAAGCCTTCGCGCCCAACCACACCCCCACCCTGAGGATGCCCAACATGCTGAGCATGCCGAGACTGACTCCTGCCATGCATTCCATGGCCATGACCCTGCCACCACTGTCACTCACCACGTCCATGGCACACAAGAGTTTGGTCCTCAGGAGTGGCGTGTGCATCACGAGCGTGGAGAGTGCGAAGAAGAAGAGGAACACCGCGGGAGGCGTGAGGGTGCGAAAGATCACGGCCTGGGTGAGCTGTGGGGAGGAGATGCGGTGTTGTTGGATGAGCGCTTGGAGGGTGCATAGCGCATGGGGTTGGGCAATTCGAGGTCTGCGGGGCTTTGATCGAGATGCGTGGTCGGTCCTGATCAAACGTCATGCCCAGTCAGAAACCCATAAATTGGGTTGAATTTGTATGTATTGTATCATATTGGCTATAAGGTAATATAAAAAATCTTTAAACATGGCAATTTTATATGTCATCAAATATTACCATGCATTTTCTCATGTTGAGATATAGCTAATTCGCTGTAATACCTGACAATATATGACGAGGCCATTCAGTCATGCATTTCATTCGTATTCTGTTCCATTCTCTGCTATTTTAGTATCACACAATTTTTTACAATAGAACAGCTTATTTTATTTGCCACATATTATTACACATTATTAATTACAGGGAATATGAAAAAATGAGTGAGAAAATGGCAGAAAAAAAACACACACCTAAGTCGCCCGGAGGCAGAGAAAAGGTGATGAAGAAAGAAATGGTGACGAAGAGCGGATGAGCGAAGTCGTGACATGGCGAAGCAATGGCCAGGGCAATGTGCATGCGCAGATGGGAGCACTAATGGGAAAAAGGCCGTGGTCAGCGCGCAACCGGAAAACAGCTGCGCAAGGCTTACCTTTAACCGTTTACTTTTGTTTCTTCTCTGCATTTGCGACTTTTTGCTGTGCTGGATGAGCTTTGTTTAAAATGTACAACATGTAGGACTTACCGCTGATTTAGTATGCTCGTTGTAGACCTGTTACAAATTAATACAATACACAACGACCGCGGAAAGGGACTGACCTTTTTTGCTGCAGCAGACAAAGTTTTATAGAATGCCTCGAAATCACACTTGAGGCCCCCGGGATTGTCATCAAGCCATTCCTTCATGGCAAAGTTCCTGACAGAGGTTAGCTGAGTCAACCGATTCACAGATGTGACAGACGTACTTTTCTGTAAACCCTGTCCCAACGACGGCTGGTGCGCTCGACTTGCCCTGCCGTTCATGCTCTTTTGTGTTGCTAGTGGCAATAGTGTTTGTCACATCTGACAATAGGCTTGACGTAGTCTTGGTCATTGTGGGATGTGTGGGCTGGGTGCTGGTTGCCATTGTCTCTGCTGGAATAGCAGTGGCATTGGGCTGAGAGGTTGTAGCAGGCATTGGCTGGGTGCTGGTCGTCATGGGGGCGAGCTGGATGCTGGTCATTGTGGGGGTGGGTGTTAGGCTAGATGAATCTCAGAAGGACTTGGGCAGACTAAGTGCGAGAGTGGTCTTGAGATGATGGCAAAAGGAATATTAAGCCTAGCGCTACTGGTACATCTGAGAGTCCTTATATACATGACAGTACTCGAGCACGGACCATGGGCTGCACAATGCTGTGGACTGCGGATGAGTAAGACTGGAAGGAGATGACTCAGGATGACTAGGGAAGTGGGATGACTCGATGGCTGCGCGCTGCGCAGTATGACGGGGGAGATAAGGGATGTGGGAAAGATAAGATAAGAAAATGAATGGTCCTTTGGGCAACGTCTGTAACAGCGGGCTGGTTGGTCGTCATGGGGGCAAGCTGAGTGCCGGTCGCCATTGTCACTGCTGGAATAGCAGTGACATCAGGTTGAGAGGCCGTGGGAGGCGTTGGCTGCATGCTGGTCATCGCTGTCTCTGCTGGAATAGCAGCGACATTGCCTTCGGCTATTGGTGGTCCTGTGGAAGAGGCCAGCTGAATCCCAGTTGAATCGATGGGAGGGATATCTGAAGTGGAAGGAGGTGGCTGAGTAATCGGACGTGGTCGGGGCATTGTGGGTTCTGTCTCTATGGCCCTGTAATTCCATCAATCACAATATATCAAGAAAAAAAGAAGAACGAACAAGGGATCTAGAAGGGAAATGGTCATCTGCACCATTCGCAACTCATTCACCTCCTGGGTACCAAGTCCCTCCCTATGTGATACCCTATCCTCATCGTCCGCTTTCATGACCAGCAGCATCGGATCTGTTACAGACATTGTCCAAAGGACTATTCATTTTCCTATCTTATCTTTCCCACATCCCTTATCTCCCCCGTCATGCTGCGCAGCATGCAGCCATCGAGTCATCCCACTTCCCTAGTCATTCTGAGTCATCTCCTTCCAGTCTTACTCATCCGCAGTCCACAGCATTGTGCAGCCCATGGTCCGTGCTCGAGTACTGTAATGTATATAAGGACTCCCAGATGTACCAGTAGCGCTAGGCTTAATATTCCTTTTGCCATCATCTCAAGACCACTCTCGCACTTAGTCTGCCCAAGTCCTTCTGAGATTCGTCTAGCCTAACAAGATATTAAGCCTCGTTGAGACTCGCTTAGACTCACACACACACCATGTCACGCTTTATCAAAGACTTGATCAACATTCGACAACAAGCAGTCGCCGACCCAGCGAGCACTAGCATGAGCGACGAGAGCACTTGGCTCAGAGAAGTAGACCAGGCATTGCAGTCCACGCCATTCGCAGAGACAGTCCACACCACCCGCAGAGACACTAGCAATCCAAACAAATGAAAGAGAGAGCACATGCCTACACCAAGTAGCAACAACGAAGAGCAGGCATTTCTGAGAGAGTTTGCCTTCACCACCACAGATGAGCCCACTGAGATCCTCAGTGAAGGAGCAGCACAACTCATTGCAGAACTCTTCCTAGAAGGAGAATACGGGATAAGCCCAGAAGAGCTGTGGTCAGACCAGAATCTTCTTGCCAAAGAAGAGGACGAACCCATCCGCAAGAAAACGAGAGAAGAACGAACACAAGCCTGAGACTTTAGGTGACAACAGATCGAGAACTATAATCGCTGAACACAGGAGGAAGACATACTGATACAGAGAGGGCACGACACACAGAGCATACGACAGAACCAACGAGAATGACACCAGAGTCAAGAACACACAGGAACGAAACCGCCGAACCCCTTCAGAGGACCAATCTGCTGAAGCACTGCATAAGGAAAGAATTGCACCACTGTGGCAAAAGTAAGCAACAGCGCAACAGTGACTGGGATGAATACTATCAGTGGAGGGAGCGAAAAGGATTACCAAAGACAAACGGACCGACCGCCGCAGAGTGGGCCGATTTTGAACAAGCTTGTAAAATCGCAAGAGTCGACCTAGACTACTGGAAAGAACAGAGAGAGGAGCGAAGACAGAAACAGCTCCAAGAACAGCAAGCCCAAGTACAAGCACAGCAGACCCAAGAACAACAGATCCAGGAACAGGAAAGCCAAGACCAAGAGAACGACGAAGAAACCCCCCAAAGGATGATGACAGAATACAAGGGAATCATCGCCGACCCGAAATCCTTTACAGGAGATCGAACGTCCTTCGATATTTGGTAGAGGAAGATGAAACTTTACATAACCGCACATGGAGACCTCACGGATACACAGAAGATTGGAGTGGTCCTGTCTAGAATGACCGACGGACCTGGAGCCCACTGGGTGTCAAAGAAGATCGACACCACTACCAACCAAAGCACATGGGCCGACTTCATAACCGAGATAGAGACACAATTTAGCAACGTCATATTGCCATCACAAGCAGGAAGCAAACTATTCAATATCAGACAAGGAAACCGACCCATCGACGAATTTCTGGATGAATTCATAGACCTCGCAGGGAAAGCAGGAATGACAGGAACAGCCCCTCGTTTCCTACTCGAGAAGAGCTTAAACCGAAGGACAGCAGAAGCCGTACACTCAATCTCTACACTTCCAACAGATGGAGATGAATATATCAAGACAGTTCGAGCAATTGGACGAAACATCGATGAACACAGAAATGTGATGAGAGGAGAATTCACAAGCAATCAGCGCAAGACCGGAAATCCAAGCCGAGGAGCAGGACAGGCCATGGAAGTCAACAAAGTATGAAGCAATAACTGCTTCAACTGCAATAAACCAGGACACATCTCACGAAACTGCCCGGAACCACGAAAAGGAGCAGCAAATGTCACATGTTTCAATTGTGGCTTAAAGGGACACTATGCACAGAACTGCAAGAAGAAGAAGAAAGGAAAATCCTGGATCAGAGAAGTAAAAGAAGAAGAAGGAGAGGATGAAGAAGACAAGGATGAAGAAAACTCTGACAAAGAGGGTTTTGCCGAAGGGTCCGACTAGGAGGTGCTAAATCGTGACCCATACAACTGAAACAGACTCGCTTCGATATCGGATGTAGATCATCCCATACTCTGAAATACACCATTCCCGCCAAGCGATCTGAAGCACCAAGGAAAACCATCCAAGGGGACAAACCACCAAAGAGGAAAGAACTTGCAGTACCAGCAAGAATATGAACGCGAAAAGGAATCACAATGATAACACTGGAAGTCGATAGCGGAGCGGATAGGACCTGCATCAACACCGCGATAGTAGCAAGAACAGGACTGAAGACACGACGAATCAAGAAGATTCCCATCATAAATGCGGACGGATCACCCAACCGCCAGAAAACAGCAGACCGAGTAGCGGAGGTCCACATCGACATTAAAGGACACAAAGAGCACATGGAAGCCATTGTACTTGACATCGGAAAAACGGACATGCTACTAGGACATGATTGGCTTGTCTACCACAACCCAACAATCAAATGGAGGACAGGAGAAGTTGTCTTTGACAGATGCCCTAAAATGTGCAAAATAAACCACCAGACGATTAAGATATAGAAGGTGGCTGAACCAGCGAAAACCACAGCCAGCGACAAGACAGGAACCCAGATACCCCCATATCTGATCAGATTCAAACACCTCTTCAAGGAGAAGAACTTTGATCGCTTACCAGACCACAAAGAATGGGACCATGAAATAAACTTAACAAAGGATGCACCCAAAACGATACCGAGCAAGGTCTATCCGATGACACAGAAGGAACTGGAGGAACTAGATGCCTTTGTCGAAGAAGGATTATGAACAGGAAAAATATGCCCATCGAAATCGCCTTACGCAGCACCCTGCTTCTTTCGCAACAAGAAGGATGGAAGCAAACGACTCATCCAAGACTACCAGGAAATAAACAAATACACGGTCAAAGACAAGTTCCCACTACCATGCATCAGCGAGCTCCTTGACGTATTACAAGGAGCAAAGTACTTTAGCAAGATCGATATCATCTGGGGATACAATAACGTGCGCATCCGGAAAGGGGACAAATGGAAGGCAGCCTTCCTAACAGCAAGAGGACTCTTCGAACTGACAGTCATGTATTTTGGGCAGTGCAACGCACCAGGCACTTTTAGCCGAATGATGGCGAGCCTCTTCCAAGACCAAATATGAAGAAGAGTGTGCATAATCTATATGGATGACATCATAATCATCGGACGAACATGAGAGGAACTCCAAAAGAACACCATAGAAGTCATGGAAATACTGAACAAGAACGACCTATTCATCAAAGGACCGAAATGCGTCTGGGAATCATCAAAAGTCCCAGTACTAGGATACATCATAGGAGAAGGGAAGGTAGAAATGGAACCAGAAAAGATCACAGCCGTACAATCCTGGCCAACCCCAAAGACAAAGAAAGAACTACAAAAGTTCTTGGGATTCATGAACTTTTACCGACGATTCATCAAGGGATATGCAAAGGTCGCTAAACCCCTGACGGAGTTGACTGGAAACAAAACATTCCAGTGGACAGACAAGCAACAAGGCGCTTTCAAAGAACTAATCCGACATATAACCTCAGCACCCATTCTAGCACTACCACAGACAGAAGGAAAATTCCGAGTCGAAATGGACACCTCAGGATATGCCATTGGAGCGGTACTATCACAACAGCAGAAAGGACTATGGCATCCAATCACATTCATTTCGAGATGCATGACCCCAGCGGAACAAAACTATAAAATCTACGACAAGGAACTTCTTGCGATAATGGTCGCACTAAAGACATGGAGACAATACCTCCTCGAAGCTCGAGAGAGCTTGCTGCACATTCCCCAGTTCCTTCTCTTTGATCCATGTGTTCTCTTCGTGTCCGTATCCTTTCCATTTGACCAGGAATAGTGTCCCCCTCCCTTGTTTCTTCCTTTTTAGGATCTCTTCTATCTCGTACTCTTCTTCATCATTTATGATTTTAGGGGGTGGTGGTGATGGTCGCTCTTGTATCTTGAAACAGGGTCCTTTGTAAGGCATGAGCAGTGTTTCATTGAACATGGGGTGTATCAGCTGCCATGATGCTGGGAGTTCCAGGTGATATGCTAAGGCTCCTTTCTTTTCAACCACCTTAAATGGTCCGTATCGGAGTGCCGATAACTTCTTTGATGGTCGATTGACTGTGATATTGGTGGCTTCTAGCCATACTCTATCTCCTTTCTTGTATTCACAGGCGGGTTTTCGTCTCGCATCGTAATTGTCTTTGGCTCGTGTTTGTGCATATTGCAGCGCGGCATTTGCTTCCTTTCGTATTTGGTTCATTCTTTTGACAAAGTCTTTTGCTGCGGGGTTATTCCCTTCTGTCATCTGTGGCTCTCCCTTCCAGGGGTGCATTCCATAGTTGGGGTAGAATGGTGTCTCCTTCATTTCCTGATGTGCTTTGTCATTGTATTGGTACTCTGTGATTGCTATCCATTCTGCCCAATCGTCCTGTAAGTTGTTTGTGAAGCTTCTGAGGAAGGCTTCCGTTTCTTGGTGGGATCGCTCCGCCTGTCCATCTGTCTGTGGGTGATAGGCCATTGATAGATTTTGCTTTGTTCCGAGTAATTTTAGAAGTGCTGTCATGAATCGTGCTGCGAACTGGGGTCCTCGATCACTGATGATCTTTCGTGGGATTCTATGAAGCCGCCACACGTTGTCTCGGTATAGTCGTGCGAGACCTTCTGCTGTGAGTTCGGTCTTTGTGGGAACTAGGTGGATCATCTTGGTCAGGCGGTCTGTGATTGCAGCGATGGCATTAAAGCCATTCGAGCTGGGTAGCGGTCCTATGAGATCTACTCTGATATCTTCCCATGGTTGCTGTGGGACTTCGTGCGGGTGCAGGGGTGCATGTTTCTTTTGTCGGATGATTTTGTTTCGCTGACATGTTTCGCATCCATTGACATACTTCTTGATGTCTGTTAGCATTGATGGCCACCAATAGGTGCGGTTTATGAGCTCGTGCATGTGGTATTGCCCTGGGTGTCCTCCGATGGGTGTGTCGTGGTGTTCAAACATGATGTTTTCCTTCAGTTTGTTGTCTGGAGGAACGTAGATTTTTCCTCCTACGTATACGATGTGGTCATCTTCTGTGAACCAGTGTGGTTTTTCCTTTAGTCCTGTTGTTATGATCATCTCCCTTCGTGTGCATTGTTGAATTTGTTCTATCCTTGAGGATTCGATCATCGTGATTCCTCTTGTTTGTATTGTTTCATTATTTTCTGCTTCTTCTTTCCGTGGGTGTTCATCCTCAAACATCATAAATTCGAAGTCTCATTCATTATTCTCTTCCAGATGTCGAATGAATGCTGCTTCTTTGATCATTTGTATGTCGTCCTTCTCTGCTAGGTTTTCTTCATATCCTGCCATTCGTGACAGGACATCCGCTTTTCCATTTGCCTTTCCTGGTACGTGTCGTAGTTCGTAGTCGTATTCCTGTAATTTCAGGTACCAGCCAATCTGTCTCGAATTGAGTCGCTGCAGCTTCCGGAAGTATGATAGGTTTTTGTGATCCGTTAATATTTCGAACTTCTCTCGAGCTTCGAGGAGGTATTGTCTCCATGTCTTTAGTGCGACCATTATCGCAAGAAGTTCCTTGTCGTAGATTTTATAGTTTTGTTCCGCTGGGGTCATGCATCTCGAAATGAATGTGATTGGATGCCATAGTCCTTTCTGCTGTTGTGATAGTACCGCTCCAATGGCATATCCTGAGGTGTCCATTTCGACTCGGAATTTTCCTTCTGTCTGTGGTAGTGCTAGAATGGGTGCTGAGGTTATATGTCGGATTAGTTCTTTGAAAGCGCCTTGTTGCTTGTCTGTCCACTGGAATGTTTTGTTTCCAGTCAACTCCGTCAGGGGTTTAGCGACCTTTGCATATCCCTTGATGAATCGTCGGTAAAAGTTCATGAATCCCAAGAACTTTTGTAGTTCTTTCTTTGTCTTTGGGGTTGGCCAGGATTGTACGGCTGTGATCTTTTCTGGTTCCATTTCTACCTTCCCTTCTCCTATGATGTATCCTAGTACTGGGACTTTTGATGATTCCCAGACGCATTTCGGTCCTTTGATGAATAGGTCGTTCTTGTTCAGTATTTCCATGACTTCTATGGTGTTCTTTTGGAGTTCCTCTCATGTTCGTCCGATGATTATGATGTCATCCATATAGATTATGCACACTCTTCTTCATATTTGGTCTTGGAAGAGGCTCGCCATCATTCGGCTAAAAGTGCCTGGTGCGTTGCACTGCCCAAAATACATGACTGTCAGTTCGAAGAGTCCTCTTGCTGTTAGGAAGGCTGCCTTCCATTTGTCCCCTTTCCGGATGCGCACGTTATTGTATCCCCAGATGATATCGATCTTGCTAAAGTACTTTGCTCCTTGTAATACGTCAAGGAGCTCGCTGATGCATGGTAGTGGGAACTTGTCTTTGACCGTGTATTTGTTTATTTCCTGGTAGTCTTGGATGAGTCGTTTGCTTCCATCCTTCTTGTTGCGAAAGAAGCAGGGTGCTGCGTAAGGCGATTTCGATGGGCATATTTTTCCTGTTCATAATCCTTCTTCGACAAAGGCATCTAGTTCCTCCAGTTCCTTCTGTGTCATCGGATAGACCTTGCTCGGTATCGTTTTGGGTGCATCCTTTGTTAAGTTTATTTCATGGTCCCATTCTTTGTGGTCTGGTAAGCGATCAAAGTTCTTCTCCTTGAAGAGGTGTTTGAATCTGATCAGATATGGGGGTATCTGGGTTCCTGTCTTGTCGCTGGCTGTGGTTTTCGCTGGTTCAGCCACCTTCTATATCTTAATCGTCTGGTGGTTTATTTTGCACATTTTAGGGCATCTGTCAAAGACAACTTCTCCTGTCCTCCATTTGATTGTTGGGTTGTGGTAGACAAGCCAATCATGTCCTAGTAGCATGTCCGTTTTTCCGATGTCAAGTACAATGGCTTCCATGTGCTCTTTGTGTCCTTTAATGTCGATGTGGACCTCCGCTACTCGGTCTGCTGTTTTCTGGCGGTTGGGTGATCCGTCCGCATTTATGATGGGAATCTTCTTGATTCGTCGTGTCTTCAGTCCTGTTCTTGCTACTATCGCGGTGTTGATGCAGGTCCTATCCGCTCCGCTATCGACTTCCAGTGTTATCATTGTGATTCCTTTTCGCGTTCATATTCTTGCTGGTACTGCAAGTTCTTTCCTCTTTGGTAGTTTGTCCCCTTGGATGGTTTTCCTTGGTGCTTCAGATCGCTTGGCGGGAATGGTGTATTTCAGAGTATGGGATGATCTACATCCGATATCGAAGCGAGTCTGTTTCAGTTGTATGGGTCACGATTTAGCACCTCCTAGTCGGACCCTTCGGCAAAACCCTCTTTGTCAGAGTTTTCTTCATCCTTGTCTTCTTCATCCTCTCCTTCTTCTTCTTTTACTTCTCTGATCCAGGATTTTCCTTTCTTCTTCTTCTTGCAGTTCTGTGCATAGTGTCCCTTTAAGCCACAATTGAAACATGTGACATTTGCTGCTCCTTTTCGTGGTTCCGGGCAGTTTCGTGAGATGTGTCCTGGTTTATTGCAGTTGAAGCAGTTATTGCTTCATACTTTGTTGACTTCCATGGCCTGTCCTGCTCCTCGGCTTGGATTTCCGGTCTTGCGCTGATTGCTTGTGAATTCTCCTCTCATCACATTTCTGTGTTCATCGATGTTTCGTCCAATTGCTCGAACTGTCTTGATATATTCATCTCCATCTGTTGGAAGTGTAGAGATTGAGTGTACGGCTTCTGCTGTCCTTCGGTTTAAGCTCTTCTCGAGTAGGAAACGAGGGGCTGTTCCTGTCATTCCTGCTTTCCCTGCGAGGTCTATGAATTCATCCAGAAATTCGTCGATGGGTCGGTTTCCTTGTCTGATATTGAATAGTTTGCTTCCTGCTTGTGATGGCAATATGACGTTGCTAAATTGTGTCTCTATCTCGGTTATGAAGTCGGCCCATGTGCTTTGGTTGGTAGTGGTGTCGATCTTCTTTGACACCCAGTGGGCTCCAGGTCCGTCGGTCATTCTAGACAGGACCACTCCAATCTTCTGTGTATCCGTGAGGTCTCCATGTGCGGTTATGTAAAGTTTCATCTTCCTCTACCAAATATCGAAGGACGTTCGATCTCCTGTAAAGGATTTCGGGTCGGCGATGATTCCCTTGTATTCTGTCATCATCCTTTGGGGGGTTTCTTCGTCGTTCTCTTGGTCTTGGCTTTCCTGTTCCTGGATCTGTTGTTCTTGGGTCTGCTGTGCTTGTACTTGGGCTTGCTGTTCTTGGAGCTGTTTCTGTCTTCGCTCCTCTCTCTGTTCTTTCCAGTAGTCTAGGTCGACTCCTGCGATTCTACAAGCTTGTTCAAAATCGGCCCACTCTGCGGCGGTCGGTCCGTTTGTCTTTGGTAATCCTTTTCGCTCCCTCCACTGATAGTATTCATCCCAGTCATTGTTGCTTACTTTCGCCACGGTGGTGCGATTCTTTCCTTATGCAGTACTTTGGCGGATCGGTCCTCTGAAGGGGTTCGGTGGTTTCGTTCCTGTGTGTCCTTGACTCTGGTGTCGTTCTCGTTGGTTCTGTCGTACGCTCTGTGCGTCATGCCCTCTCTGTATCAGTATGTCTTCCTCCTGTGTTCAGCGATTATAGTTCTCGATCTGTTGTCACCTAAAGTCTCAGGCTTGTGTTCGTTCTTCCCTCGTTTTCTTGCAGATGGGTTCGTCCTCTTCTTCGGCAAGAAGATTCTGGTCTGACCACAGCTCTTCTGGGCTTATCCCGTATTCTCCTTCTAGGAAAAGTTCTGCAATGAGTTGTGCTGCTCCTTCACTGAGGATCTCAGCAGGCTCGTCTGTGGTGGTGAAGGCAAACTCTCTCAGAAATGCCTGTTCTTCATCGTCGCTACTTGGTGTAGGCATGCGCTCTCTTTTTCGTTTGTTTGGATTGCTAGTGTCTCTGCGGGTGGCGTGGACTGTCTCTGCGAATGGCGTGGACTGCAATGTCTGGTCTACTTTTCTGAGCCAAGTGCTCTTGTCACTCGTGCTAGTGCTCGCTGGGTCGGCGACTGCTTGTTGTCGAATGTTGATCAAGTCTTTGATAAAGCGTGACATGGTGTGTGTGTGAGTCTAAGCGAGTCTCAACGAGGCTTAATATCTTGTTAGGCTAGACGAATCTCAGAAGGACTTGGGCAGACTAAGTGTGAGAGTGGTCTTGAGATGATGGCAAAAGGAATATTAAGCCTAGCATTACTGGTACATCTGGGAGTCCTTATATATACTACAGTACTCGAGCATGGACCATGGGCTGCGCAATGCTGTGGACTGCGGATGAGTAAGACTGGAAGGAGATGATTCAGAATGACTAGGGAAGTGGGATGACTCGATGGCTGCGTGCTGCGCAGCATGACGGGGGAGATAAGGGATGTGGGAAAGATAAGATAGGAAAATGAATGGTCCTTTGAGCGACGTCTGTAACAGACTAAGGTTTTTCGCGAGGACGCGAATCTAAAGAGAGGGTGATGTTATGGATGCTGCCCAAAGGACTATTCATTTTCTTATCTTATCTTTCCCACATCCCTTATCTCCCCCGTCATGCTGCGCAGCACGCAGCCATCAAGTCATCCCACTTCCCTAGTCATCCTGAGTCATCTCCTTCCAGTCTTACTCATCCGCAGTCCACAGCATTGTGCAGCCCATGGTCCGTGCTCGAGTACTGTAATGTATATAAGGACTCCCAGATGTACCAGTAGCACTAGGCTTAATATCCCTTTTGCCATCATCTCAAGACCACTCTCACACTTAGTCTGCCTGAGTCCTTCTGAGATTCATCTAGCCTAACAAGAATTGAGTGGAGCAGCGCAGGGCCCAGTCCAAAGAGGTAGAGCACAAATTCCCAGGCCTTGTATCCGGAATTGATTTTCTCAGCGATGTTTCGAGGAGCGCGGTCAAATGACAAAGGGAGATATGGAGTAGCCATTGCAACTGTTTTTCTGTGGGCTTCCCAAACAGCACTGACAAGGACAACCCAGTCCCAGGAGTCTTTCGAATCAGGTGCATATACCTTGATAGTGCCTCACCAGAGAACGATAAGGAGATCGGGATCATTGAGGGCAATCAGATGCATGATATCCATCACGAAGATGTTGGGGATACCAAGCGAGCATGGAAGGCCACTAAAGATGGTTTGCTTGGCCAGCCCAGTCGCCAAGCACTCCTTCTTGAATTGAGCATTGTTTGCGACGGCGAGGAGCTTGTGTAGATTAGCAGCATACCTTTGCTGAATTCCTTGTCGAAAGCCGTGCATGTCCCCGAGTGTGATGTCGATATGGTTACAAGCCAAAACTTGGTAATCATCAGGCTGCTGCATGACTGGATAGTAGTGAGGGTCCCCTTCACGATGGCATCCAGGCATTGCACAATATAGTCGACATCCGAATTTCCCACTGTGGCCTACCATTCCAGTCATATTTGCCATTGCAGGGCCATTGGCAGTTCCGAAAGCAACTAAAATTGTTGAATCACATACGTATGTTTTCGTAGATGCATCCCATATGGCAAGTTCTTCCTTTTGGATGGAAGCGATGTGGTAAAGGGCAGGGTAGAGGTAAGAGTCCACATGTTTGGGCTTTTTCGGGCCACCGATAAAGCCACCTGGAATGACAAAGAGTTTTTTGTAGTGTAAATTGGGGGAGAGGTTATGAAATATATAGATGAAAATCCAACAGTCCGACTCCTTGTCATGGTAGAGCTGAGCGCCATCCAGTGACAGTTGCAGAAGAACATCACCTTCTTTGATCACGCCAGCTTGCCAGGCATTGAGGTAGTCTTGTCCGCATGCCGTGTCGTCGTACACGGGTATTGCACCTCCATTGGCCCGCGCTGAGTCCAGGATCTCTTGGATTTTTCGTTCCCAGTAGTGCATTTGATCGGCAGTGTTCTCCAATCGATAGAGGGCTTGGATGACGGGGCTGATGGGAATGGTGATGAATTGGCATTGAGGGGTCTTTGTATCTGGGTGGTAACGTGGAGATGAGCAGACTGGGCATTCAGTCAACTTGCTGTAGGGTCCAGTAAAGGCCACGCAGGTATCGGGACACATGTCATGATAAAAGGGAGAGACACTGCTGATGATTTCGACATGTCATCGGACCTGTTTGAAAGAGAGAAATGGGTCGTTGGGGTAGCAAGCCATGCTGGCAGCACGAAAATCATTGTATGTCGCCTCAGACGCATTCACAGTAGCTAGAAAGGAGCAGATGGCCTTGATAAAGTGTCTGTCAGTGAAATTGTCCATGATGGTGTTGGGGGGATTTCGGAGGCGTTCAATGTCCTCTGGATCCATGTTGCTATCCTCAAGGCGTGCCGAACGAAGGCCCTGGATGAATTTGGCCATTGTGCGTAGCTCAGGGATTTGTGCAGCGAGACCAGCAGCTGCGGACGTGTTGTTCACTTCGCCGTTGTTGGCCTCAGCTTCTGCAGGTCTCAATGGCTCGGGATGATGGTTTTGAAACGAAATGATATTGCTACTAGATGTAAATGTGCTATTGGTATCAGTGTGCGCTTCAACAAGAGGGCGCAACGATGTAGCCGGGCCTGGCTCTGGGTCATTGAGCTGAATAATTCAATGTTAGAGAAACAAGATGATCAGAGAATGGCTTAATGCACCGATGAATAGTTCCCATCGAGTCCCCCAAGCCCTTCTCCTCTGGTGCATCGACGTTTGTGAGGCCGAGAAGAACTTGCAGTGTTGTTGGATGACCTGAGAGTGTCAGGTATGGGAAGGTTGTTGGCCTGCAGATATTTGGCGAAGGATACATTTGCAGCTTGCTGCGCATTGCGCTTTTCCCAGGTGCGTTGAGCACGCATTGGACGGAGGGAAGCCTGGGCCTGGGGAGCTGACATGGACGGAGAGTGGAAGCACGCTGGTGCGCTTTACACGCACTGGCTGACTTGCACCGACTTTGAACGCGATCAAGTTTGTCTTCACGTCTTTTGCGAAATTGACGCCTTCAACAGGTGATTAATGTTATTTAGAAATGTGTTGCAATACATTAATAGACGTAAATACACCGAAATATTTTCTAATTTCCGGGTTTCTCACTGGGCGTCATGAGTGAAGTGCTGCTGATGTCGTGCTCATTGGTGGCATTATGATTAGAGAAAGGAGATAAGATATAACATACCAAGAGGTTGACAAGATCGATCAGTCTCGCCTTTGGCAGCCTCGGGGCTGTTGCCGGCCGCCCCTCAGAGCCACCAGGGAAAATACACAACCATGAAATAGCAAAGACTATAGTCTCCTGTTTGTCCTTGTATGGCAACACCCTCGTGCCGTGTTGCCGAAATTGCACGAGAGAAAAAAAAATAGCTCGTCCCACAGCAGTGCACATCTCCTACCCGTCGCACTTCAGCCTCAGACACAGCTTCCACAGCATCCACGTCCTCGTGCGGAGGGAAAGGGAAAGAAAAAGAGCTCAGAAGCTCATAATTAGACCCGACCCGGCTTTAGCTCGTCTGCCTGTCTCTCGTTCACCACATCGCACGCACTTACGCACAAAACAACATGTCGCCTCCGTTGGCTGGTAAGGGCAAAGAGTCCGGTATGGCTCGTGTTCTGGGTTCTGGGACGTCTGGTGAGCAGCCATAAAAAAATCCGCGTCAATAGTGATGCCGAGTACCGCGTAGGCGTCGCTGAGCTCCTGATCTTCCATCCCGTTGACACCGTCGCCAAACGCCTGATGAGCAACAAGGCCAAAGTCGGTCCCATCTCCTTCCCTAATTCGTATTTTCTCTCTCACACCCCAACCACCCTCCAGGTCTCCTTCCAAACCCTCTCCCCGATCATCTTCCGCGAGTTCTCCACGGCACCCGTGCATCGCAAGTTCTTTTCGCTCTTCCCGGGCCTCGGGTACGCTGCGGGCTACAAGGTCGCTCAGCGAATATACAAGTTTGGCGGCCAGCCCTGGTTCAACGACATCATCAATCGGCATTACAAGACCCAGCTCACGAATACGTTTGGCGAGAGGAATGGTAAGCTGATGGCACAGGCCGCGGCGGGCAGGTGCGGCGTGACTTTCTCCTCTTCTGCATTTTGGGTCTGATTCGCAAATGGTTGTCAGTCTGACCGGTATCGGCGAAGTCGTACGTTTTTCCTCTCCCATGCATACTTTCATTTTATTTTATTCCTCACACCTTGCACATTGACTCCACTCACGTGACTTCTCCTTTTCAGGTGCTTCTCCCATTGGACGTCCTGAAAATTAAGCGCCAGGTGAACCCAGAGGCGTTCCGCAACCGAGGTGTTGTCCGTATCGTCATGGAAGAGGGTTCCGCTCTCTACCGTGGCTGGGGGTGGACCATGGCGCGCAACGCGCCCGGCAGCTTTGCTGTGCGTTCTTCCTCCCTTTGATTCAACTGCTTAGACGATTCACGCTCACTCTCGTTGGCAACCACGCTTATAGCTCTTTGGCGCCTCGGCTGTGACGAAGGACTATGTGCTTGGCGTGTCGGACTACTCCAAGGCGACGTGGACGCAAAACTTTATCGCATCGGTTGCCGGCGCCGCGACGTCCATCATCATCTCGGCCCCGCTCGACACCGTCAAGACGCGCATCCAGAACGCGAATTTCGAGCACAAAGTTCCTGGGCTCACGGTCGTGAAGGACCTCGTCGCGCGCGAGGGGGTGAGCGCGTTTTTCAAGGGGCTCACGCCCAAGGTGAGAGCGGTTTTGGCGGCTGTTTTATTTTTTTTTTCTCTGGGCCTTTTGTTGATCTTGGTTCCCCTCATTCTTTCTTAGCTCCTCGTTGTGGGCCCGAAGCTCGTGTTTAGCTATACGCTGGCGCAATCCCTGATACCACTCTTTGCAAACTACGTCTAAAACAGAATAGAACACTTGGGATCACTTGCCTCGGCTTTCAAGATACCAACGGTTTTTCTTACATTTTTGTTCACGACTTTTTGAACCGCCGCTCATGCGACGCTAAAAACGCTTTGCTCACATCTCACGTGCAACCCCGTAAAGTACCCTACGATAATGACCTTGACACCCCTTCACCCCCATGACACCCAGTTCGCAACAGTATTTATCTGGAATGGATTACCCTTAGATCTAATAGACCTGGAAAATTTTTTTGGGCTTGCTCTCCTCTCAACTCTGTTCTCTGCCCGTTGTGCTGTGTCTGGACCGCCGGAGCGTAAAGTTGGTTCGATCTCGAGCTGTGCTTTCCGAATCTCCTCGGTTGGCGATGCGGGCTCGAGGGCTATTACCGCGGAAGAGGACGGAGGCAAAGCTGTTCTCGAGAGCTTCTTGCCGGATCACAATGGCGGGGATGAAATGGGGGAGACAATGGAACGTTTGCTAGTCTGATCGATCGTGTCAGCGCCCGTGTGTGATTTACTTTTGTCTTCTTTGTCTGATCATTGCAGACATCGATGACTCCTACCGTCTATGCTCTAGGAACAACAACTCCGCCGCCGTCGCAGGCACAGCGAGCGAGGAGGAGCGGTTTATGTGAGGTAGGTTTTTTTTTTTTTGAGCGGGGGGCACCGCCGCGTAATCGCGTTGCTATACCATGTAGCGGAGGTGCCCATCCCCAAAGCGGGGTCACGCTAGTCGGACGTGGGTCGGCCGATCATGCTTCATGCTTCAAAGCTTCATGGCCTTCACGACAAGGAGATGGCCTGGAAGTGAGCTAAAATCAAGTGAACCTTACAGTAACTGGACGTTGCACAATGCACTCTTAGGAACATTCATTTTGTCACATCTAGGTTCGGAAAAAAAAATTCCCTTTTCTTTTTTTTTTACTCGATAATCGCAAAGTCGCTGAATAGCTGTCAGAGGAAGCGAGCGAATTCATCTCAGATTGACCGCCAAGTGCCGAACTGCGCTGTTTGGCATATATACCATACCGATGGAACAGCTCCTACCTTCTATCTGAAAGATCGGCTCGATGGGTATTTTTACTGCCTTCCTGGTCAATCATGTATCCGACATGGAACAATAAGCACCCCTCATTCAATTTCTGTCCTTCTTGCTTAATCTTCTTGAACACTGCCATGCTTGGTCATGGAGCACGACGCCTCTCTCCGACGCTCACCAGCATTCCATATATGTGTTAATTGGTCCTCGAATTTAAAATCTAGTGGTGAAGCACAGATAACTACAAACATGGGACACGGAGGGAAGGTGTTGACCGTGAACAAACACTGCGTGGCAAAGTCCATCAGAAGCCGACAGCATCCAACCAGTGGGGAGGCATGTCTGATTGTAAATGCCACTCGGTGGGCGTACGGGTTTCTGATCAGGCCACATCACGACAAAAGTATTTCTGGGCCCACATGAGCAGAGTGCAATGAGCAACGCTGAGCGTGAGCTGAATAGGCATGGGATTGTCATACCTTAGTAAGATTGCTGAAAGGTGACGACGAACTCGCGGCGGAAGGTGCGAGCGGGGAACGGCATCGAGGCCTCCCATCGCGGTCATGGTTCCATCAGTGTAGATGACCAGAGGCGGAGGAGGTGGATCGCGTCAGACCTGTGTCCAATGTCGAGGTGCATCGTCAATCATTCAGCCGTTCCAGCGTGTCATTGCAACTCGCCTTTTTTAAGGGCTTTAAGAGAGAGGCGTATGCCGACTTTCTGGGATGTAATTAGCATACAGGATGTCTCTTTTATATATACTATGTTGGGGTGGGGCTTAGCTTCCACTGAAGCCAACGTCCTTGGAAACTCTGCACCGCAGCACGAGTGAGTATAGCTGCCACGGCAGTATGTCAGCAGATGACTCAGGTACGTAGAGTAGACTACGACTCTCGCCAGGACTGCAGATAAGTAAAGAAAAACAAGAAACGAGAAACGAGAAACGAGAAAGTAAAAATGGAAAAGGAGAAACAAGAAAGTGAAAACATTGAGAATTAAGTCCGAAGCAAGTCGAGGACATGTACGTTGGATTGGCATGCATCGCTATGTCTCGAAGGAGATCATACTGATGATGCCATGGGAAGCCGTCCACAGTAAGTAATAACGTTACGCTGTAAATGACTATCATCTCTGTTTCAGGACATGTCAAGTGACAGCCCGACATGCAGGTCCCGACCGCCAACAATGATAATCTGATTGTTACGGGAGATGACACTATCTGCATCTATGCTTCCAGACAATGCGTGAAAAACTTGGGGTCAGAAGCACGATGACCCGGGTGATCGAAGAATCTCTGGGGATGACTTGTACAATGCATAGGAAATGTAAAAGAATGTATGCTCCATTTCAGCGATTGGCTTGTCGAGCGCGCGCACATTACGGTTATTGTTCCTCTTTGCAAATGCGGCTGAAGAAAGAACTCGGAGATATGCGATTTGCTTGAGAATAACGGCGCACGTTCCCAAACTTGCTACAGTCGCCACAACTTTCGTCGCACAGCATCGGTGTGCCACTCGCGGCGTGGCAGAAGCGGAACTTGGACTGGATTGATTTCTGGATTGATTTCTTGGTGTACGTTGGGCGGGGATGTTTTGCCGTCTGGGTAAGTGTTTCTATTGTGTGACATAACCCATGTATGCAGTGAGTTTTCGAGTCTTGCAACCGAGAAACTGGCTTAGTGGGCGTACGAGAACATGCGAGCTCATAGATCTCAGCTGCAGTCATTGAGCTACGTTTAAACTCACTCAGACGCATCTAATGAAGGCTAGCATCTACGACGCTACTATGGTTGCATAATTAGTTGTTGGCTCCGCACCAACAATGAAATAACTACAGAGAGCAAAGTCATGGAGCAAGCATATCGAATCATGGACTACTCAGAACCGCAAACTATACAGCTGCATGATGTCCCACCTGCTTCTGTCTTCAGTAACACTGGTAAAAATTAGTGATAAACTCGCGACGCAAGCAGCTGGCAAGGTCGATGCCGGGGCCCATCAGGATCGTGGTACTGGCGGTGTGGGTGGGCATAGCGGGAGGAGGCGCCTGCCGAGGCATGTATCGGTTTGTCTTCGGTTCTGGGCGTATGGGTTCTGTTCAAAGCCCGGCCTACAAAGAACTAGGGCGGACATGGAAGATACGCGCCACTTTATTGTTGGATCTGCATCTGAGGGGATTCCATCGCGGTTGGTGCGAGGAACATATGGCTCGGTTATCGGTTTTGTCGTTTGCGCATCCCGAGATGGAAGTCTTCCAGTTTTCCGGAGACTTCAAGTCCGCAGAGTTCCTCTGATTGAGAGAATGCTTCTGCCACCGGTCAGACGTGCTAGCCGTGGCAGCCTACCTTGGTGGACAGACATTAAACAGATGATAACTTGAACGGCGGGCTATGTCGTGCGGCATTCAATGACATTGCTGTCGTTCAGAGTAAGCTCCCTCGTAATAGAGAATATGCTAATATTGAAGGGGAAAAAGATTTCCATAAGATAATAGCGCGGTTTATCTACCCCCGCATATTCCCTCTGCGGAAAAGGTTAAAAAAAGGATCTAGCATTGTTGATAAGAAAATCTGCATACCTATTCACCATCGCCGACTTGTGAAGATCCTCCTTCTTCTTTAGCACCGCATTCTGATCCGGCCTCTCCGCGCTCACGATAGAAATAAACTCCCTCGCGAGCCTCTCTTCGAGAGTGTGGCCCTGCTTGGTCTTGGCCGACTTGAGTATCTCCTCCACGGCCCTTGCGACGCGCTGCTTCTCGTTCAGCGCGGTGGGGCGCATTACGATCTTACCGCCTATCTTGTGCGAGACAATGCGCACTGCGGGCGCGGCGCGCTCGATAGCCTGGCGCACGACGGGGAGCGCAGGAGCACGCGTCAGAGCGTGGATGTGCAGCAGCGTGCGCGAGACGATGCGCCGCGCGCGTGCCTTGTGCCCACGCTGGAGGATGCGCGTCGTGAGGTAGGCGAGCAGCGGGTCCTGTTCCGGCGGGATGTTCGAAGCGTCGACGACCTTTTCGAGCACCTCTCTTGGGATCATGGCGGCGGGTGTGGCGGATGATATTGACAGAGGGGAGGTCGTGGACGTCAGCGATGATGAAGATGGGGTCGGGTGGGACGAAGACGACGAGCTCGACTGTTGTTGCTTTGGAGGTTCTACGCCGAGGAAGGACGTCGCTTCTCTGTAGAGTGCATCCTGGGTGTTTTGCGAATCGCCGGATGAGGCAGTGCCGATGGGCCTCACGAGGCGGGGCGCGCAGCGGAGGACGCTCGACCGGACGGCGGACAGCATGTCGAGACACGAGGGACGGTCACTTTTTTTCGTGGAGCGGCAACTGTGGTATTGTGGTATATTTGGACAATGACGATGATGCCCTGCGGAATAAATGCAGACAAACAAATTTATACTGATTGCCGGACAAGATCTACGCGATGAGTGTTCGCGAAACTTCTCATATCATCAATGACGAGTAACCGCGTCGTCCAGGCGCTGGTATACGCATGATCTTGTTTGCACCCAGCTCATGGCTCCTCTTGTAGGAAATAAATACCCATCGATCGGTGGGCAGAGCAGGCTGCACCCATCCTACGAGTTCTACTGCTTGACGAGGCCATTCAACGCCGTGAAATCTGCTTGAACGTAATTTATATTTTCATCGGCCATGTCACAGTCGTGGCAGACTGATGAATCTCGGAGTCGTGCAATGGTCATGTCCGGAGAACACAAGACATGCCACTGGCACACGCAGACTCGGAGGGACTTCCCCTAATGTGCACTTCTTTGGCCTATGGTCTTTTCAATGCTCCACTCTTATCGGATTGCATGATCATCACTATGATTGTGAACCTTGAATGGTGGACCTATCTTATCGCTATCCAAACGCCAAACCTCGCAGGCAGACGCAAGGCTCGTGGCTATCCATTGCCATGCATCAATCACGCCAAATCGATACGTAGCGGAGATGAGGCAGCCGTGTACCAGTCCGCCGAGTCCATGGCCCTTCAGTATCCACATTCCAAGGAAACCTCCATAGCGTGTATACCAAGTATTCTGCCCAGACATGGATGCCACAATAGGCATTGTTTCATTACTATTGTTCATCTGCACGGTCATGGATACGCATAGCTATGACCGCCTATTGTGCTTATTTTGGAGTTACTCGGGTTGGTGTTGGCGGTGTAGCGCTCGCCGCGCACGTGACTCTCAAATGCGGAAAAATAAAGTGGTACGACGACAAGTGACCGGCTCTTAAACCTACTTAGACAGGGAGGGCAACTCCGTCTTGACCTCCCAGCACATCACTCTAGACGATGCCCAAGGCGCCTTCAACGTCGCCCGCCACGGGCAACCACACTACATCATCCTACATACACACGACGTCATGCAACTTTGTAGACAACGCTGGTCGCACTCTGCTCTTGCGTGGCGTCAACCTCTCCGGCTCGTCCAAGGCTCCCGTCGGACACCCTTCATATCGCTTAGATGATTTCTGGGAGACTGCGGAAGCAGGCGGGCAGAGCTTTGTCGGACAACCGCTTAACTTGGACGACGGGTCCGCCGACGTGCATCTCGCCCGGCTGCGAGGCTGGGGATTCAACATGCTCAGGTATCCTGTTGCATGGGAAGCATTGGAGCACGAGGGACCGTGAGTTTTATTCCTTTTCACTCTCCGTCGCGTGTGGCGACTCTTCCGTGTACTCAGACATGTCGCCGTCTGACGTAGGGGAAAATATGACTACGAATTTATGGACTACACCGTTCGAGTCCTTCAGAAATGCAAGGAATACGGATTTAAAGTATACATGGATCCACATCAGGACACTGTGAGTGCTTCTCTTCAGCCTTGCCTGTCCAACCAGAACGGAAATGGCCAAAGTCGGCAATGTGCTATAAATAGATACCACTACTACCTTTCACAAACGAATATCTGATGCTTGCTCTCGTTTCTTTCATTTCGATTTCTAGTGGTCACGTTTCTCTGGCGGGTCCGGGGCTCCGTTTTGGACGCTGGCGGCGTGCGGAATAGACCCACGAAAGCTGACTGCAACTCAATCCGCTATCATTCACTGCGAGTACCCTCTCACGCACACGCCCGACCCCGCGGCGCTTCCTGCGATGATCTGGTCGACCAACTATGGGCGTCTTTTGTCACAGACGATCTTCACACTCTTTTTCGCTGGACGAACGTTTGCGCCACGATGCATGATCGACGGGAAAAATATCCAGGATTACCTACAGGAGCACTACATCGCGGCGATGGGCCATATGGCGGATCGGATACGCGACACGCCAGGCTTGCTCGATGAGTGCGTGATCGGCTGGGACAGTCTGAATGAGCCATTTGAAGGCTTGTGCGGATGGGAAGATCTTGCTGTCAACCCGGACAAGCAGGGCTCGACGTTGAAGAAGGGTTCGCATCCGACGCCGCTGCAGTCGCTTCGGTTAGGTATGGGCCAGGCGCAGACCGTCCAGAACTGGAAGTTTGGCGCGTTCGGGCCCTCGAAAAATGGCGAAATCACGATCGACCCAAAAGGACAGACTATCTGGGCAGACCCGTCCGTTGAAGACATGGACGGTGTGCACCCGCGGTGGGGCTGGAAGCGCGACGTACGGCGGTGGAAGCTCGGTTCATGCGTCTGGGCGCAGCACGGCGTGTGGGACGTCGAGACTGGGTACTGCCTGCGCCCGGACTACTTCCGATACCATCCTGAGACGGGCGATCCGGTTGAGTTCATCCGAGACTTTTGGCGGCCGCATTTCGTCGCGTTCGCCAAGCGGATACGGCAGAGTCACCCAGAGGCGATCCTGTTCGTCCAGCCGCCAGTCTTTGCGCCACCGCCCGAGATGCCAGACGAGGACGTACTCCGCGGCCGTGCGGCGTACTCGGCGCATTACTATGACGGTTTGACGCTCATCACGCGCCATTGGAACTGGTTCAACGCAGACGCGCTGGGTCTACTGAGGGGCAAGTACACGAGCACGCTTCAGGCGGTCAAGATTGGCCAGGCGGCCATACGCCGATCGCTGCAAGAGCAGCTCGCGATGCTGAAAGGGGACGCGGAGATTCTGGGTGACTATCCAACGATCATTGGCGAGATAGGTACGCCATTTGACATGGATCAGAAGCGCTCATATGGCTGGACGGACGGCGGGAAGTATAAGGGCGATTATTCACGGCAGCAGAAGGCGTTGGACGCGAGTCTGAACGGCGGGGACGGCAAGAATGGGCTGAACTGGACTGTGTGGACGTATTGCACGGACCATTCGCATGATTGGGGAGATGGTTGGAACATGGAGGATTTGAGTCTCTGGAGTGCAGACGATATGAGAGAGGAGGATGAGGACGAGAAGGGGCTTGCGCAAGAGGAAGAGGGGAACAACGCGGAGGAGCAGGGCGAAGTCAAGCGGACGTCGAGTCTTTTCGCCAGGAGAAGGAGCCTGTACAAGGCGTCTAGTGGAGGCGGGGAGAGCCAGGCAGTCTTGATCCGGAGAAACAAGACTGAGAAGACCACAGACGGCGGCGTACTGATGAGGCAGAAGAACCAAATGTCGACAGTCAGCGTTGCGGCTGCTTCCCAGCTCAGTTTGGCGACCGCAGCGTCCAGTCCCGTCCTCTCAAATGTTGATGCCTCCTTCCGCAGTGACGCGTTGGGCTACGACGCCATGTCATCCTCGATGAGCATCCACGAGGCGAAACGCAGACGGACGATGTGGAGTACAGGCGATCTGTCTGAGTGGCGACGCAACCCGTACGGCTTCCTCACCAACGGCGCGCGAGCTGTTCGCGCATTTGCGCGTCCCTGGCCACAAAAGACCGTCGGCGTGCCGGTTGACATCCGGTTCGATGTGTCCAAGTCGCAATTCAAGCTCACCGTGCGTGTGACGGCGGACGACCGGATCAAGGACGAGGAGGAAGAGGAGGGCGGGGAGAAGCTCGCGACGGAGATTTATGTCCCGCTGGTGCATTATGCGTCGGCGAGGGTGGTGAGATTGGAGGAAGAGTGGAGGAGAGACGGGCGCCGTGCTGTTGAGAGGCGCGTGTCGAGGCCGAGGGATGCTGCTGGGATGTTGGAGGACGTGTTGATTGGCGCTGGAGCTGGCATGGCGAGAAGGAGGTGGGTTGAGGAGAGTGATTCCAGCCGCTCGGTTTCGAGGAGGCGCTCTGTGCTTGATCTGTCGCTGTCACCGCCGACATCGGAAGGCAGGACACAGTCGAACCGCGACGCTGCTACGAGTCCGACGAGCAGCAGCTCCGTCACCGCGACCGGCAGTCCCGAGCTGGGCAGCGTTGATCTGTTTGCGGACCAGGGTGACGAAGGCGACTGGGTGCTGCAGGCCGAGGATCTCCTTGACGTCGAGGTGGCGGTCAGCGCGGGGCAGTGGCAGATCGAGGGTCAGATCCTGAAGTGGTGGTATCAGGTCCCGCCGGAAGGCCAGACGAGGGAGTACACAATCGAGATCAAGAGACGAGGAGGCGCCATCAAACCGGTCAAGGCTCGCCGTGCTGGGAAAAGGGATTGGTGCTCCCGAATGTGCGACGAGCTTGCGGGGTGTTGTATCATGTGATGGATGGTTCTTTCTTTTTGTTTTTTTTTTTATCTCCTGTTGAAAGGAACATTGTTGACGATCTAATTGCTTCAGTTCTAGATCCTATTTCTCCTTCATTTCTTGGCTTCGCTGCGACCATCATAATTCGACGGAACTATCACGTCATCCTGTACTACCTATTTATTATTCTGTCCTTTTTCCTTTTTATTCCTTGTATGATTATGTGGTATTAACTCATGTACATATGTGCGCATTGTAACGGAACAAACTTCATGTCATGTGTCTTGGAGGGATTTGCCACGGCCTTTACGGATATTCCTACATATCTTGAATATCTGAGAAGTTGATGGTTAGCTTGTATGATTTCGTTCACGCTTTAGAGCAGGAGGGAACGAGACATCTTTGAGGGTGGCATGAAAGCTATCTTGTCTGAAGGTGCCTAACATGAGATGCAGGTGGTCATTCAATGACTGGAATGGCCCGATTCAGTCTGGTGCTTCACATATGTCCACATCACCTGTGAGACAAGAAGATGTGGCAATGAGTGGTAGACTACTAGAATGGCCCTTCGGCCGATCAGATCGAAAATTGACAAGTTTGCAAGTGCCAATCCTTGGGCCAGTTATGTTGCTGCATCTCTAAGGGACTGAACCAGTTCAACCAGCCCGAGCAATGTTGAATGGAAAGATCATCAGCTGAATGGGACGAAGCAGGAGAATGATGAATTTACGTGGCTCAAGAGAAAAAAGATGAGGCTGTTACGATTTCAGGCTAATCGTTATCTTGACGACGGGCACATGACTCAAAAGCCACATGATGAACACGTGATAGATGCAACGCGACAAACAAGATACAATGCGACGACTCGAGGAAACCCTACGACAACGACGCATCAGCACTGATCAGGGCAAAGGGTTATTGCGCAATACCTGCAGGACAACATGCTGAGTGCAGTCAGATCCTTACTCAGACGGATAAGGGTTAAGGGTTTCATGTAACACGAGGATAGCGTAGTCATGGTCCGTGCTAGGGAGTCGTAACGTATAAATACTGAAATTGTACGTAGTAGAATCCAGCTTCGAGCTGGCTTATAATAGCATTCCTATCCCCGCCTCTTATCTCTAAGGGTTAGTTAGAGTGACCTGCATGCAGAATTGGTTTTGCATAGCAAAAGCTTGAAGCTAGCACCAACACACCTCACTCTACTCTCTTCCTACATGCCCTTCCTTCGTTGCCCGATGGCCTTGAGTGCCGTGTGACCAAAGGAACCCGCTGCATTGTTACAACTCTTCCTCCGACCCAAACTAACATTTTTACTTTTCCACCACTACTCCCCACCCCGCGCCAACTTTGTTCTGGTCTCTATCATTGGTCCTTGTTCATTGCATTTGGAAGCGCGAGAGGACTAAGGGAAACGTTGAGTCCGTCCCTGTCTGAATCGAACATCATAAGGCTGTGCTGGGATAATCCTCGGAGAGTCCCACTGCATTGATAACTATCGGGAAGCACTAACCTACAAACCAACAAGGTGGAATGAAGGAAGCGTCAGTCCCTATCCGAGGCTGTATAAACTACGAGCTGTTCAAGTCACAGAGTAACCTGAGGGATGAATTCCCGTGCGATATCGAGGGCTTCGGTGAGGATTTCGGAAGGGTTTCGATGATAGTGACTTCCACGTGAAGCCAGGGACACTGATTTCGAGACTGAGTACTGTGGCTCCATGCGAGTGCGACACTTTGAGATCGGATAACACAAGGACTCCACACAAGTCATAGACTGCAAGACTGCTGAAGGATTGAGACGGTAACTTTTTTCTATGTTTTTACAAATGCCAAGTACATGGGTTTTTATAGATGAGAAGATTTCGAGTATCGGAATAACCGGCGAAGTCGAAACCGAATGAGAGAACGTATCGTATGATTTCGAAAGGGTCGTTTAGTGGCTGAAACGTTGGGGAGATGTAAGTCCATTCGAAATCTGAACATAAAAGGTGAAACAGTATGGTGCGCGTCACTTAGTCACCACCAAAATGTGACAAAATTATGAGACCTCTGAGGACCACCTTATTTCGGAAGTTGTCTTGTCAAAACACTCCATTTGATACGGGGAATGATTTCCCAAGACAAGTTTTTGATTGGGTCAAATTTGAGAGAGATCAAATTTTTCCCGACACAGAAATTGGCCACTTGCCAAATATGGTGCTTACTAATAGTATTACTAAGACATATAGCCAAATTAGGCATCAAACGCCCGTGCCACAATCTCTGGGATGCGTCGGTGGGATGAGTATTTCTTGGAACTGAAGGCCTTGACCTTGAGCTGGGCATCAACTGTGCTCAAGCCTTCTCTGTAGGCCTCCATCCACCTGTGAATGCGATGTTCCCATCGCCGGATTGTTATCAATGACACGGAAGCCAGTGCGACTGGCATATTTGACTTGAGTGTTTCATATGACATGTCGCAATGCTCTCGGAGATACCGTTTCACTGCGCCCCAAAAGAATTCGATGAAATTGAGCTCACAGTGGAATTTTGGAAGGAGGATGCAGAGATGGCCAGCCCCTTCGATGACTTCCTGGACTAAGGACTTTTGTTCCAGGAAGTCGGGCTGATTTTGCATGATACGACAGCAGCAACAAGCAACATCCCCTGCATTACACTTGTTCTTGCACTTGCCACAGATGCCCCGCATGTCAATTCCTCGCTCTGCAAGGACTTGATGAAGACCCTTTGGTTGGTTTGGGAATGTCGGATGGGTGGGAGGGAAATTCATTTCCTGCGTGAATCGATGACCATCATGCTCAAACCAGCCATCGCGCAAATGTGCTTGACTCCCTCCAGGGTTGACATTCATCCGCGAGGCCAGAAGTGCATCCTCTGCATATGCAGAATGGCCCTGTGAATTATCAACCATGATCAATGCTTGATACCCTGGGCCGTGAACAGCTTCAAAGGCAGGGATAATCTTCTCCTTCAACTACGATCTTTATTTCAGCAGCAAGCCATTGGGATAAATTAGCAATCTACTTACCTGTTTAACAAACAATTTGCCATTCCAATACCCTTCATAATTTTTGCCATACTCAAGGGTCTGACTCGCATCATTGAGCCATCCAACTGTTGAACAAATCACATCGCTTTGATGCAATCCATGCCCAGCTCCTTTCTTTCTCAATGCATGCTGGTCTTTGAAAACCCAGCTCTTCTTGACTGTATCATGCGCTTGTGCTGTCATCTCATCTTGGGCAACCAGAACCAATGGCCGTTCGATGAAATTGCTGGGCAAGACCTCCTTCTCCACATCTCCCACCTCATACCGAACCAAGCGAGCAAAGTGTTTTTTCATCACTGGCAGGAAGACATTTTGACGATATTCAACAACGTCCGGTCGGTCATGTCCATCAAAGTAGAGACCTTTCTTGTATCCAGTATAATGAAAGCCTTCAGTTCGAAGCCAGCGATGTGCAGTACTCATCGAGATCCCCTTTCCAACCTTCATCTGGATGCGCGGGAACAACTCTACCTCCATATACCGCTTCAGACCATGAGGCATTTCGTCGTCAACAATTCGACGAACATATTTTTCTGCTGCTGCTGGGAGCAGTTCACCATGTGTGAAGGCCTCCAAATGCGCTGGATTCATGGACCATTTGTTCGAGCGAACATAAGCCCGCAGCTCAGCGCAGATTGCAGGGTCGTCAAGAAGTGAGTAAACCTTCCCATGTTGCCCACGTTTTGATTTTGGAAGCTCCCTCTTCTCGACCCATGCCGTCGTCCAGCTGCGCAAGCTGCGACCACCCCACTTGGCGGCAAATCCATGGCTTTCAGCAGCTCTCTCTGATGCATCCACTCTCAAGCGGCCGCATTTGACAGACATAACAAGAAAGCTCTCCATAGCACATGTACGATGGGCCTGGAGACCATTTGGACCACCAACGAAGTTCGTACTCTTTGATCGCAACACCTTCTGCACATCGGACAGAGCTTTTTTCAGTCTGTCTTGATGTTCTGCCTTCTTCTGCTCACGTGCAAGGCGGACTGGAACATCATGTCGGATCTGCTTTAATGGGGGCGCGGACGGTAACAGGGGGCGAGAAGGACCAGGGTTGGTTAACAGTGAATCATCACCGTCATCATCTCGTTCGTCGTCAGCTTCGTTCGCAAGCTCTTCGTCTGATGAAAAGTATACAAGCTCTGCCGGAGAATACATGGCTGTGGGGTCTGTGGATGGATCGGAAGGGGTTTCGGCAGTCGTGGTGTCACTGGCACTTTGCTCTGGCACTTTTGCAAAGAAATTCCTCATCAATGCAACTCTGGGATTATTTCTTGTGTCATGGTGAGTCGGCAACATTCAATCCTTATGATAATTGTTACTCACGAGCTCTTTGCCTTTTCGTGCGCTTCCTGCCGTTCCCGCGCTTGCTGCGCCTTGTGACGTCTGGTCCTGTCAGAATGGCCTGTGTACCCGAGCTGCCTTTCTGCAGTGTACCAGGCTGCCTTGGGTTTCTGCATATCAAGAACATTGCGCAGGTCGGTAACCTTCTTTTGAGTGTCTTTGTTCTCACTGCCATCAATGCTGTGCGGCATTGCATTCCTTTTCATATTCTCCACATCATTTTTGTCGAACTCGGTGAGAGACTCACAGCCTGGTGTCTCGGCACCTTCACTCATCTCCGTTGCATCTTCTGTGTCACTGGAATCCGGATCCACATTGACACCACCTTGATAACCACACTTGGACTCGGAGGAGTCATCCACAACGATGAGATCTGGTATGTCGGAGAGGGATTCTTGGTTTCCGACAGATGCATGGTTTCTCTTGACCTTCCGCGCAGCCAAAGCGGCTGCACGAGCTCGTTCTGCTGCCGCTTTCTGATAATTTTTGGGTGGCATTGCATGAAAATTTCAGGAGATGAGCACGTTTTGTTATTTCGTCTCATCAAAACTGTTAATCGTATTGCAAATTACATCTCCTCATCATCAAACATGTATGTGGCTGGAAAAAAAAATCCGACCAGGTGAAATTGGCCACTGTCACATTTTGGTGGTGACTAAGTGACGCGCACCATAGGTAAAAGAACATCCCGAAACTGGTGCCACGCATCGTAGAATGGAACGTGAAAATAATCTAAGGAACGTAGAATGTATCAGTGAAATATGAGTCATGAATTTCGAAATGAGAGTGGATGAAACGGTAGCGCGCTCGAAATCCCTTGTTTCGAATGTACTGTGGCGAGGCAGTGTCAGGAATGTGGGAAGGCGTGAGGCAGTGCGATATCGAAAATGGTAGTAGTCTTGCCATATTGGGATCTGGGAATCGGGGAGGCATATAGGAATAAGACTGCCTGACCGGATTGGGTGGTATAGGAAGCGCAGAAGGTCCGGAATGTATGGGTGCGATGCATTTGGCAAAGTGTCTGGGACCTGGAATGGAAGCCTCACGGAGTTGTCGACATCCCGAGTACTCGAACGAGAAGTCAGTGGCTGGGCTGCGGTATCATGCTGAGGGGCCGAGTAGTGGTATGATTTTGAATGCAGGGGTGGGATTACCAAATTAGGACTTATCGGCAGTCAGCGGCGCGGAGCGCTCATCATCTGTCCTCCCCACTTAGCGGTCGACTGTCCTCAGTCGGCATTCCCATTGAACGGCGACCTTGGTCGTTATTCGGGTAACATGGGTTTCACGAGGTGATCTGCCATGACGAAGTCGTGAGGCATTTCAGGCATTCCCGTCGTTTACAGATTTCGCCTGTATAAAAGGGAGGGTGGGATGGGTACGAACACCTTTCTTGTCGACTCATCGAAATCTCAGCTCTCGCCAAATCGCATCGCTTCTCGAAACTGTCTTGTGCACGACATGTCCGCCAAAATCGTCAAGACCGAAACTTCTATTGCCGAGCTTGAAGGGCTCTTCGAGGCCGTCCCCGGACTGAACGTGAGCGTTGAGGCCATCAAGGCCTTTAGTGCTGTAGTCTCGAAATGTTTTGTAAGTCCAACGGGGAGTGAGTGAGGTGATATCTTTATCCGTATTGACATTAGGATGAGTGGGCAAAGGAGGGTCAAGATGTTCCCAAAGACGTCTTTCAGGATTGGGTTTCGCGATACAACGAGTGGGTCGGCCGCCTGGACGAGGATCGTCGGGATGAGGTTGGGGGCCTGTACGAAAGCCCAGGATCTGGTGAGTCAGGCTATTTCGTCTCCACTACACTGGATTGCTGATTTCGAAGGTTCTTCGCTTGGCGGAATGGTGCTCGCGGATGGTCCCCTGGTGCCACCGAACGCGATGCCGACTACGCGTGTCCCAACTGTGGGACCTTCTCAAAAGCGTGGGGCGTCGGATTCTGCAGCTGGTGGTGCGGATTCGGGAGCGAAACGACGGCGTGCCGACGAGGATGAAAAGAAAGCGGCTCGCCAGAAGAAGAACAAGCTTGTGCAGCAGCGATATCGGGAGCGCCGCCTGAAACTCGATTTTGAGGAGGTTACGGGTGATGAGCGGGTGAGTGATTGTGTCTCTTTGCCACCGGACTGTTTCTGAGTCCTACCGCGGTTTAGTGCGAATGGTGTAAGAAGGCCGACCTCAAAGTCTGCGAGAAGATCGATTCCGAGCTGGGCCCTTGTCGATGCTGCGTTGAAAAACAGCTCGGCTGCTCATTCAAAAGGCCGCGTGCTGCAAAATCAGCTAAAACTACTTCACGGATTAAAACTGACTCTGGTGACGGGGTCATGCGAACAAGGTCACGGTCTCGAAAGACCGTCCATTCAAAGCCTAGGGACGAGGATGCTGAGCCAAGGCCGCGTCGTGATCCAAAGGGAAAGGGCAAGATGTGAGCTTACGATACCGAGGCCGAGGAATCGATTTCGGAGACTTCGCAGGAGCCGCCGTCCCATCTCGAGGATATCGAAATGCATGCGCCTTCGGAGGACATCCTGTATCGTCCGGAACCAATTATTGCACCTATGCCTCCTCCGATGCCGGTGCCACCAATGGACTCGCGCTACGGTCCGGGCTTTCGCAATCGTAAGTCTATATTTTTTTTTTTTTTTTTTTTTTTTTGAATTGCTTCATTATTTTCGTGAGCAGGACTTCCCGGGCCACGTCAATGGTTCGAAACGGGAACACTGCCTGCTGCAGACGATTTCGAAGATCGGGATTTCTGGAGGGAGGCTGTCGAAGCCCCAAACGTGCCCGATGGCTTCGAAGACATTGCCGAGACCGTGACGCGCCTTGCTGCCGATCGTGTTCAGGATAGCGACGTTCAGTTGCGAGATGCCCTCTGGTTTGATAATCGGGATTATGAGGACATTTATAATTTCGTACTCCTGTACGATATCAAGGCCTTCGAATTTCTAGGGAACTCCTTCCGGAGTATGAACGAGGATTCCCGACACATGTACGATCTTGCGGATACTCTTGAAACGGCTGCTCGTACTATGCGCGAATGTGCCGATCGTCGGGAGGAATACCTGGAGCTTGGCAGCAATGTCCTTCAACACGTTCGTCGGTCAACAGAGTTACAACAGCGTCGGCTCTTAACTCAAGTCCATCAATTCATGGCACAGAACGTTCCGAGGGTGGTCGAAACCGAAGTCCGCTGGCTACTTGCACAGTGTCAAGAGTCAATGGTTTTGAGAGGTGTAGGGACATCGGTCGAGATGCCAACGGTTCGGGAGCTCGCAGTTTCGATACTGCCATCAATCGATACTGGGGTCAATTCGTCGGAAAGCTCGGGAGCGTCGTCAGGATCGGAGTCTGGAGAAGAGACGTCAGAGGAGAGCGGTGAAGAAGGCAATGACCAGAAAGAAAACGAGTCGTCAGATGAGAGTGAGGGTGAGACAGATGAAGAGGAAGATGAGTTCGGTGGAATCCCGTCCGAACTATAAAATTTGTAATAATTGTTTTTGAATCTGGTATTTTCTTGTTTCTGATGGACATGAAACTGGACTTGAAAAGGATCGTGAAAATAGATAATGGTAAGTGAGAGTGTCAAATAACAAAGAAAATGGATAGTGAATAAACACGAAAAGAGTTGGACTTAATGAGAGTGAGCTAAGCTAATGTGGTGCCGAAAGTATTTCAACGTCGGAATCAACTTCAGGATCGCTATCGGTAGGTATGTCGAAATCGTCCGGGATTTTGTCACCTTGATCATTTGAGACTTGCATTTCACGAAGCCGGTCAGCGTCGATATCAAGAAGTGTTTGGGGAATGGTGATTTCATGGCGAGCAAAGTATGGGATGGCTCGAAATGCTGCTACGGGGCGATCCAGGACTGTGCCATCGAGTTCGGCAATGATGTAAGCACCTCCGAAATTCCGGGAGACAACGATAAGTGGTCCGAGATACCGAAGTCGCATTTTGCGATTGAGACTCTTCTCCACACGAGTGTTTCAGATGAGGACTAGGGCACCGCATTTGAAATTGAAATCACGAATGGTGTGATAGTGCTTCTTTTCAAAACGTTCGGCAGCTTTTCTATGGGTATCATATACATCGGCATGAAGGGCTTGTAGCTGTTCAGTCCGTTTTTGTAAGGCGACAGCTCGACGAGCGATAAGATCTGTGGATGATAGTAAGGATTCGGGAGGAGGCTGCAGGTAGGTTGCTTCCATGATATCGAACGGGAGAATGGGATGGGTGCCAGTTACCACGAAATAAGGTGAACAACCCATTCGATGGCGGGCGGTGACTCTTTCGGCATAGAAGACTGAATGGACGTATTGTGACCACTTGCTTTCGACACCGTCTGCTGCCTTTATCAGTGATTGACGAACATCATAATGCAGCCGCTCAGCTATCCCGTTGGCGCGGGAATTGTATGTCGAGATTCGGATGTGGTAGGTGCTGTAGCGTTTCCCGAGGTAGTCAAGACCTGCCACGAAGGGACCACCGTTATCCGTGACAATTTCACGAACACCACCCCATCGACATAATACATCCTGGAACAGCCATTCACTGATTGCGGGACCGTTTTCTTTCCAGAGGGCTCGAAATTCAGGATAATGTGTGAGGGAGCAATGACCTTGCACGATGTACTGATAGCCATTGGACTTTGGCATCTTCATGGTATCAGCATAGAATTTTCCGAAAAGAGGCACGGGAACGGCCATGACTGGCGGGATGAGAACCTGTCGGGACTGTCATTGCTGACAGATGTGACAAGTCCTGCAAAACCAAGAGATATCGGCCAGCATGTGAGGCCACCAAAAGCACTCACAAACTAAGGTACATGTTGGGTAGATGCCCTTGTGACCGAGGTCATCATGGGCTTGGGTGATGATGTTCATACGCCGATTCCGAGGGATCACGAGTTTGTGACTACCTTGATCGTCCTTTCGCCATAACTTGTCAGCGGCAATGAAGAAGTGGAAGCAATACCGAACAAAGGCCTCGAAAGCAGAATCTGTGAGACTGGGTGGACGACGCAAGGTGGTCAAATAGTCCTGTACGAGGTCGAGACGCTGATCGTCGGCAATGGCTGATTTTGAACGAGGAACAAATACATAATCAGGGATGGAGCTGAGCTGTCGAAGGTCAGGGTTGGCTTCTAGACAGTCTTCAGACTCGGGAGAGGAGGAGTTTCGATGGAAGACAGCTTGACCGTCCTCCCCACTTGAAATGTCCTGTCCTAGGTATATCGAAATGAGGTGACTTCAATGTGTTTTGGGACGATATCGAGGGGTGTTAACAAAATGGATAAAGCCATAGACTCTGTCGATCCAATCGTCGAAATCTTTGTCTTGGTCAGGCTCGGGATCGCCTGGTCAGCGGGAAAGACCATCAGGACCATGACTAGAGCCAGGAACATGAACAAGTGTGAAGTGGAATGTCAGGATCGTCAGGATCCATCGATTGATACTGGCAGAGGGGACTATATCGGGATTGTTTAGCATGCCTTTGATGTAGCAGGCATCGACTTCGACAATGAGGTTTTGTACACCAATGATGTACATGCGTACTGCACGGACCGATCGGAATAAGCCATAGATTTCGAGTTTCAGCTGTGAGAAGCGATGTTCGCAATTGTTCAGTGTGATGGATCCGAAACGGTTGTAATATCGGACTCGAGGGTTATCGGGATTGCATTGGCAAAGGAAGTAACCGACTGCAATGTAGGAGGTATCGACGGCGAGGATAATGGGGGCTTCCGACTTGTAGTCGAGGGGTCGGAGAGCTGGAGAAGTGATAAGGGCTTGTTTCAGGTCTTCCTGTGCATCGAGTTGCTCCTGACTGAAGACGTAGTCTACATTCTTCCGCGTAAGGCGGACTAAGGCGTCAGCGTGATGAGCGAAATTTCGAATGAAGATACGCATGACACCAATTGTTCCGAGGAAGGTGCGAACATCTGAGAGGTCTCAGCATGGTTTCCAAGTTTTGATTGTGACAACTCGGGATTCATCAGGAAGACGACCTTTAGGCGTACAACAGTGTCCAAGAACTGTGATTTCGGGACTACAGAGCGTGAGCTTTGTGCCAGAAAAGGTGCCTCCAGAATACTTCATGTGCTGGACAACACGGTTCAGATTGCAAAAGTGTTCCCAAACGAAGCGACAGATGCCGGGATTCTGTGGAATGGTTTCGAAACTGTTATCGGGACGTCGATATTCGGAATCTGGGCCTTTCACGGGGACATCATCGATATAGGGGATGGTAAGATGCGGTATCTCGTCTTGTAGGATGAAAGTTACATCATCATGGAATATAGAAACAGAATTGGTCCAGCCCATCGGGAGCGTAACAAGTCGCATAGTGCCAAAGGGGGTCTGGAACGTAGTGAGATCCCGAGAGTTTTCAGCGAGGAGTCGTTCATCGTAGCCAACATAGAGGTCAAGCATTGCACCACAGGGGCAGCCACCAAATTGTTCTGCTAAGTGATCAGGGACCGGGGTAACTCCGGAATGACGGATGGTGACTTTGTTTAGCGGCTCGAGGGAGTGGACGATGCGAAGTGACTTGCCATCTTTCTTGACGACTGTGAACCACCGGGAGCGGTAGGAGGAATTCGAGGGTTCATAGACACCGGCATCGATCTTTCGACAATGAGCTGACAAATTTCATCATAAATACCAGGAGGTATCGGGATGTTCTTGTGAATCCAAGGCTTGTGCTGAATGACAGGGATTTCGATGGCGGGGAAAAAGTCTTCTCGAAATCGACCGCGCTCTTGGTCGGTCCAAGCGAAGGCGCCGTTCTGGAGGCACATAAAGTGGTGCATCAGTCTTCGTTCTTCTGGCCAAAGGAAGCCTTCGGGATGAGCCTTGTCAACGAGATTTCGACAATCCTCGGTATAGCGACCGGTCAGGATAAAAGGAGGGGGATTTGGGGATAGTTTCGGCATACTGGCAAGGGGGTCTCCGCGGATTTCGTGGAGGATTCGAAATTTGCCATTATCGGGAAGTGGGGCAATGACGGAACGGACTTTGAGGGCGATGGGCTTGTATTTACATTTCGCGAATGTATCGCACGATTCGGGAGGGGTATGTTTAGAAAGTTTGGGAGCGTACCTGGTCACATCATATAAATAAACAAAATCGGAAGAGGAAGTGTTCGTGGTGTTGAAACCACTCTGAAATTGCATCTGAGGTCGTGTTGGACGACCACTAGACTCGTACAGTAAAGCTGAAATCGGGGAAATGGAAATATCACAGGCCGAAAGATATAAGGATGAAAGATAATTTGAAATGGACATATCAGGAGTGGAATTAGAAACAGGATTGGGAGCAGGAACCTGGGCATAGTAATCGAGGCAAAGGTCCAAATTGTCTTGAGTTTTGTCCGAGGAAACAATGAAAGTGTAATCGCCATCAGCTAACGTATCCTCTATCTGCGAAAAAAATCCACTGCAGCAGTCTTCTTTCCTGGCATCATGTATTTCGGTTTGCCACGGGGCTGAGTCGGGATCGTAGTACATCTGTTGGTGTTGGGATCGTGTATTGTGATGGTTTGATCCTCGTTCCGGTAGTTCTTGACAAGAGATTCAGTTAAGACGTCAAAGGGGCGACCGAGGAGGATATCATAGGTGGGGTTAGGTAATACATGGATTTGGGCGTAGAGGGTGATTTCGTTGATAGTAACCGGGATGTTTCGGGATAATCCAAGCGATTTGTTGATTTCGCCATTGGCTGACTGCATATCGAGACAGACGGTAGGGTCATAGGCGATCCCGAGCTTGTGACATACTGCATCAGACATGGCTATAATTTGGGATCCGGGATCAACAACACATTCAACATAGTCTTGATGATCGATGAGACATGTGATAGAGCGAAGGGCATGACTCTCTTTGGCTACAATGAGGCGTTCGGGATTGATCTGGTCACGGCTCATGCTTGAAATGTAGGTTGAAATCGGGTCTTTGATGATGGTAGCACCCTCGGTGGCACGGCTTGTCCATATGTAGCGGTGTTGGAATCTGCGATGCCGAAAGGGAGTTCGTTAAGGTTGATTGATTTCGATGGGGTGGTATCTTCGTCGGGGATTTCCTCGATGGTAGCTCGAAACACAGGTTCGGGAATGCTGCACTCCTGGGACATGACTGCGATGGGGTTGGTCTCGTTAGCTACCTGTTTTGGAGTGACAAGCTCGCGCATCTTCGATCTGATTTCGGGGAAAGGGAAAGGAGGGCCTCGTTGGAGATTTGAGTGGTGCCTTTCAAAATGGTTTCGAAGACTTCATCTGCATGCTTCTTATCGACGACAGGGAAAACGTTCTTGTAGGCGGGTTGTTTCGAGGGGTCCTTGTTAGTTGGTTTGGCTACTGGGGCGGGAGCTGCAAAGTTTCGAGTGGTGGGAGGAGCGTAACGAACTTCAGGAACATCGCGGAAGGGATGGATGGGTCCCTCGTGACGGATGGTTTCAGCCTGGGTATTCTCGGGAAGAGTCTGCGACAAAGGAGCTGGGGATACTTCCTTTTCTTTACCTTTTGATGCTGAAGTACTGGCCTCGGGATTCGGTGGCTGACCTGGGGATGGTTCTGGATTTCGAGGTGAAGAAGCAACTACAGGAGTTTCAGGATTGACTTGGCGGTTTGCGCGAGGCGGACCTCTGCGGGTGATTTCGACATGATCCATAATGGTGCGGTGGTTGGCGAGGACTTGGGCTTCGAGATTTAGCTGACAGATACGTTCTTGGATATCAGACAGGCAGTCGTTGACCTGGGTACTGGCAGCGGGATTTACGGCATAAGCATAGGCGGAGTCACTCGGGACTATGGGATTCTCTGTAGGATTATAAGTTGCGACGGAAAGGAGCATTTGGCTGGTGGTGTCTGCATTGGAGGTAATGATTCCGCGTGGTCGCTCGTTAGGATACTGCCTATAATATTCATTGACACGTTCCTGCATAGTGGCACCTCGAATAGCTCTCGGAATTTCGGCCTGTGTCGGGAGTGTGATTCGTCCATTGAAATCATGGCGGATAAGGCCTTCACAATATAATTCTTGGCCGTCTCACAGTCCCTAATCCGACAATCGGGTTTACCACAGAAATGACAACCCTTGGGACGGTTTCCGGGAGCACGGGGTCGGAAGCCTCCAGTATTGGCTTGTGCCTGCATAAACTTGACGAGAACGTCACTGATCCCGGTTGTGATGTTTTGAGTCATGCTCGCAAGGATGGTGTTAAGGTCCTCCTGTTTTACAGGGGCTTTGGGGCGGCTGAAGTACTTCGGGTTGCGGGGGCTATGGACTGGTAATGGACCGACGAAGCTCCGGGCTGTTCTTCTCGTTTAAAAACGTAGGCTGTGGCATCTTGTATATCGACAAGCGAGTGGGTAAAATAGGGATCGTAATCCGGGAACTTGACTTCGAGGCGATCTCAGACTTTGGCTTGTAAATCCGTGGGGAACGCACGTTCGTAGGCCCTAGCTTGCTCTTTGGCCGACATCTCTTCTTTGTCAACTAGATACTTCGTGATAGTGTAAAATTTGCGGTAATATTCCGCGAGCTGCTCGTGGGTCCTGATGCCGAGGCGACTGGTTTTGCCAATGAGCTGGTCTAAATCGCCCATGTTATAGCGATGTTTGTCTTCAGCTCCGGGGTAGAGACGCTGAATGGCATCTCGGAAGTCGGCATAAGGGCGACCTTGGAACTCCGGGAGGCTTTCCCAAAGCTCGGAGGTCGCAAAATCGGGATAACGAATAGCATACTCCTTCTTCTGTGCGTCACCCATAACTCCGGCATCACTGAAGAGGTGGTCGAGTTCTCTGAAGTATCGGGAGAGCTCACGGGGCTGCGCGGGATCGAAACGTGGAGCTGTGGAGTGGCCACGAGCTGGCATAGTTACTAGCCATGCAGGAGCGGGGTCACCGACACCAGCGCCAGACGCAGGATTGTTGGTTTCATTGTTAGACATGCCGGATAACAGATTTCGAACTGATTGTCGGAGATCACGGAGTTGTTGGATATTTTGGGAAGGGGTTCTTTCAGGAGGGGACTGTGATGGAGTTGGATTGATAAGGATGGGACTTGAGTCTAGTGTCGAAAGCGGGTCTGAAAGGAGTTCTAGATTGGAATCCGTTTCTTGTTTGACTGAGGCTGGGGATAAGGGTTCGGGAGATGAGGGTAGCGAGTCAGGAAGAGAGATAAGGAGTTCAGGAGAGGGCACTCGGGAGCGCGGAACAGGTGATTAACGAAGATTTCGGGGACCTGGGTTTGTCTCCTGCGAGCGGCTGCCTTGGCGCAGGAGGTAACAGTGGACGAGGTAGAAGATTGGTTGGGGTTACTTGAAATCTTGAACTAGCCCCTCGCAGTGGGCTCCAAAATGATAACTATCGGGAAGCACTAACCTACAAACCAACAAGGTGGAATGAAGGAAGCGTCAGTCCCTATCCGAGGCTGTATAAACTACGAGCTGTCCAAGTCACAGAGTAACCCGAGGGACTGTAGTGTGAAAGGGGGGGAATGGAATGAAGTGAATATGGATGGTTTCGAGCAGATTTCGGGGTTTTCAAAACAAGGCGGCTAGACTTAGCTGAATTCCCGCGCGATATCGAGGGCTTCGGTGAGGATTTCGGAAGGGTTTCGATGATAGTGACTTCCACGCGAAGCCAGGGACACTGATTTCGAGACTGAGTACTGTGGCTCCATGCAAGCGCGACACTTTGAGATCGGATAACACAAGGACTCCACACAAGTCATAGACTGCAAGACTGCTGAAGGATTGAGACAGTAACTTTTTTCTATGTTTTTACAAATGCCAAGTACATGGGTTTTTATAGATGAGAAGATTTCGAGTATCGGAATAACCGGCGAAGTCGAAACCGAATGAGAGAACGTATCGTATGATTTCGAAAGGGTCGTTTAGTGGCTGAAACGTTGGGGAGATGTAAGTCCATTCGAAATCTGAACATAAAAGGTGAAACAGTAGGTAAAAGAACATCCCGAAACTGGTGCCACGCATCGTAGAATGGAATGTGAAAATAATCTAAGGAACGTAGAATGTATCAGTGAAATATGAGTCATGAATTTCGAAATGAGAGTGGATGAAACGGTAGCGCGCTCGAAATCCCTTGTTTCGAATGTACTGCGGCGAGGCAGTGTCAGGAATGCGGGAAGGTGTGAGGCAGTGCGATATCGAAAATGGTAGTAGTCTTGCCATATTGGGATCTGGGAATCGGGGGAGGCATATAGGAATAAGACTGCCTGACCGGATTGGGTGGTATAGGAAGCGCAGAAGGTCCGGAATGTATGGGTGCGATGCATTTGGCAAAGTGTCCGGGACCTGGAATGGAAGCCTCATGGAGTTGTCGACATCCCGAGTACTCGAACGAGAAGTCAGCGGCTGGGCTGCGGTATCATGCTGAGGGGGCCGAGTAGTGGTATGATTTTGAATGCGGGGGCGGGAGTACCAAATTAGGACTTATCAGTGGTCAGCAGCGCGGAGCGCTCATCAGCGTGTCTGACTGGGTAGTTTGCTGACCCGGGGCGTACCAAAGCAAGAGAGACCGGAGGACTCGGACGTGTGGACAGTCCCCACCCATCGACCACCCCTCAAACATGCCCCTGAAGTTCGTTGTCAGGAACGCGTGTTGACCTGAAACGAGAAAGGGATTGCCAGACCGCTGGAATCTCTGACGACAAAACCTTCCTTGACTGCCATTTGGGGCATCCCTGTTGTGACGAGGATTTGAGCCAACCCATCCGCAGTTTAACAGGCACCACCCCTTTTCTTTGGAATCAACCAAAGCAGGAGTCGACGGTCGCGCGCCGCCTGCATGGTACTAATCAACTACTCTATTACACAAAATCACCCCGTCTCCAACCTCGCTTCCTTCTGCACAAGAATCCACCATAACCCCCTTTACCGACGACACATCAGATACACTCTCATCTGAAAAGACCTTTACCTTTGAAACCGCACAATCCAGGTCGAATATGAGTACTGGACCAACTATTATCCTAACCTCTCCCCTGATGCAACCCTTCTGTTTTCATCTGGGACGAAGACCCCCAGAACTTGAATTCTACCCCCGACTTCACCGACGAAGGGAAACCCCCGAACAACACCCATAATGGAATTCGTTGCCGCTCTCTTTGCCTTCATCACCATAATCCTTACCACCCTCTTCGCCGCAAATGCACTTGCCTTAGCCTGGGGCACCCTCCAAAACAACCCGCAGCAGGCCGAACAGGTTCAGAACGCTACACGGACTTTGGTCGATGCGATCAAAGAAGAATTGGACTTGGCAAGAAGCCCAAGAGAACGAAATCAGAACCGCCGGATCCATATAAAGGGGATCCCGGCCTGATCGGAAGCTGGCTTTGATGTATGGAAGTCTATTTCGATAAAGAAGAGATCACCAATAAATGGGACATGATCACTTATGCATTGCAATGGATCACGGGAGGCAAGGCTGAATGTGCACAGAACTGGGCGGACTCAAAGCTGCAAGAGTGGCTAGAGTTCAAAACGGAATTAAATGGACGCAGGCAGGAGTTCGGAAACCACTCCACCTATGATGATTGGGAACACAGCCGCATCGTTATGCCGGCAACAGCTAACACTCCGGAAGTCAGGACGGATCCCCTTGGACACCTCCCACCATTCAAGGACTGGGAGAACTTCAAGGCGGAGGCCCGCGAGTTCTTCATGACAATGGAGACACGGAATGATGCCATAATCCGGATTAAAGAACTGTCGCAATGCCGACGACTGGTTGAGGACTACATTGTCGAATTCCGGAGCTGGGCTCCCTTGACGGAATACAATGACATTGCCCTCATCGACATCTTTAAACACGGACTCGACCAGGCACTCAGATGACACATTATCGAACTAGGAGGTGTTCTGTTAGGCTAGACGAATCTCAGAAGGACTCAGGCAGACTAAGTGCGAGAGTGGTCTTGAGATGATGGCAAAAGGAATATTAAGCCTAGTGCTACTGGTACATCTGGGAGTCCTTATATACATTACAATACTCGAGCACGGACCATGGGCTGCGCAATGCTGTGGACTGCGGATGAGTAAGACTGGAAGGAGATGACTCAGGATGACTAGGGAAGTGGGATGACTCGATGGCTGTGTGCTGCGCAGCATGATGGGGGAGATAAGGGATGTGGGAAAGATAAGATAAGAAAATGAATAGTCCTTTGGACGGCGTCCGTAACATCACCCTCTCTTTAGATTCGCGTCCTCGCGAAAAACCTTAGTCCAGCTGTCCCCACCCAGTATTGGTCTCCCAGGCGGTCGCGGCACGCGGGGCCCATGTATGAATGAGCTCTTCATTATAGGCGCGGATGTGATGGAGTGTGGTGGCGAGGAGTTTAAGTCGCCAGTTTTCTGTGCGAAGCATTTCCATTGCCTCGCGAAGTGCGATACGTTCAGCTGCAGTGGGGCCGGTCCCATCAGGGGTTCACCCGGTCCAGAGGTGTGTGCGGACGGTCATAACATAGTGCATATATGCGCCAAGTGTGATGGCGAGGGGGTCCATGTAGTCGCTAGCGTTGAGAATCCTTGCCAGATTCTCGAGGTTGCTTGGGCGGTTGGGGGTAGGTGTGCGGCTGCCCTCGCTGCTGTCGATGCTGATAGGGGCATTGGTGGTCATGAAGTGCGATTTTTAGTCTTCTTCCCTCTTGTCGTGATCCTTTTATCCTGGTTCACAGTCTTCTTTAGGAAGTGGTCTAGAGCTTGCTGCGCATTCCCCAGTTTCTTCTCTTTGATCCATGTGTTCTCTTCGTGTCCATATCCTTTCCATTTGACCAGGAATAGTGTTCCCCTCCCTTGTTTCTTCCTTTTTAGGATCTCTTCTATCTCGTACTCTTCTTCATCATTTATGATTTCAGGGGGTGGTGGTGATGGTCGCTCTTGTATCTTGAAACGGGGTCCTTTGTAAGGCATGAGCAGTGTTTCATTGAACACGGGGTGTATCAGCTGCCATGATGCTGGGAGTTCCAGGCGATATGCCAAGGCTCCTTTCTTTTCAACCACCTTGAATGGTCCATATCGGAGTGCCGATAACTTCTTTGATGGTCGATTGACTGTGATATTGGTGGCTTCTAGCCATACTCTATCTCCTTTCTTGTATTCACGGGCGGGTTTTCGTCTCGCATTGTAATTGTCTTTGGCTCGTGTTTGTGCATATTGCAGCGCGGCATTTGCTTCCTTTCGTATTTGGTTCATTCTTTTGACGAAGTCTTTTGCTGCGGGGTTATTCCCTTCTGTCGTCTGTGGCTCTCCCTTCCAGGGGTGCATTCCATAGTTGAGGTAGAATGGTGTCTCCTTCGTTCCCTGGTGTGCTTTGTCATTGTATTGGTACTCTGCGATTGCTATCCATTCTGCCCAATCATCCTGTAAGTTGTTTGTGAAGCTTCTGAGGAAGGCTTCCGTTTCTTGGTGGGATCGCTCCGCCTGTCCATCTGTCTGTGGGTGATAGGCCGTTGATAGATTTTGCTTTGTTCCGAGTAATTTTAGAAGTGCTGTCATGAATCGTGCTGTGAACTGGGGTCCTCGATCACTGATGATCTTTCGTGGGATTCCATGAAGCCGCCACACATTGTCTCGGTATAGTTGTGCAAGACCTTCTGCTGTGAGTTCGGTCTTTGTGGGAACTAGGTGGATCATCTTGGTCAGGCAGTCTGTGACTGCGGCGATGGCATTAAAGCCATTCGAGCTGGATAGCAGTCCTATGAGATCTACTCCGATATCTTCCCATGGTTGCTGTGGGACTTCGTGCGGGTGCAGGGGTGCATGTTTCTTTTGTCAGATGATTTTGTTTCGCTGACATGTTTCGCATCCATTGACATACTTCTTGATGTCTGTTAGCATTGATGGCCACCAATAGGTGCGGCTTATGAGCTCGTGCATGCGGTATTGCCCTGGGTGTCCTCCGATGGGTGTGTCGTGGTGTTCAAACATAATGTTTTCCTTCAGTTTGTTGTCTGGAGGAATGTAGATTTTTCCTCCTACGTATACGATGTGGTCGTCTTCTGTGAACCAGTGTGGTTTTTCCTTCAGTCCTGTTGTTACGATTGTCTCCCTTCGTGTGCATTGTCGAATTTGTTCTATCCTTGAGGATTCGATCATTGTGATTCCTCTTGTTTGTATTGTTTCGTTATTTTCTGCTTCTTCTTTCTGTGGGTGTTCGTCCTCGAACATCATAAATTCGAAGTCTCGTTCATTATTCTCTTCCAGATGTCGAATGAATGCTGCTTCTTTGATCATTTGTATGTCGTCCTTCTCTGCTAGGTTTTCTTCATATATTGCCATTCGTGACAGGACATCCGCTTTTCCATTCGCCTTTCCTGGTACGTGTCGTAGTTCGTAGTCGTATTCCTGTAATTTCAGGTACCAGCCAATCTGTCTCGAATTGAGTCGCTGCGGCTTTCGGAAGTATGATAGGTTCTTGTGATCCGTCAATATTTCGAACTTCTCTCGAGCTTCGAGGAGGTATTGTCTCCATGTCTTTAGTGCGACCATTATCGCAAGAAGTTCCTTGTCGTAGATTTCGTAGTTTTGCTCTGCTGGGGTCATGCATCTCGAAATGAATGCAATCGGATGCCATAGTCCTTTCTGCTGTTGTGATAGTACCGCTCCAATGGCATATCCTGAGGCGTCCGTTTCGACTCGGAATTTTCCTTCTGTCTGTGGTAGTGCTAGAATGGGTGCTGAGGTTATATGTTGGATCAGTTCTTTGAAAGCGCCTTGTTGCTTGTCTGTCCACTGGAATGTTTTGTTTCCAGTCAACTCTGTCAGGGGTTTAGCGACCTTTGCATATCCCTTGATGAATCGTCGGTAAAAGTTCGTGAATCCCAAGAACTTTTGTAGTTCTTTCTTCGTCTTTGGGGTTGGCCAGGATTGTACGGCTGTGATCTTTTCTGGTTCCATTTCTACCTTCCCTTCTCCTACGATGTATCCTAGTACTGGGACTTTCGATGATTCCCAGACGCATTTCGGTCCTTTGATGAATAGGTCGTTCTTGTTCAGTATTTCCATGACTTCTATGGTGTTCTTTTGGAGTTCCTCTCGTGTTCGTCCGATGATTATAATGTCATCCATATAGATTATGCACACTCTTCTTCGTATTTGGTCTTGGAAGAGGCTCGCCATCATTCGGCTAAAAGTGCCTGGTGCGTTGCACTGCCCAAAATACATGACTGTCGGTTCGAAGAGTCCTCTTGCTGTTAGGAAGGCTGCCTTCCATTCGTCCCCTTTCCGGATGCGCACGTTATTGTACCCCAGATAATATCGATCTTGCTAAAGTACTTTGCTCCTTGTAGTACGTCGAGGAGCTCGCTGATGCGTGGTAGTGGAAACTTGTCCTTGACCGTATATTTGTTTATTTCCCGGTAGTCTTGGATGAGTCGCTTGCTTCCATCCTTCTTATTGCGAAAGAAGCAGGGTGCTGCGTAAGGTGATTTCGATGGGCGTATTTTTCCTGTTCGTAATCCTTCTTCGACGAAGGCATCTAGTTCCTCTAGCTCTTTCTGTGTCATCGGGTAGACCTTGCTCGGTATCGTTTTGGGTGCATCCTTCGTTAAGTTTATTTCATGGTCCCATTCTTTGTGGTCTGGTAAGCGATCAAAGTTCTTCTCCTTGAAGAGGTGTTTGAATCTGATCAGATATGGGGGTATCTGGGTTCCTGTCTTGTCGCTGGCTGTGGTTTTCGCTGGTTCAGCCACCTTCTGTATCTTAATCGTCTGGTGGTTTATTTTGCACGTTTTAGGGCATCTGTCGAAGACAACTTCTCCTGTCCTCCATTTGATTGTTGGGTTGTGGTAGACAAGCCAGTCATGTCCTAGTAGCATGTCGGTTTTTCCGATGTCAAGTATGATGGCTTCCATGTGCTCCTTGTGTCCTTTAATGTCAATGTGGACCTCTGCTACTCGGTCTGCTGTTTTCTGGCGATTGGGTGATCCGTCTGCATTTATGATGGGAATCTTCTTGATTCGTCGTGTCTTCAGTCCTGTTTTCGCTACTATCATGGTGTTGATGCAGGTCCTATCTGCTCCGCTATCGACTTCGGTGTTATCATTGTGATTCCTTTTCGCGTTCGTATCTTCGCTGGTACTGCGAGCTCTTTCCTCTTTGGTGGTTTGTCTCCTTGGATGGTTTTCCTTGGTGCTTCAGATCGCTTGGGAATGGTGTATTTCAGAGTATGGGATGATCTACATCCAGTATGAAGCGAGTCTGTTTCAGTTGTATGGGTCGCGATTTAGCACCTCTTAGTTGGACCCTTCGGCAAAACCCTCTTTGTCAGAGCTTTCTTCATCCTTGTCTTCTTCGTCCTCTCCTTCTTCTTCTTTTACTTCTCTGACCTGGGATTTTCCTTTCTTCTTCTTCTTGCAGTTCCGTGCATAGTGTCCCTTTAAGCCACAGTTGAAACATGTGACATTTGCTGCTCCTTTTCGTGGTTCCGGGCAGTTTCGTGAGATGTGTCCTGGTTTATTGCAGTTGAAGCAGTTGTTGCTTCGTACTTTGTCGACTTCCATGGCCTGTCCTGCTCCTCGGCTTGGATTTCCGGCCTTGCGCTGATTGCTTGTGAATTCTCCTCTCATCACATTTCTGTGTTCATCGATGTTTCGTCCAATCGCTCGAACTGTCTTGATATATTCATCTCCATCTGTTGGAAGTGTGGAGATCGAGTGTACAGCTTCTGCTGTCCTTCGGTTTAAGCTCTTCTCGAGTAGGAAACGAGGGGCTGTTCCTGTCATTCCTGCTTTCCCTGCGAGGTCTACGAATTCATCCAGAAATTTGTCGATGGGTCGGTTTCCCTGTCTGATGTTGAATAGTTTGCTTCCTGCTTGTGATGGCGACATGACATTGCTGAATCGTGTCTCTATCTCGGTTATGAAGTCGGCCCATGTGCTTTGGTTTGTAGTGGTGTCGATCTTCTTTGATGCCCAATGGGCTCCGGGTCCGTCGGTCATTCTAGACAGGACCGCTCCAATCTTCTGTGTATCCGTGAGGTCTCCATGTGCGGTTATGTAGAGTTTCATCTTTCTCCACCAAATATCGAAGGACGTTCGATCTCCTGTAAAGGATTTCGGGTCGGCGATGATTCCCTTGTATTCTGTCGTCATCCTTTGGGGGTTTTCTTCGTCGTTCTCTTGGTCTTGGTCTTCCTGTTCCTGGATCTGTTGTTCTTGGGTCTGCTGTGCTTGTACTTGGGCTTGCTGTTCTTGGAGCTGTTTCTGTCTTCGCTCCTCTCTCTGTTCTTTCCAGTAGTCTAGGTCGACTCCTGCGATTCTACAAGCTTGTTCAAAATCGGCCCACTCTGCGGCGGTTGGTCCGGTTGTCTTTGGTAGTCCTTTTCGCTCCCTCCACCGATAGTATTCATCCCAGTCACTGTTGCTTACTTTCGCCACGGTGGTGCGATTCTCTCCTTATGCAGTGCTTCGGCGGATTGGTCCTCTGAAGGGGTTTGGCGGTTTCGTTCCTGTGTGTCCTTGACTCTGGTGTCGTTCTCGTTGGTTCTGTCGTACGCTCTGTGCGTCGTGCCCTCTCTGTATCAGTATGTCTTCCTCCTGTGTTCGGCGATTATAGTTCTCGATCTGTTGTCGCCTAAAATCTCGGGCTTGTGTTCGTTCTTCTCTCGTTTTCTTGCGGATGGGTTCGTCCTCTTCTTCGGCAAGAAGATTCTGGTCTGACCACAGCTCTTCTGGGCTTATCCCGTATTCTCCTCTAGGAAGAGTTCTGCAATGAGTTGTGCTGCTCCTTTGCTGAGGATTTCAGCGGGCTCGTCTGTGGTGGTGAAGGCAAACTCTCTCAGAAATGCCTGTTCTTCGTCGTCGCTACTTGGTGTAGGTGTGCGCTCTCTCTTTCGTTTGTTTGGATTGCTAGTGTCTCTGCGGGTGGCGTGGACTGTCTCTGCGAATGGCGTGGACTGCAATGTCTGGTCTACTTCTCTGAGCCAAGTGCTCTCGTCGCTCGTGCTAGTGCTCGCTGGGTCGGCGACCGCTTGTCGTCGAATGTTGATCAAGTCTTTGATAAAGCGTGACGTGGTGTGTGTGTGAGTCTGAGCGAGTCTCGACGAGGCTTAATATCTTGTTAGGCTAGACGAATCTCAGAAGGACTCGGGCAGACTAAGTGCGAGAGTGGTCTTGAGATGATGGCAAAAGGAATATTAAGCCTAGCGTTACTGGTACATCTGGGAGTCCTTATATACACTACAGTACTCGAGCACGGACCATGGGCTGCGCAATGCTGTGGACTGCGGATGAGTAAGACTGGAAGGAGATGACTCAGGATGACTAGGGAAGTGAGATGACTCGATGGCTGCGCGCTGCGCAGCATGATGGGGGAGATAAGGGATGTGGGAAAGATAAGATAAGAAAATGAATAGTCCTTTGGGCGGCGTCTGTAACAGGACCATGCAATCGAACTCATCCCAGGAGCTAAACTCCAGGATTGCAAGGTCTACCCCTGATGCTGGATGAACAGAAACAGCTGGATGCCTTTTTAGATGAAAATCTAAACACCGGACAAATCAGACCATCGAGGTCACCAATGGCCTCGCCTTTCTTCTTCGTGAAAAAGAAGGACAGATCCCTATGATCTGTACAAGACTATCAGAAGTTGAACAACATGACGATAAAGAACAAGTACCCGCTCCCCCTAATCCAAGAGTTAATTGACAAACTAAAGGGAGCGAAGTTCTTTACGAAGCTTGACATCCGATGGGGATATAACAACGTCCACATGAAAGAAGGTGATGAATGGAAAGCCACATTTCGGACAAACCGGGGAATGTTCGAACCCCTGGTTATGTTCTTCGGACTGACAAACTCACTGGCTACTTTCCAAACAATGATGAATACGATCTTCAAAGACGAAATCGATCAGGGACACATAGTAATCTACATGGATGACATTCTTATCTTCAATAAAGATCTGAATGAACACAGACGACTCGTTCAATGCATGCTGGAAAAGCTAAAGAACAATAAGCTTTACCTAAAACCTGAGAAATGCTCGTTTCATCAACTGGAAGTAGAGTACCTTGGAATGATTGTCTCGGAAAACAGCATTAAGATGGATCCCGTTAAGGTCGAAGGTGTCAAAGGATGGCCGAAACCCACCTGTAAAAGGGACGTCCAGCAATTCTTAGGCTTTTGTAACTTCTACCGGCGCTTCATCAAGGGATTCGCAAAAATAGCAAAACCTTTGATGGAGCTAACCGGAAAAGCCAACTGGACATGGGAAAAGGCCCAAGACGATGCATTCGATGGGTTAAAAAATCAGATCAGCTCAGCGCCGATCATTTCTATGCCCTGAGATGACGGAAAGTTCCAAATGGAAGTCGATGCCTCAAATTACACAATCGGAAGCGTCCTTTCACAGAAACAATCCAATGGTACCTGGAGACTGGTGGCTTTCATGTCAAAGTCATTAAACCCGACAGAACGAAACTACGAGATCTATGACAAAGAGATGCTCGCGGTTATGACCGGACTTGAGGAATGGCACCAATACCTCTGTGGCGCTAAACAGAAATTCAAGATTTGGACAGATCATAAAAATCTCGAATATTTCCAGAAGCCTCAGAAGCTGAATCGCTGGCAAGCTCACTGGATCTCGGAACTTCAGGACTACGATTTCGTTCTGGAGCACAAACCTGGGAAGTCAATGACTAAGGCAGACAGTCTGTCGAGATGACCAGACCATGAGAAGGGGGAGAACAATAATGAAAACGTCGTACTCCTAAAGCCAGAGAATTTTCACTGGATTTTCATGGCGAAGATCACGCCGACACCGGAATTTCAGGACATTCTGGACCAAATCAAAAGGGCTTGGAAACAAAGAGAGCCTGAGATCCAGAAACGTCTTGACGAAGGCGAACACAGCTGGGAGGAAAACGACCGAATCGTTACATGGCTGAAACGGTACTATGTTCCCAAGAGCCAAAAGATAAGGGAACAGATCATCGAAATCTATCATTCGGATCAGATCTCGGGACACCCAGGACAGACAAAGACACATGAGCTAATCACGCGCAACTTCTGGTGGCCCAAAATGATGAATGACGTCAAGGCGTATGTCAAAGGATGTGACAAATGCCAACGAACGAAGATCATCAGAGATCGGAAACACGCCCCACTTCACCCGAATGAAGTACCGAAGGAACCATGGGAGATCATATCCGTCGATCTCATCGGACCACTCCCTGAATCTCATGGATTCAATGGCATAATGGTGATGGTAGACCGGTTCACAAAAGGAGCCAAGTTTATACCAGTCAATATGGAAATCACAGCAGAAGGAGTCACTCGTAACCTACGCGACACCGTATTCTCGAGTTACGGACTCCCGAAGAAAGTCATCAGCGACAGAGGAGGACAATTTGTCTCCACGTTCATGACGGACCTCTACACGCTTTTGGGAATTAAAGGAGCCCCTTGACGCCGTATCATCCACAGACCGATGGACAGACAGAACGAGTTAATCAGGAATTAGAACAATACCTGAAACTCTTCATAAACTATCGGCAAAATGACTGGGCAGATTGGCTACCTATGGCCGAATTCTCCTACAACAATCGAATTCACTCGGTGACCAGATACTCCCCGTTTTACTTAAACCACAGGCGACATCCATACACTGGAAAAGAACCTCCAAAGCGTAATGCTAAATCACAGACTGCTGAGGAATTCGCCGAGATGATGAAGGAAATTCATACCAAGGCTGAAACCTCCTTGAAAAAAGCCGCTGAAACAATGAAATGGACCTACGACCGGAAACAGAAGCCCGCCCGAGAGTATCATGAAGGCGATCAGGTCTGGCTGGAAGGAACAAACATCACAACCGACCGGCCGACCAATAAACTTAACGACAAATGGTTTGGTCCTTTCAAAGTCAAATAACGAATCAGAGAATCGGCATATGAACTCGAGCTACCGGAACATTGGCGAATTCACCCCGTCCGAAACGAGTCTGAACTCACCCCATACACGGCACCAGCATTTCTGCGACAAAAAGCAGTAATGATTCTTAAACGGCCTCCTCCCATCATTGTGGAAGGAGAAAAACAATATGAAATAGAAGCTGTGATAAATTCTCGATGGAACCAAGGAAAGTTACAGTATAGAATACATTGGAAGGGATACCCTCTCGAAGACACCACCTGGGAACCCACCGAAAATGTTAATGGAGATGCGCCAGATGCGGTCGCAAAATTTCATTGTGAGAACCCTGAGGCGCCATCCCTAGAAAAAGGACAACGTCAACTCCCGCCGCGACCCACACCAAAAAAGGTAGTACGCACCTGCTTCCATCAGACCCAATCGCTGAAGGTCTTGTTCGACCACATGGCTGATGAGGTCTGGGTCTGCCCACGAGGTCAGCAAATGAAAACGCTCCCAAGGAAGAGGACCCTTACCGGCTGGATGTCGGACCTGAGCGAAGTCGAAGATCGCCTGGACACGGCTTGGCAGGCGTGGCAGCAACGTCGGTACCAAAAAGTCATAGGCAAGGATGAGCGCCAAAAGAACTAGGAGAATGATGAAGAAGAAGAACATGATTGCAAGGATGCAATCCCTAAGAGGGGGGTAATGTTATGATTTCAGGCTAATCATTATCTTGACAATGGGCACATGACTCAAAAGCCACATGATGAACATGTGATAGATGCAATGCGACAAATAAGATACAATGCGACGACTCGAGGAAACCCTATGACAACGACGCGTCAGCGCTGATCAGGGCAAAGGGTTATTGCGCAATACCTGCAGGACAACATGCTAAGCGCAGTCAGATCCTTACTCAGATGGATAAGGGTTAAGGGTTTCATGTAACACGAGGATAGCGTAGTCATGGTCCGTGCTAGGGAGTCGTAACGTATAAATACTGAAATTGTACGTAGTAGAATCCAGCTTCGAGCTGGCTTATAATAGCATTCCTATCCCTGCCTCTTATCTCTAAGGGTTAGTTAGAGTGACCTGCGCGCAGAATTGGTTTTGCGTAGCAGAGGCGACCTCAATTTGAACTCACATGTCTGTCCTCCGAGTCAACTCTTGGTGCGGTATCAAGTACATCAGGATGATGGGATGTAGAATGTCACCAGAGGCTATTGTTCAACAAAAGATTAAAAGTGACCAACTCCCTGGTGATCAAGTTGTTTGCTTGAGGTTGAGCTGCCAGGAAGTGGCAAAGGTGACTAGGGTAGCATGTCCTGCCCTGTCCTGCCCACCCAACAGCTGCGTTCGGTGCAGTGAATATTGCGAGGGCAATGAGGGTCGTGTAACTATCTCATGGTCAAGCAAATGTATGTACAAACGAGACATTGCTGGTTGTAATCCAGATTCAATTGTGCTCGCAAACACCAACCAAGTGATGAGCTAAAGGTTGGGCAGAGGCAGGGTATTAACTCAGCCAGGTACGTAATAATTTCTGCTGACGAGAGTTGGGATGGATGAGAATGCGTAAAGGAAGGGCAGAAGGATGTGTCACGTGCTCACTCATCTAGATGCTTCCCTTGTTTGCAGAACCGGTGCTCAATTCGCTAGGGATCAGGAGGGGAGAAGGCAATGGTTGTTGTGTCGGACCGAGTGGATGCAAATTCTTATTGGACGACATTCTTCGCGCGAGTTATGTGACAAGTGGCGGAGGCTATCCACAGAGTATCAACCAGATGGGAAAAAATGCTGTCCTTCTGGTAAGAGAAAACAGCGCACGGGAGGTGGGGAGAAATGGCAATGAAAATGATGCAAAAAAAGGGAAAAAAAAGTAGAGGATGCCAGTCGGGGCTGTTACAGATGCCGCCCAAAGGACTATTCATTTTCTTATCTTATCTTTCCACATCCCTTATCTCCCCCATCATGCTGCGCAGCGCGCAGCCATCGAGTCATCCCACTTCCCTAGTCATCCTGAGTCATCTCTTTCCAGTCTTACTCATCCGCAGTCCACAGCATTGCGCAGCCCATGGTCCGTGCTCGAGTACTGTAATGTATATAAGGACTCCCAGATGTACCAGTAGCGCTAGGCTTAATATTCCTTTTGCCATCATCTCAAGACCACTCTCGCACTTAGTCTGCCCGAGTCCTTCTGAGATTCGTCTAGCCTAACAGGGGCACACCACAGCATATGGGGCACAAGCCTTTGCTGTAAGACGCTCTTTGGAAGCGAGGTTCCCGCTGGCGCCGGACATATATAACATAATCCTGTGATTGTTATTGGCTTGTCTGGTCTGAATGCTGGAGTCATCGGGCCAATCGCTCGACAGAATGTTCAAACATTCTTATCTGGAAGATCAAACCTTAGTTGGCAGGAGACCAACAGGACAGAATTAGCGCCCAAACTTACACTGCCCCCAAACACCTGCCCCATTCGAAGTCCATTGTCCTGCGCGCGAACGGATTGGAATCTATGGAATCACCCGGTGCTCCCATGGCCGCAATCACACGTGCTGAATTTCTTGACGGAATTTATTTTTTATTTTTATTTTATTTTTATTTTCCTGCCTTTTTTCCCCTTGGACGGCATCGAGGATGTACAGGAGCACATAAATACAATGACGCCGCCCGGCTTTGAGCCTCATTCCCCCCTGATGGCAGTCTAACCAATGCGCCTCCATCTTGTTGAAACTGGACCCAAGCTAGGAAGCTCTTGAGCTAGAACGGACTACTTACGTTAGTGGATTGTTAGAGGTTAATCTTACTGCATAGGCTTGGTAGAGTGAAACTTGGTTATAGAATTGGCATACTACATAGGACATATTTATACATATCTAAGTGGCGCACAGACCATCAGGGTTGAGGGTGCGCTCACTAATCCTAGTGATAATAGCGCAGGGTATGACTGAGCATACAGGCTGCGCTGTGAAGCCAAGAAAATTAGGGCGGAGGGAAAATGGTAGGGCGCAGGGTTGCTGCCACATTTTCAACACATCTCCGTCTCGACAGCGTCAAGAAGTGTGAGTTGTATGCCAGCAGACTTGACAGCTGAGGGAGTTGACAACACAGTCCAACAGGTGTATTGAAAATCTTTACGCGTCACAGAATGCCGCCGTCGGCGCCGCCTCCCCTTCATACCGACGGCACGATGGTTTTGATGGGATTGGACGTCGTCCCGCCGCGTCGTCGACACTACGAGTATGTCATCACCTATCGCTTTGAGGTCGAGTGGTGCGCAACCTATCATTGTTCAGACATCCGGCACATTACCCTGTCTAACGACGCATCAGTCCTGCCGATACTTAGACTAGGTGATCACAAGTTGGAGAATTACATGCGTGTTCAGTTTTGACCCACCACGATGATCGCGCTGTTCCTTTACTTTCTTGTTTGCTTGTACTCTGTACGCCTTGAGCGACCATTGGCAATGTGAAGCAGGTCTTGAGCGAGACGGAGCTCGCGGAAGGAGTGAGATCATGAGGACGGCAAGCTGATACCGAGGCTGGTTGGATTCCAGAGATCCAAGAGTCCTTGACCGAGAAATGTGTTCTTTCAGAGGCGTAATGACAATGAGGGCAGTAAGATGTCATCTAAGCTTGTTACTTACCACTTCATGATATCCGTCGTACGTATGTTGAGACGGGGCACACAGTTTCTAAGGGAAATGGTCGTTTCTTTCGGTCCAGGTGCCGAAGAGCAGGATAAATCTAGTTGTTATTATCATCATGTCATAATATGGGTAAGCACAGCTAATACGAAGATCAAGAATTAGGCTTTGAGTGGGTATGGTCTTTGTCAGTCCGGGTATTCGAGGAAGCAACGGGGGAGATCGCAGAGGCGGCTGGTATGGACGGTTCAGAGTCATTGCTTTGTCCACGAGATGGGTTTAGTTGAATCCTAGGGAATCGTAGAGGCGTGTCTTCGAACTCTGCCCACCCGCCACGCAAGCCAATCTCGACGACCCGCTCGAGAATGCGAGCCAGCTCTTCGTTCCTGTCGATAAGAAAGGAAAAAGAGGGATATTAATACCGACGGAGGGAAGTAGGTGCGAGCACACGCCACCTTTGCCTCTCTTCCTGTAGCTCAGTGTCCCAAAGAGCTGAGAGCTGGTCCACTTTGGTCGTCAGCTCCGTCACGCGCGTTCCCAAGCTGTCCAACTGATCGTCGATGTCCCCGCGTCGTTTCGACTCGTTGCGCGACGAGCGCCACGTCTCTCCGAGTATCAGGCCCGCAGCAACGGCAAAGAGGAACCCTTCGGCCAACGCGTTTGCGCCGTTTTCGATCGCCCTGCAAGGAACACGTTTGTGAGGTTCGCCGCGGTCGCGCTGTGAAGGACTCCTAGGGTTTGACTTTTACCGGGTTTCTGATAGCGGACGTATGTGCTTCGCCGGCTCGCCCATGATGTTCGTGCGCAGTCGGACCTCCCAACGGTACATCGTCTGTGCGAGGTTCACGCAGAAATCTCGAAACCGGTCATGCCTGTACGTGTTTGAACGAGCAGAAACACGATGGTTGGGACGCAGAACGTTGATAGAACGTCCGTCATGTCAAGCTTGCGGGATGATGCATCAGAAAAAGGCAACGCAACTGCTTGGCCTGGTCCTTCAGTCGTGTACTGATGGGTTTCGCGATGGTCTACGGTGCGTTGAGTTCGGGTTTGTGTGGCTAATACGTAAAAAGGTACGAACCCTGATGGCGAGCGTAGCGAGCTTCACAGACGCCATATACAACGCAGGATAGAGCGAACGACTAGGAAGGCTCAATGTCTCTTCGGCCGGCATGAATTTGGGTTTCATTCGGCACATTTGGTTGCCGATATGCCGTTCTTTGGAGGTCCATGGACCCTGTTTGTATAACGCTGTTAGGATCTGTGGGATCACCTCGTGATACAGTTTTGTTAATGTGCCTCGATATCTATGCCAGCTGTCACCGAAACTATCCCGCACGCTCGATCGCTCAGTGTTCCATTGATATTGATTCCTGACCATCTCATAGTTGTTGGCTCAGTGGTCAACCGGATACTGTCAACCCACCGATGTGCAGGATCCGCCCAGTCATGCTCAAAACAAACTCGTTCGCCCTTAGACGGTTACCACGGAATCTTGTTCCCAAGACTAAATCTGTCAAAATCGGGCAAATGATGGTGGAATAGCCGGCTACCCTGGGCGTCTGCAGGGCGTACATTAAGTGAATATGCACGTCAGCGTCCGTTTATGACTCTTCTTCCCTTCCACCCTCCCTCAAAAATTTTATGCCCTTCCAGCTCTGCATTCCCTCACTCTTGTCCTTGACTCGCACATCCCGCATTTCCTACTCATCTTTAGGTGATATCCGGATTATGTGTCGCAAACGTGGCGAACCTACGGTGGCACAAATTGTCCTCTCGCCCTTTGCAATATCTTGATGAGGCTGGATAGCTTCTGGGATTGTTCTATCTTGTCGTCTTGAGCACCGTCGTAAATCTGGGTTTCGCGTTTTTCATCGGTTCATTACTGATCGGTTCTTGCAGTAGGCGCTTAAGAGATGTTGTTTTCCGTCGAGCGCCCACTCGGTGTTAGCGAAGAAGCGCCGTCATCGTGATCTGACTTTCAGGTCATTTTTCTTAATGCCCATTCATGTTCACGTGACCAAGTTTTACAAGGACACCGAACCCGAAGAACAATGTAAGTCGGTGGAGTTTCTAACCGGTCCTCTCTTTTGATCTTAATGAACGACGAGCACTCCCCGGTTTCCGTGAAGCCCAAGAGTAATACTCATTCGCGCGTCTTGCATTTTACGTATGCCAGTTCAATGTGGAGCCACCTCTCGGACACAAATACTGCTCGTTCAGCAAAAGATCAGTTCCCTCTCATGCTGTGCGGTATTTTTTGGTCTCGTCCTGTTGCACTTGTCGTTCTTTGGTCCCTGGAACAAGCCTCGTCTCATACCATCGCCATTGGCTTCGCTTTTCCGAGATCTGCCTACCCTACGGAAACGCTCGCTTTATGTCCATAGCCTGGCACTGTCTCTGCTCGGACTATGTCTAGTATGTGACCATCCAGTGTCTCGATCATCGTCCGTCGCCTTATCTCTCTATCTTGGCTGGATCAGTGAAGTGAAATAGTGCGACTCATTCCATTGTTGTCCAATAGTGGTGAAGGACATGAATTATGTTCATGCTGCACCATCCGTCACACTGATCGATTCTCAATGTTACGGACATTGTCTGATCTCCTTTGAGCTCCGTGGCTCTGCACCTGGTCGCCTTCTGATGAATCCATCAAGCTCATCTTTGCTGCATGTGCAAAGTTTAGCTGGGAACGCATTACATTCGCAAGACGAGAAGAAAACATTATAAGCGAGGACCGTGCCTGCTATTTCGAAAGTGCCAAAAAAAAAAAAAAGAGAGAGAACGAAAAGGAAGGTGAATAAGCAAGAAAAGAAGTGTGAATGGTACATTGTCATCCTCTCGTGCGCTATGCCGTCTGACTCTTTGCCCCTCATTGACGCACTGCTTTCCAAGGTTCTGACATAAATGAAACTGAACTGAATGAAGGCGGCAGGAAACGGAATGGGATTAAGGTGAATGGGATGGGTGTAATATGGGTGCGTCCCCAGTGAAATGTTTGGAGGCTGATTGGCATCTTTGATGATCCCTGATCGACGCTGAGCCAATTCTCAGAGATCTATCCGACCACAAAATAATCATAGATAGGGATTTTGTTGCTCACCTGTTCTTCTGTCGTGTGGCCACAACCAGGAGATGTCGCTCAGCGCCAGGTGTGGGTGATTACCATTTCGCCATGGTACCGGGGTGGCTCTACGATCTGCAATTCCTCGTGGATGTTGTTCGTGTAAGGCCCGAACTGGGTCATCCTTTCCTCCTCGCCTTCCTGCCTCTCGGGCTTCAGCTTGCGGTAGAATTGCTTGATACCTGGCCCCCGGTTGAAGAAAGGTCAGCTATGCCGAGGCAAACAAGCAACGGGCACGGGCGACCTACGCTTCTTGATGGTCTGGAAAATCTTGGAAACAGAAGGCATTGTTGAAGATGTTGGGTGAGGTTTCGTTTTAGCCAACGGAGGGTTGGGGGGGCAACGTGCTCTCGGTTTTCGCAGTCACGATAATGTAAGCCACAAATAATCCTAAACTGGTCGACGCCTTCTGGACCACGTTCACAGCATTTTTTTCCAGCTCTTTTTTCATAGGGCATGTGGTCTATTTACTCCGCGGAACCTTTTTTTTTCGACAAGGGGAAAGAAATAGCAATGGGGCAAAACTAAACGACTTTTTTTTTGGTCTAGTGCTTTGATGCTTATTTCACGCGTTGGTGATCTGCTAATTGGTGCTGTCGTCACTCTGAATAAGCTTGTTACTGTCTGATGGACGTAAACTACTCTGTTATCAAGTTAGAAATCATTTTGTCGATTTTCTGTTGCCCCACCGTTCTGGCAGTTTATGCTCTGCAATGGTTGATCGTGATCGGGTAAGCTAAGCTTCGGAACGTGGCCGAGATCAGTTGAGAACCTTCATGGATTGCCGGCTGCGGGAAGATATGTACTGTGAGCGCTGGCTAGCTCATCGTTGACATTGCCCTTGTGTTTGCGCGGCCGGACCTACGCATGCGTTCTCCATACGGAAGATAAAATACTTCGTATGTACACTTTGCGAGTGTGACGTCAGGTTGTATGAAGGAGGAAGATAAGGTAAGAATGGAGAATGGAGCCCAGTCAGAGGAATCACATTTCATCAACAACGGTTCACGCCGATCCGGTAGCTATATAACCCCGGATAAGAAGTTGGAAGCAAAGAAGGAGGTACTGTTGTCACCGGTTTTGTGCTTCCGCAAAATTAGCGATGTGGGCTTCTTGAGAGGCACGGGCAATGACGCGGAATTGAGATCGAGGGGTGAAAGGAGGGACTAAGCGATGGGGGAATCCTCTCATCGATAACGACAACACGTGTAGAATTTTATAGCACATAAATAGGGACATATAACTATCAACATTGAACAAAGTCCTCCTCTACGCCCACAGACACAGCCTGCCAACTGTATTCATGCACAGAAATCCTTCTTTTAGTTTACATCTTTGCGGAATATGTTTGCCTTCATTTACGCCGAGGAATCCGACGCGCTTTTCGAAGATTAGACCACTCTTTATATACATGTTGCGCAGCTTCGCTGAACCTGCTCAGGATAAGGTATATAGCCTTCCGACGCCGGTGCGTCTTGCGCCCTCCTCGAGCGCTTTGATCGTTTTAGGTGACTCGGGGACATGACCATCGTCGAATTCATAATCTTCGTTTACACGGGACTGCGAAAGAACAATCGAAAGATACCATTGGATTGCGTCAGAGCGTACGCGCCTAGACCGATGAATCCAGGTATCTCCTTCCGGTTCGCCGCGACCCAGAATCAGCAGGGTCCACCAGACACTAGGCATTTCCGGTGCTACTTCAAGATACCTCACAAACGCCAGCTGAATCTTTCGCGTCTCGAACTGGCGATATATCAAGCCTATCATCCAGCCCAGATAGACGACGGCCGCGCTCTGCCTTATTAGGTCTTGAAGAAAAGGCATCCCCTTTGGGGTAAAGCCCGGAGAAACCAGTATTGAGATCCAGTCCAAGACGAATGCGCTCAGGCGGACGAGGAAGCCCTGCATTACTTGCCTCCTCAAATTCAAGGACAGGCGACCCCGCTGTGATTCCGCAGCATGTCATCATTCGTGGCCGGTTTTCAACAGTTCCGTACGTCCTTTCTTGTCCTTTTTTTTTCGTCGCGATTACGAAGAGGCGGCAGATCAGCTTGCAAGCCGTCTGGATGTTGATGTTGTCGCATTCGAATGAATGTCAGTTCTCCGATCATCCGGGCCGTGAGCGACAACGACCATGGGATTCTTCAAAGTTGTGCGAGGATGCAACTTGCACTGGAACCCTTTGCATCCAGCGTCGCGGTCGTTCCTTTAAAAGCTCTCAATCCAAACCTGTGGCATAGCCGGAAAGCGCCGAGTGAGCGCTCGCGCTGCCATTACCGTTCTTTATAGGCAGATGGCTGTTTCTTAACATTGCAGAAACGGGTTGGAAACCAGCCGCCTTGGAGCAGGTGCTGTTGAAACAGACGCAGGCGATAACCATGATCATCGATTTCAACAGCATTCACATGTTCAAGCGCTGGATGTACCGCTTCGACGTCACCCGGTGCTCAGAAGGCTGTGATCGCTGGACATACGTCTCTGTGGACCGTCTTCTGTTGTGGGACGTGATCAGGGAGGAAAATTCATGAGGATGGGGTTAAGGATGGCCGATTGGACACGCCAAGACTGCTTGAAATCTTAGGTTATATGGAGTTTGCAAGAATCGCAAGACCCTCGGCTGTCGTTAATTCGCCATCTGTCTTTGCTAGATAAAGTGTTGATGACAAAAATGGGAACGAGCGCATCGTATCACGAAGGGTACGGATTGGTCAGTGTGCTCGAAGTCATAATGCAGCGATGCATGGTAAGCCCGAGTTTATATCCGTCTCGGGAACAGGGTGAGCACAACGGGCAAGAAGAACAGGACAAAGTCGACCCAAGGGGCAACAGCACAGAAAACGAAGTCTGTTTATCCATGCTTTTAACCCGAAGAATAGAATACTCCAACAAAAAGACACAACATCTACAACATAGCACACAAATAGAAGAGACAGGAAAAGAAAATAGTGCAGGGGCATTCCACTTTTACACCTCGCTCAAGAGTCGGGTTGTTAAATAGGGCAAAGGAGACATCAAGACGAGGCGCCGAGAGCAGCGAGCTCTTTGCGGATCTCCGCCTCGCCGTCCATCTTCTTGACTTGTGTGGCCTCCAATCGCTCACCCCTCTTGGCTTTCTCCTTGAGTTCCTCGATTGCCTTGAGCTGAGAGCGAACAGGATTCAGAACGAAGAAGGAAACAAGATGACCGTCACACGGAGAGCAATACCTTCTTGTTGAGGTTCCTGATTTTCTTCGCCACAGGGTCCAGCGCACTGTCCGCTCCGGGCGTAACAGGCGAAGTCGCCACATCGACAGTCAAGTCAACCTGCTGCGGTTGCTGCTGCTTCTCCTGCCTCTGCACGCCATTCGCCTTCTTCCCGTTGCCCTGGGGCACACCGCCCTCGGCTCTGTCAGCTTCAACCTGTCCTTCAACCCCGTCCTTCTCCCCACCCGGGCTCTGCTTCTTGCCCTTCCGCTTCCTGGTCTTCTTGTCCGCATCCGCGCCAGCACCAGGCCCGCTTCCCAAGGGCGCGCCAGGCACTTGCCGTCTGGCGCCATTGACACCATTCCCGATGGGAGCGCCAGCGCCAGGGACTGGGGCTGGGCTGCGATTGTACCGCGGAGGCGTCGCCGCGCCGTTTGTAGGTAGGCGGGGTGCGCCACCCTCGTCTTCGCGCTTGTAGATAGCGGGCGTCGCTAGGCCACGCGCTCCGGGAGGACGGTAGGCACCTGCAGGCTTCGCCGGAACAGGCTTTGCAATGGCCTCGTAGTTCTTGACGCTCGCACTCGGCGCAGGAGCGGGAGGCACGTGCTGTCCGAATGGCGGCAGCAGGTCAACAGGCGTTGGCCGCCACGATGCTTGGTAAAGTTCTTCGTTGGTCTGCACGTGCATGAGAGGACCTGAGCAGTGCCAGATCTTGATTCCGTTATCCACCCGCAAACGGGGGAGAGGGTCGCGGTAAGAATAAAACGACCGTCGGGCGACCACTCGCAGAAGGACGTGTTAGGAGCATCAATGGTGCAGACTTTGCGGAGTGTCTTGCGATCAAACATGTCGATTTTTCCTGCTAAATTTCCGAAACCTGCAAGGAGGACCAACCTGCCTTGCGGGTTAAACAAGATGGTGTTGTGAGGTGCCGAGCCAAAATCGTGCAGAGTCCGCACTCTCTGGTCAAAGATCATGGTCTTGGCCGGCATGTCTGACATCATCAGTCAAGTCATCAATGAAATGGAAGAGGAAACGGAGGCAACGCACATCCATAGACCACGCCAAATTCCTTGGAATTCGGATTCCAAGCAAAATCGTGTATAGGTCCCTCTTTGTCAAGAGTGACTCGGCAATCGAAGTTGCCGGCAGCGCTGAGGAGATACATGCCGGTCTCTCCGTAGTAACTCTTGTTAGAGTTATCGACCTCCGTTTGCGTGAGGAGCAACACCTGAGTGCCGAGATTGTTCCACTTGATCTGTGCTCGATCGGCTTTGAAAAACGACTTCGAACACGTGGGCGGACTGTTCAGCGTGAGCAAGCCATAGATTTTGATACTGGCAGGTGCGCCCTGTGAAACATCCGTTGAGGAACAGGTGAATGAGGGACGATGGATGGAGCCACTGACCTTTTTCTCGGCGACAAAGACAGCAAGAGATGGGTTGAGACCAGGGCTGAGAGAGATGCTCGTCGAGCCTTCGACTTTCAGCTTATCGACAATCCCGTTCGACCACTCCGCAGGGCGATACACCTGAATCTCGGACGACACCAATCGCACGGCATGAGATTCCGAGATCGTATATTGAAGATCCCAACCGTCTTGGGACTTTTGCGAAAAAGAGATGAGCTCTTCTCCAGTTGACACAGAAAAGACTCGGAGATTCTTGTGTTGTGCGCCGTCTTCGAGTTTCACTGCAGAGGATCGGTCCAAGTAAGACAAAACAAAAGCATTATACTCACCAGGTCGCTCCCAAGTCGATAGATAGGTACCGCGGGGCGAGAAACGGAGCTCTACAACATTGGGGATGGAAAGCTCCTGGAGAAGTTGAGCACCCTCCGCCTGAAATATCCGCACCCTGTGAATGACAGCGATTAGATCGGTTGCATTGACAGCAGAAGTGACGAAATCGATGGACGATAACCGATTACGCACAATGCGATCGGATGTGGATGTGGAAAATGAAGAAAAACACGAGGATAAAAACGAGGCGGTGAAGGTGACTCACACAGCGGGCAAAGCAAAAGCGATGAGTCTACCATCAGCGCTGTAATGGTATATGCGAGCTGGGACGTCGGGAGAGACGAAGTCAGGAACGGGGACGTAGTCCGGGGTGCCACCGACGAGGCCAAGTGATTTTTGAGCACGGACTGTGAACAGAAGCAGAGAAATCAGCATTTCCGAAATGCAATCTCGTACGACAGGCTATGATAAGGCATGGTAGGTGCTCCGCACACAAAAGCTCCTACTAGAACGCGATTACGCCGTCCAACCGAGGTGCTGTGCAGCGATATGTCGGTGCACGTGTTCCGTTCCACAAGCCAGAAAAAAAAGATCAACGATGGAGAACAAACTGACATGCGTACTGCTGGGATATTTGTGATGCCATTGCGCGAAGAGTAGAGGCCAGAGGGGTGGAAATCCAAGCTCGGGGTGCTGGGGGAGTAGAAGCAAGTTAATGCTTCAGTTGGAGGCAGTGGTGAAAGCCATTTTCAGCCTATGTCCGTGAAAACGTCTTTATTTGGTCTTGTTTGATCTCGAAGTTTTTAGGGCAGGTTCCCGCCCCAAGGCGGCACATGCAACGTCACACGAGTCGGCGGGACACCAGAGATCAATTCGAGGAACGTTCCCTGTGTGCGCCGCCATGCCTCCCAGATTTGCTATTTCCATCAGACATCTGTCGGGATTTGAGGTCACGCGCATAAGGAAAAAAATACAAGGCGGCTCTAGACTCACGTCAGCGGCTTTTTCTTGAATACGGATTTCACGCGTCGGGATGGCTAGTTCGGGAGATACGCCAGTCCAAGATGTCTCTCTGCTTTGACGCTCAAGCGGAGACCCATGCACGTGATGGAATATCTTTGGCTGCGTTCAGAGAGTTTTATATCCAGCAGAAAACGTC
>SJRY01000021.1:0-31346 GCA_011319805.1 Macrocybe gigantea | reverse complement strand
TCTCTTTCTCTCAGCTTCACAATCCCTTTCTTCAACATTCCAGGCGCGAGTTTGTTTCGAGGTTCTTGATTTTCTTTTTTTTTTTTCCTTTCTCCCGCCTGCGCACAGATTCAATTCTCCTTCAAACAACTCCCCTATCCGTCATTCTTTGGTTGTGTCGTTAAGCTTCCTATATATATTTTCACCTCTCCGTCTTTGTCTCGTTAATTTTCTTCTTTTTCGCACCTCCATTGTGTCGTATGGCGATTTAGCATTCAGATCCCTCCCTTTCCTCAACCTATAGTAGTCTATGTAGCATCTCGCGTTGTATGGCTCTTGTGACGTATCAGATCAATTTCTTCTCACCTCCATCGCCTTCTGATCATGAACGAACTCAAACTCATGCTTTCTATCCTGGTTACAGGCTCTTGATTCCAGCCGCAGAGTCATTGGACTGGCCGACACTCGGTGACGGACAATGATGGCTGGGCAGAAATGATGACGACAACTTGTCTGTTGATCAACTCGTGCTCCCTTCCCCGCCTCCAGGAACAAAGCGTATTGCCGTGGTTCAACCAACATTGTCACTCTTTGCTATGCTTGCCGCTTTGCGTAATCTCGACCACCGCTTTGAGATGAACACCGGTTCTTATTCTGGACGCACGACCCATAACATAACGTTGACCTGGTTCGATCCTTAGTCGGTATCCCCCCGCCTTACATACCCTTCCAGTAGGTCAGTGAAAACTCCCGTTGCCTCAACGACCGCAACTACCATGCCTGATCTCATCCACTCACCCAAACCGAAGGAGCTGCAGGCATACAACGTTGAGGTCATATTCCGGACATTCAAACATTCTTCGACGGAACACCGCTTCCTTCTTCTTCCCGTCCCCGGGCGTTTCTCACTGCCTTCACAACTAAAGACGCAGCCGACGCGAACTTTCACTTCCTCTTCACTCGGCTTGATTTTTCTATGTTGCCCACCGAGTCCGAAGAGTCAGCAGTCCGTGTTTGTGCTATGGCTCTTCTCCCATCTCTTCCAACGGGATCGTGGTATCCGCATCCGCAAAGAGTTATGGTTCCTGGCTTGCGGCGAGTATGAGTACGCCAAGCCTGACATGTGTATCGTCGATCGGAGCGCCAGCGATGTAATTCTGCTTGCGGAAGAGGATCGAATGCTTGGCAGCGGTGCAGACCCACATACTCAGCTCATCGTCGAAGCCATTGCTGCTTTCCAAGAGAATAATAGGCGAAGGCAGGTCTTTAGTTGCCAACATTCCTTTAGCTATATTAATCTCGGACTGGAGATCTTTCCGGGTGTCATCATGATTGAGACAACCCTTAGCTTCTTTGGATGCCAGTTATAAAGAAGTTTCTCAATGTGCTGCATGTGATGAATATCCTCGAGCTCCCACCGTTGTCAGAGGTCATATTCACGCCCTTCCATAGCCCAATCGTCGGTTCACTGAGAACATGAGACCATTTGCTGATCGACGTGCCATGCGGCGTTGTTAAGAAGCCTTCAGGAAATTCGTCTTCAACGGGATTATTGGTTCGGTCGTGTCATTGCCTAATATGTCTGAGTTTTACAACGCTTATTCTTATTAGACAATGGTTAGATAAATGTAGATACTTGCCAGGATCTCTTTATCCACATTACGGGGTAGATTCAGAATGCCACGCACATGTGACATGGTGCACTGTCTTTCCAAGCAGCCTTACATACAAAATAAAGAACGTATAGCAAGGAGAATGGAGAAATCATGCGGCGATGATGCCGATGATGGGGCTGACGAAGGCTTCATAATCCTCTTCGCGATTCGGGTCGCCTGTGACTCTCAGGACACGGGTAAGGAGCCTGTACGATCCATTGCGAATTTGAGTGCCATTGGCAAACGTCGGCGTTACGAGGCCAATAGCATAAAATCCATTGTCGTTGGGGTCCTACATAAGTTGTCAAATTCCGTCTACGTTGGTACTTGCCTAGATCAGAAAGGACGTACGTCGTTATTCCTGGAGATGAAATCAGCTTCCAAAATAGGACCTATGGTCTCCACTTGTGAAAACGAGCCAGCCTGGTGCTTGGAAGGGAAAGTGAGGAGTGGGTGCGAATTTGTTGCTCTGCTTTGCAATGCTGCCTGCAACTTGAAGTCAGCGCTCACGAGGTCGAGACGCAAAACCGGTGTGCCGAATGTCAATCTGCATAAATGTGACAGAGGCTGTGAAGGCCTACATGCAGAAGAATATCATAAGTGGCATACCTGACTATGACGGTGGGGAAATCGCCTCCCACGAAGGTGTAGTTTGTGGGACCTTCTTGTATGTCTCCGACGCCATTGATCACTGTTGGCAGCGGTATACCAAAGAAGACATCAGTGTTGTCAAGAATTTGCTTATCCTTCAAAGCTGCTCCTAATCCGATGTATGAAACGTGATATTGCTCCGAACCGCTGGTGATCTGAACGAAACCAGAGTATACAGGGAAGGTGGAGGCGTCACCTCGCGGAAGGGTGAAGCGCACAGAAACGGTTTGCGTCTGTCCTGGGCGAAGAGTAACAATAGTAGAACTCAACGATACCGAAAGTGAGGTGGTAGTCAGAGGAACGGGACCCTCAGAGACGAAGATAGTGCCCTTTCAAGGAATGAAATCAGCTTGAGAATTATGCAACCCTGCCTCCCTATCTTACAGGCGTCACCGTGACAGCGGTGCCAGCCGGGACGTGCCTCAACGTGTACGTTTTGGCGGTAGTTCCAGTATTACTGATGGTGATGGACTGCCTATAAGCAAGGATGGGCGCCTCTCATCAGCTCTGATGCTCAATCATGGGTTACATGACTGGCTTACGATCCTTTGAAGTGTGCTGTGTCATTGAGAATGAGCTCGCCAGGGGAAACGATGGTGCCAGCGTGGATTGCATTGAAAGCATTGATCAGACCAGCTCCTTGTTGCGTAACAGTTTGTAGAGGGTCGCCATCCGTATGAGTAGAAGGTACGACTTGTGCTGTCGTTTCGAAAAGCGTACGAGCACCCCTGCCGACGGCAATACCGGTCCCTTTCACGGAGAAGAGAAGAGCTGCGCACCCTGCTACGAACGGGGTTGCCATAGATGTGCCGGATTCTACACCATATGAATTGAATGGCAAGGTTGACAAGATGTTGCCTCCAGGAGCAGCAACAGCAGGCTTGAAGAAAAAGTCGTTGGAGGGCCCGTAACTGGAATAGCGCAAATGAGAGTTGGCAAAAAAAAAATAAGCAAACATCCTGTTCTCACCTACTGAAACTGGAAATCAGGCCTCCAGCAGGATCGGGGAACTGTGTTGAACCGCCACTTTGGGGGAATGTCAGAGTCACTGGCACGCCAGCCGCGAATTGTTGCACAAGCTGCGAATGGACTATCGGTCATTTACGTGAGACAAACCGGGTCATCTCATTAACTCACGAATTCGCCATCGGCAGCTTGAATTAAAGTAGCTGTAAAGTCGCCGACGGAAATAGGGCCGAAGCCGCTGCCGTTGCTGCAATGTGCTGTTAGGAAACTGTCCGCAGAGCAGCGCGGGGACGGGGACTTACTCGTATATCAAAGCCACCTTGCCACCTTTTGCGGCGACATTCGTGAGTTTCTGGACCTATCCGAAGTCCATCAACGCATGAATCGACAGTAAGGGTTATGGTGCTTTACAAAGGTGCACGTCCCCCTACGAATTATGACAACAAAACCTGACAAATCAGGAATGGACGCGGGTAATGGGTTGCATGCATCGTCAACAACGGCCGTGTCATTGGAAGTGGCGAAAATAGGAAGCGTCTGATTGACGGGTAATGGGAATGTACTGAAATAGGTGATGGGGTCATGAGCTACACCCCCAACGGTGGCATTCTGCAATGGTATGACAGTACTGAGGAGACACGATTAGTGGGGCCTTCATATGCACCGCCAGTAAAGATAGACTTGCTTATCGAGGCTAGCCACGGATATAACATCGATACCGTTGCCGGGGCTGGAGCTATACCACGATCCAGATGCGCCCTAGGAATTAAAGTGAATGAATTGGCTATGGAAAGACTAGGACATGTCTTACATCGTTGCCAGCTGCGATAGTGATAACCTTGCCAGATGCAGCAATTCGACTTGCAACAACCGCGCTGGATGACTCCGTCCATCCGTCAGCTCCTCCGAGGGATAAGGTAAGTATGTCCTGTCCATCTTTCACGCCGAGGAGCAGAGCGTCAACCAAAACTAGTCATGCGGAGATAAGGCGATGGACAATCCAGAGAGATGGGATTGAAACAGACCATCGTCTGTCACAAATCCTACGCAACCGAAGACCCTGTACATGGATAGGGAGGCATCATATGCAACACCGCTAATGTTGAATGGGTTTTTGTCCGGATCAGCACCAATGATTCCCTTATGCATCGGCGTGTCATTCGTCTGTATTCAGGGATAAGTCTTGATTGCCTACAGAGACATGAGTCCCATGACCTGCGGATCTAATTAGTGCTCTTGCAATGGATTTGTAGGAAAATTGCTTACCAACACATTGGTCTAATGGGTCGTCGTCGGGAACTGGATCGTTTGTGCCTATATATGCTCCTTTAATGGACCGCACATTAAAAGATATCATAAACAGCTACCGTCATAATTGTCTCCGACCAAATCGAATCCTCCGACAATCTTGTGGCCGGGGCCAAATCCCCCTCCCAAGGCGGGATGAGTATAGTCGACGCCTTTAGAATGGAAACGTAGTTTATTCCTTTACGTCCCAACTGGCTTGCTGAAAATTTACCTGTGTCGATGCTGATATTTACCTTATCGTCAGTAGCAACACAAAAACCGAACAGACGCACTTACATGCCAATCTTTACACCCTTGCCTGTGATACCCTCAGCATGGAGTTTATCGACACCCTTTGGAAAGTCAGATGGCTGAATCAAACTCGCACGATAATAAATTACAGTTAAGATATGAGTTGATTCAATGTCAGGCGGGATTGCTGGATCATTTGCATCTGTGACGACGTGCGTTTTGACCGGTCTAGAGATGGCGTATAAGAATTTTACTGGCACTAAAGACTGAATGTGCGGACGATGGACGAGAAAACTTTCGCACTGGCCGAATTGCCTTCACTCCAGGGGTGTTTTGAAGGGTTACAATATCCTGCAACCCAGGTCTCGAAGTTGATGTAACCCGTCGCAGACGTAACATACCTTTCCATCCTATATCCAGGATAGCTAAAGTCGGGCGTCGACGAAATCTGAACGACATACCACGAGCGTCAAGGCCGCGCCCACAAACAGTCCTTTGGAGTTGTATTCTTTGTTCACTTCAAATCCTACAGCACGCTTTTGCAGTGAATGGTAGAGGAAATCGAGAGGCTGCGGAAGTCAATCCTTTTACACGAAAGATCAAGCTGAACGTTTAGGAGAACATACAGAAACTTCTAGGAAGCGTTTGTCAGGAAGGGCAGAAAGGTCATCCACTTCGACTATGAACTTGTTAGGCACTGTCGGGAGGTTGGTTTCCTTCTTGATGCTTGAGAGCGGGATGGCTCCCAGTGCTGGTCTTGCACAAAGCAAGTAGGTCAAGAGAGCCCATGCGGGAGACTTCATGTCGGTTACTTCCCAGGCTCATGAGTAACCAGATAAGAGCTTTTAATCCTCCCAGAAGCGCGGGATTGTAGCATGCGATACATGAGAGCATAATGGCGAAAATCTGCTTGACAGACGGTTCTTGATAGGCGTACGTCCACATTCTCTGGGAATTGCGCTTCCAGAATCCATTATTTAACCTTTGGAACAGGCGCCATTTGGGCTGGTTAAAGATAACAAAATCTGTCCATGGGTAGCCGACGTGCGGCGTCCATGCCATGCCAGGACTCGGCAACAAGAGGGGCGCGCGGATGGATAACCGGAATATCAACGCACAAATGCGGAGACTATTTCGCCGCAATGTCACGTATTTCTCATGGCGAAGATGCGAGGCCGCGCCGCAGCATAGTTCAGCTTCGTCCGGCGAGCGATGAGAAGATATACAGGTGCCGTGGCAATCAAGCGAGACAAGAGACGCTGATTGCACAAGTGTTCACAGGAGAGAAGGTGCATTGGGTACCAGCTGATGCGATGTATGAACAAGGCCATGTGCAACTCTGAATCGAGGACAACAGAACTGGGACAAGTTCTTGGAATGTCACGTGCACGACTAACCTGGACACGCGCCCAAGCCGCGGTCAATTTCCCATGAACCGAGGCTTCCATCGAGAGGGATAGCGTTGATTCTTCGTTTTATTCAAGTGCTCGGCAAGACCATCTGATTCCGCTCTTCCCATGTCTACAGCTCCTGTTGCGTCCGCGCAAGCCTCAGTCCCTTTGCGTTATACAATCGCTCAATGTTCGGCACACAGCGGGAGATACGTCGCGGAAAACATAATTGTGGATAACCCACTTGATCAATCAAGTCGATGGAGCGGTGCTCATCAGGGCTATGAGAAGCAATGGGTTTTGCTGAAGCTGGAATCTTTGGCCGTACTAAGTATGCTTCCTTTACGCGACTCCTGGTGTCTGTTCACAGCTGGTTTGGAACAGAAACTATAACCTTTGGAAAGGTATGATGTTCTGTTTCCCTTTTCGGTCCAATGGATCGCTTGACAGATATCTATATAGTACCACAAACGTGAGTATTCTGCGAAGCATCGGTCACAGCTTGCTCAAGAAAAAAAATCCTACAGCCCATCCGTGTAACGTGAAGGAGTTCCAAGTTTACGTCGGAATGAATGCAGAACACATGTGCGAAGTATTGCATTCCGGCCTTAAGAATGACTCTGTCCCGGAATCATTCCAAATTAAGCACGTCAATGAGGCTGGGATATGCTTCCCTACCCGTTATGTCAAAATCGTTCCCCTCTCGTAAGCAGCTCGTCTCAGCATTTGGCTTCGCTCATTGTCGCAAGTGCCCATGGCCAGAGCTTCCATACATCTATATGGCATATATCGATGACTGGAATAATCGATGAAAAGTGTGTAGACCGAGTTCGGACAGCATATGATGAGGTGCGCACTTCTCCGGCTTTGGGAGTATGATATTGTCTCAGGCCTTTCTCAGTATCGCGAAGCAGCCGTTATTCGTCATATCCTAAAGCATCTACGTCAACGGCGTCTGCTTACGCCTTTCGAGAACATCATATCGCGGTCTGGCTTGCTACTAGAACACCCGTTGGTAACGCAACTTCATCAAAGCATAGTTCTGCACGGCGATTGGCCTAGAGCGGAGCATCTGGTCTGTATGATATCGAAAGCGGGCCTCTTTGACTCTTATCTCCACGCTTGTCGACCCCAAGCGGTTTGGAAACGACTCCGCGGTACGGACGCAGACGGCGACGTTCCGTCTCCTCGAGGTGGCCACGCTATGTGCATAGATCCGACCAACGATGTAATTTATCTCTTCGGAGGTTGGGATGGGCAGAAGAGCCTCGACGATTTCTGGGCGTATGACATCAAAGAAGATAGATGGAGGGTTCTCAGCCACAGTACATCCACAGAACAAAATGCGCCTGGCGCTCGATCCTGCCACAAGATGGTTTTTGACACGAAGACGGGTAGCATTTATCTGCTGGGCCGGCTCAGCGATTCAGATGCCATAAAACCGGGTGATGAGGCTTCAAGGCCGTCCGAGACAAATCCAGGGAATGGCTCTTCTACTAGGGCTTTCTGTTCTGAATTTTATCGTTACCACACTCGAGGACTCGATGCCGGCAAATGGGACTTTTTGTCGTTCGACACTGCAGTAGGTTCTTTTTACAGTGATACTGTCCTAGGGGAATTTAAAACTTTGTTCAGTCGTCAGGCGGCCCACCGTTAGTTTTTGACCACCAAATGGCCATCGACTCCGACGCACAAATCCTATACGTTTTTGGTGGCAGAGTTGTTGATGGCGATTGGGACACTGTCAAGTATTCGGGCTTGTACAGTTATAATATCAGGCTTAGCAAGTGGAAGCTCTTGCAGTACGTGTTTTCTATCTTTTTCCACCGTAGCATCCATTGATCCGTTATTTGATCAGACATCCTGATACTTCGAACACTTTACAAGTCATCATACCTTCGCGATTCGGTAAGACCAACAATTTGTCTTATTCAAAAGATGCCAATTGTAACCATCTACCTTCTCAGGTCATTCAATGGTGCTTGAGCCCACGACCAGTACTTTGTTCATATTTGCAGGGCAGCGTGATGACAAGTATTTGTCCGACATGTATGCCTTTGACCTCACCACAAGCACCGCAACAGAATTATTTTCAAATTTTACGACGGCCGGTGGGCCCGATGCTTGTTTTACACAACGGGCAGTCATTGATCCGGAATTAAAGGAGGTATATGTGTACGTCGTTCAGCGGCGTAATTCATGGATGATCTTGATCTCTCTTCGCAGTTTCTGCGGACTCACGCGAGGACCCCAAGTTGGCTCGCCCACAACACTATCATCAGAATCACCGAATTGGGTTTACCGCTACGAATCACATCCCGGTACATGGACCCGAATACTTCCTCAATCAAATGACGACAGTGAAGCAGCGCAGCCAGACGTGCCGGCGTCAAGATACGCACATCAGGTCGTCTACAATCCCAAGACTAAATCCTTTTTTCTGCACGGCGGAAACGCGGGAATATCTGGCAGGATAGAGAGAAGTCGTTCTGACGGTCAAACTGATAGCAATAAGAAGGACGAAGGCATCAAGGAAAAGAGATTAGACGACTTTTGGAGAATGAACCTCGCACGGTAAGTACCATTCCCTCCTCAAGTTCGTGAAGCTGGTCGAAATATAACATGCATAGGCCCGGCTCAGAGGAAGTAATTCGACGTGCAAAGTACCACATACGGCAACAGCAGTAAGCTTCCTGTGCAATTACTGCAGATGTCGCGAGCTAAAAGGTGGTGATCAGATTCCGTGAAATGTGCGAAGACACCACTCCTGTCAAAGCGCTGAATTTCCTCCAGACCGAAGTTTCCAGTGTCGTGAATCACAGTGATCCGGCAGAGGCAGAAACTTTCCGTTCCCTTCTTTCGTTTCTCTTAGGTCCCACGTCGTCGCTGTCTGCAGGCAACGGAACGCCTGATGAGCATCCCGAGAAGCCACCTCGGAAACGGTCACGCTCAGACAGTCTCGAGGATAAATGGACAGACGAGCTGGACGAGCTGGGCATCGGAGATTCACGCTCGCTGCGTTCCGTCAATGCTTCTGTGCTAAGAGACACAGAGGATCCAACAGAGCGCGAGACCGGGGGGAGCAAATTGGCCGGAGCAAGGTTCCGCCAAAGGAATGACGTGTTTGAAAGTCTGCTGGAATTTGTTTCCGAAAGAGACAAACAACCAGATGTCAATTTATTGGACATGGTTGATGGAGACGAAGGAGGTCTGTAGCTATGTATTCTTGGCATTCAAAACTACGCTGTATCATCGATGTTGTAATTGTACCCATCTTTGGGATCTAGTCGAGGTGTGTGGATGACTGCTGCATCGCTCAGAATTGTCCTACGGCAAGAAGTCGTTGCATGTTGCACGAAGGCAGGCACAGTGTGCAGAATGTAGGATGAATGCCGATTAATCGTCCAAGTTAATCGCCCGGCCAAACTTGGCGTAGAGTGCCACTTTGAGCGCCTTCATTTGCGCCGCACACTCTTCGGAGGATGTAGTTAACCCTGAGATACGTTGCTCTAGGTTCAATTGATCGCTTTCGAGGCGTTTCAGAGCCTGTGAAAGTGGCAAGTGAAGGAACGTTTCGCCGATCTTGTAACTGGGCAGAGATAGGTCAGGGGCATAACTGAGCTATGAAAGCAACAGGCCACACAGGACAGGCTCGTCTTCATCCGCGAGTTCCAGCTCCGTGGAAAGGTCATCCAACGCCTCTTTTTCACGCTGCATCATCAATAAAAGAGTCAGATTAGATCAATACAGCATAAAGCCAATCTACGCACTTTGAGTTCCTCGAGCTTTTCCTCAAAACTACGCATTCGCGTGTTCAGCTTCGAGAAAGTATTGATCTTTCGTTGATCCTCTGAATATCCGGGCGATGTCAATTTAAATCTGGACGCGGAGGAGATTCAATACGAACCCCAAGTGACCTCTGCAGCGTCATCCTCCTCTTCACGCTCTAGCTGCGACATTGTACTTTTTTAAAACGTTCCAATGACATTTAGAGAACACCAGTTACCATGCGCATGCCGCTGCTCATCGTAGGCAAGATGGCTTGAATTTGAAGACCACACAGTCCTACCCCAAAATAGGAAGTAGTCACAAGGCTGTTACTGCCAAGGCACGTGGCGGGGAAGCGGGCCGAGGGACCGGCATGATGACGGCTTGTTTCACGTGAAAAAAAAATCACTGCACAACACTTTTTTGAGCCACCCTTGAAAAGTGCTTCCGCTACTTCAGCTCTCGAACACGTTTTGTGGAGCAATGGCAACCATCCGGGCCAAAGCTACAGCGCTGGCCGCCGGTCCTATTCTGGCCAAGCTCAACTTTGACAATGCAAAGACGCTACTGTTTCTCTGTGTAGTCATCACCCGCGTACTCAAGGTCCAGCGCCATCTTCGCGCTCGCGGAATCGTTGCGACGGTCAAGGAAATATATAACTGGGTTGTCAAAGTCTGTTCATAAGATGTCGTACTTACATTCCGGACTGCTGATCTACTGAAATCTCACAGCACGTCATCTTGCTTTTGTTGCGCATGCCTGCCACTAGGCAAAAAGTGGAGACTCAGATGAATCAAGCGAAGCTTGACATTGAGAACAAGCTTGTCCCGAAAGGCCCGGACGTCGTGCGACATCTGTCGCTTCCAGAGCATGGCAAAACCTTGGAATGGATTCTCGATGAGATGAACAAGATGGATAACGAAATGGGCCCGACTAATTGGAGGCAGGGCAAACTATCTGGTGCCGTTTACCGTACGTAAAGTCATCGAGTCTATTTATTTATTTTTTAGCTTGACATATCTGTAGACGGTGGCGAGGAGCTCGAGAAAATCATTGTTGCGGCATACCAGCGGTATTGCGTCTCGAATCCTTTGCATCCAGATGTCTTCCCTGCCATCCGGAAGATGGAGGCTGAAATTGTGGCAATGTGCCTTAGGCTATACCACAACCCGGATGGCGCAGGAACTATGACTTCGGGCGGTACAGAATCAATCGTGATGGCCATAAAGACGTACCGGGACTGGGCACGAGATGTCAAAGGCGTCACGGAACCCGAAATGTAAGTTTAACCCATATAGGCCATCGCTTCTCTTTCTACGTTATTTTTGCAGGGTTATTCCAGCCACCGCGCACGCAGCCTTTGACAAAGGCGCAGCGTACCTTAAAGTCAAGGTGCACACTATACCTGTTGATACATACACTCGGAAAGTCGATGTTAGACATGTAAAACGCGCAATGTCTGCGGAAACATCATATGTTACTGTACAGAAGCTGACCTATATTCTTGCAGAAACTCGAATACCATCATGGTGTGTTCTAGCTCGTCCTCCTCCTATTTACGGTTTTAAACGGACCTCGTTGAAGATTGTCGGATCTGCTATCAATTTCCCCGACGGAAATCAGGACGATATTGAAGCCCTGGGACGTCTAGCTCTGGCATATCAAGTCGGACTTCACGTCGATTGCTGCCTTGGGAGTTTCATCATGCCGTATCTCGAGAAAGCCGGGCTTTCTGGTGGTGAGAATGGCAAATACAAAGTCGCACCTTTCGATTTTAGGGTTCCGGGCGTTACAAGCATAAGCTGTGATACGCACAAAGTGAGCGGCAATGCCATCTTGTATTCCGAATGTTCTAAACCGGAATGGCTTCTCTCCAGTATGGATTTGCCCCCAAGGTCGGCAAGTTGTCTCAAACATATCGTGCCAGGTGTTGATCGTAGAGCCAGGGCACGTCTGTCGTCATGTACAAGGACGCGGAGCTTCGGCGCCATCAGTATTATATTAATCCTACATGGACAGGTACGTGCGCATGCTTAAAGTTGTGCTCGAACCTCGGATTAATTTTTTTTTCCTAGGTGGTGTTTACGGTAGCCCATCTCTGTCCGGTTCAAGGTGATAACGAAACTGCAGCTGCAGCTGTTCCGGGCCCATGAATTGACGAATACATTTCGCAGGCCAGGAGCTTTGATTGCTGCAACATGGGCCGTCATGAACTATTTAGGAGATGAGTATGTCACCTATAGCAGCGTTTGAAGATCCACGCTCACGCCACATCAGGGGCTACACCAAAGCATGCAGGGATATCGTAACATGCGCAAGGACAATCGCCAACGCCATCAGCACGTCGATACCGGAACTCTACGTCCTCGGGTCACCTCCCGCGTCTGTCGTAGCATTCGCTTCCAAGCATCCAAAGGTCAACGCGCTTGAAGTTGGCGACGCGATGGCGAAACGCGGGTGGCATCTCAACGCCATATCCGGCCCAGCTGCAGTACACATCGCCTGCACAGTGAGTCTAGGAAGTGTCCGAGAAACCTGATGTTCAACAACCTCTATCGGTTTCATCATGTAGCGCCTAACATTGGAGCTCGTGGATACCTTCATCGCCGACCTAAAGGATTCAGTGAAGGAAGCCAAGGTAGCTCCGTCCGGTAAGGGCTCCATGGTCTCCCTATACGGTACGTATCTCCTTTCATCTGCCTTGTTCCTATCGGAAGGGCGTCTTCATCACCACGATTTGGCACATATCTCCTCGGTTGTCTTTAAATGACTAGGGCGCGGAGCCATTGATGACGATGCTCTTCCTTCCATCCTGATCTTGGACGACTTAACCGACACAATACTGATGCAATTTGCTTCTCCTCATCTGTTGTGCCGGCTTTTGATTCTAGGCTTGGGAAATTCCAGCCCGGTCGGGCCTTCGATGGTCGGACATCTGGCGACGGCGTTCTTGGATGTGTTGTACAAGGCGTAGCATACCATTCAATCTTGGACCTGTACACATTCGTACTCCCATGTCACGTCGTGATCCTGATCATGATCTTCTCGAGGCTGTGGATTATCTTCACATGATCCTATCATGTTGGATTTTGCACAAGTCAATGTTTCGAGTACATGCATGTGTGCGCGTTACGCGCCAATGCGATTTGACCATATTGACAGAATCAGATGCCACGTCGAACTGCCCAAGTAAACGCGCGTGCACATGGGTTACCTATCCGACTCGTGTCAGGTTTTTCCGGACCGTGTTATGTAGATTGAAGGTGTGATCTATTTTCGGCAATTTCCAACGATCTTCACAGAGTCTGCGGTCTGTGATGCAAATCCGGACGAGGGTGCCTCGGCCTAGAAAGGAAATGTAGAGAACGAAAAAAAACAAACCCCGTTGGCAGGGTGGCTCGCAAGATGGAATGGAAACGAAGAGGAACAAAGCGTTGAGATGGACGTTTGCAGTGGTTCTTATGGGGTTCACGGAAAACAAAAGCGACAGCGGACGCGCATTGCCTACTGTGGACGTCGTGAGTCCAGTTGATCTTCCTGAAAGTGGAAGGTCGATTATCCGGGTTCATCATTAATCTTTAGGACTGCTGACAGACAACAAGAAGAAAAAGATATCATTCTCCTAAATCAATCTTTCCATACCACAGATGGCGTTTCATGCACGTTCTGAAGGAAAGTCTTGTCAGTAGCATCTTGCTCAGCGCGGGAACGGATCCGGAAGTCGAGTTACATAACTAGATTCCTGTTATCCCCTCATGGAATCTACCACGTTGCCGCAACAAGACAATATCTCGGATTATCTCGGCGAGTCGTTGCGTGGAATATGGCGACTCGTTACCGCTTAGTTTTAGAATTCCTGCCATTGCTTCCGGGTTGTCATAGAATATGGTGGCATGAACAGACTGTACGTCTCGTCGATGGCCAAGATGCCGAATGAACACGACATAATAGGAGATTCAAAACAGAAAAAGGGTTCGTATCGCTCCTGTGCATTCCAGGGTGCGACAGTAGGCGATCATGCATGCGTGCGTCTTGCGATTTCCTGACGGAGCAGCAGAACATCAGACCTCTCCATTGAGTGAACTGCACAGCTTGAGCGTTGCAGAGATAACGAAGATGCCCGAATCTGGCCATGATCGGGATCGAGGGCCCTGGCTTGCTCATGAGCCCGTCGGCGCGAAGATGATCCGGAACACGCCCAAAAAAAAAAATCCCTCGGACTCGTCCCAGGACTCAGATTCAGCAGCGGAAAGTGCGCCTTGAGCACGTGCGGAAATTTGAAAAATCCAAGGCCCTTTCGGATTTTAGAACACGCGAAAGGCAAGGGCTGGCAGAGGCTCGCGCTGGTAGCAAGTCTTTGTACCGAACGGGCGTGTGCGTGCGTCTTCTTTTCGCTTAGTAGATTGGTCTTGGGTGAGTGGGCAACGCGAAATGGCGTCAGAATTGACATTGTCGAAGATTCTATTCTATTGTTCAAACTTCGGGATGCAGTATCTCGACCTATCTCGTCTCAGCCCAGATGGAATCTCATTCCTGTTATGGAATGTGCATAGTGCTAGATTGTCGGACCGAACGGCTCCGAACGTGAATATTGGAACGAGCTCATAAAAGAGCTGTTCAGACATCGCAACTGCTTTGTGTCTGGCAAGGTGCTGGACAAGTCTGGATCTGAGATGAACGATCCGATCAGGATGAGATAAGCGATGTCTGCCGTCGCTTCGGCGCCGAAACGGAGCAACGCGGAAAGACGGAGTGTGACGCACATTTTCAGCCTTTTTTTTTTCAAAAGTAGAAAAAAAATAAATATGCCCTCAAACCAGATGGCCATCGTATACTCCAGCGTCTTCTCCTCCTTCTCTTCTTCCCGGATCTATACCACGAACGCGGTAGGCCCTCTGATTTTCTATTCAGCAGGTAACTGTCTTCCATCGCCCCTTTCGGTCCACTTGCATCAACTCACCACGTTCCATTCTCGTTCAGTTGCCAAGTCATGGCCTTCATGCTGACAAGGCCTGCATCTCCTTTACCACGCGAAGGCCCTCAAATAGGAGCGGACGCACAACATGGATCGCAGACAATGGGTTCCTCATCTTCACTTCCTGACCACGACATGGGACGAGACAAAGACCGCCCACACCTCGAAATCAATCTCGACTCGCCCTACATTTTTCTGAAAGGATTGGGCACCGATGTCGAGCCAGCAGTCCTTTCAGGACATGTCGCGTTGCACCTCACGGAGCCGACAACTCTAAAAGAGATCACCCTGCAGTTCAGGGGAAAGGCTCGACTGCCTTCGGCTTCACCAGAGCCGTATGTACTAACGGGTTTAAATTCACAGCGTTTCAGTGCTAATGTGCGTCTTTGCATCCAGCGTGTCGTTAAACGGTTCACACCTAACATATGTCGTCTGCTCGCATGACTGGTCGTTTCTTGAAGGCGAAAAAGGAGTCAGACACACCCTGAAAGCAGGTCACCACATATTTCCCTTCCAACTTCGTCTTGGGGGCTCCCTGCCCTCCAGCATCACATCTGCCGCGCATGGCGGTGCATCCATATCATACAAATTGCGTGCACAAGCCGTGAGGACAGGCCTCAGCACCACATTGCAAGCCATTCTTTCCGTACCCATCATTCGATCCTTTGCTCCAGAGGCCCTCGAGTACCAGCAGTCGCTTGAGATTGAAAACACGTGGCCAGAGAAGATTATGTACTCCATCATGATTCCTCACAAGGCTTGGGCGGCGGGTGACAGAGTGACCGCTCTTGTTAAATTTTCTCCTCTGCTCAAGGGCGTCTCTGTCCAGAGTGTCACCTTATCCATACAGGAGCAGACAAAGTTATACTCCCGCCTGGGACCGCAAGAGCAGATCCGAATCATCGCATCGAGCAAGTACGACACCATCGCTGGGAAGGTAGCCCCGGTGGAGCAATCTGGTCATGCGCACCACACATCTATAAATGGTCCAACGAGTTCTTCTCAAGCGAGCGGCAGGAGTCATTTTTCTTTCCCACCTCTTCCAACGTCCGGCGTCTCCACCCCGCCTGCGGAGCCGGAGCCGTCAACATTTGTCGAGGATGAAACCTTGGATTTGGAAGGCAGATGCATGGACGTCGTCGCTTTTCTCGATATCGACATTCCCGTAACAGCCACTCCAACACACAATCTGGAGCCTATAAACGTCTCGCACCGAGTACGTTGGAGCATACTGATCAAGAACCCGGATGACCACACGTCCGAGCTGCGGTGTTCCTTGCCTCTGCACATTCTAGATCCGCACTTGCTAGAAGAAGCAAGATCCCTTACGGCGGCGACACGGCGTCTACTCTTTGGCTTGGACGAAGTCCCGCCCGAGGAAGACGAGGACGCACAGCTGCCCAGCTACAAGTCTCACGTGCATGACAGGGTCGCAAATATGTACCTTCCAGATTCTGCAACCATGCGAGTCACGAATCCTTGGATCGCCCAGCGAACGAGTCCGACGTATTTCCCAGACGGTCGACCTCCCAGCCTTTGGCCTGTCTCACAGTCGGGCCACTCCTCACCACTCGAAGCACACGTGTACTCGCAACTCCCTCATGCCCCCGGTCCAGGGAGGAACGCGACGTTAGACTGGGTCAACTCGGAACTGCTGCTTTCGCTCTCCGAGATGCCTCCCCCGCCGTTGAGCCGCCAGTCGCTGCAGTGTCACCGCCACGTCGACGATGACGTTCCGACGGGCAGTGGAGGCTCCGACTCGGGCAGCCGTCCATCCAGCCGGCGGGCGAGCCGCATTATCAGCCACCTATCTAGCCGTGGGACGAGCCCAGAGCGGCTGCAGCTGCATGGCAACGGATCGTCTGGCGCCGACACCCCCGCGTCCTCGTCCTCGTCTACGCTGTCCTCCATCCAGACGCCCTCGACGGCCTCGTCGCACGAGACGTACGTGCACAGCAGCCACGCGAGCCGGAACGTGCACAGCCTGCTGAACGCGTCGATGAAGCCCTTCTCGTCGCTCGTGCACCCGCACTGGCCGCGCTCGTCCAACCTCCAGCCGTGCTCGTCGCAGCCGGACCTGCAGCAGCTACGCCCCTCTCAGGGCGGCAGCGGCGTCACGCGCACGCCTGCGTCGATCTTGCTTCCGATGCCGGACCCCACTTCAGGCACGGGGCTGCTGCATCGCGCGTTCACGGAGGTGCCGGACTACTCGATCGCCTCGCGCGGGTTCTTGGGCGGCGTCACGCCGCTGTCGAGCATGCAAGGCTTGCCGTCCTACGACGAGATTGTCGTGCAGCAGCGCGAGGAAGAGGAGTGCGGGAACGAGCGGGAGCTTCTCGCTCAAGAGCCGCCGGAGCGCTCGTCGATGACGTCCCCGCTGCGGAGCAGTCAGCGCACGCAGAGCGATTCGGACCTCACGTCGAAGTTTGGAAGGCTGAGCATGACGCCAAGACAGCCAGGCATGCAGCAGCGACCAAACGCGGCAGCGTCGTCTTCCCAAGATTCTTCATAGCACGCCTGGCCGTCACACCTCGCCTTGTTAGCTTCTTCTTTTTCGGCATCAACTCACTACCACCACCTTCTCATTTGTACATTCCGCTCATCGACGACATATAATCGCATTTTCACATCTACCCAGTTCTTGAACACGATTTACGATACACACGATCTCTCCTCTATTCTCCTTGGTTTTGGCTTGCTTCATATTGGTACTACTGTTAGATTAGTTGCCATCTTATAGATACAAATGCTCTGCATGTCTTGCTTTCTTTTACGGTAACTTTTATTGGGAATTTCACAACCAGAGGATCTCGGGACAGTTTCAAATGTAAACACTATCAATACCTACCTTATTCAAGAAACGTGTTTCAAATTGTGCAGAATATCAATCCATCCATAGTAACCAACAAATCCATAATAACGTAGATTCGTCTACATAGCATGATTTAAAAAAAGGGTAGCATCGCAGAAGAACAACACCGCTGCTCTACATGTCAAAGATAACCAAATTCCCCCTAATATACAACCGCTCTGTCCAACAGATCGCCGAAAATCGCCCGAGTACGAAAGGTTGCACAAACAGGAGACGTTTATTGCTTCTTCTCTGCTTGTTTCTCCTCCTTTTGTTCGTCAATCGTCTTCATGTTCCATGGCTCCTGGGTCGTGAACTGCTCAGCAGGGACACCAAGTTCGAAAAGGCGAGAGACGGCAGAGGCGAAACTGGTTCGGTGCAAGACTAAAGTCAGATTCTCTGTCGCGAGCGCACGATAGGCTCGTGTGCTTACTCCTTGAAGAAGAGATCGTTGTTGTCTGCGTAGGCTTTGGCGTACTTTTTGAAGCTCTTGTCTTGTGTGAGGACGTAATCGGTGCTGTGTCACAGATGAGCATTTTGTCACCAAGCAAGCGAATGGTGTGACACGCACGGCAACATCATAAGAGATCTTGTTGTCTTATCCTCCAACTGCTTGGGCCCGTCCCATTTCTTCCAGACCCACCTACAACAAATATGACGTCAGAGACTCATCTAAAAATAGACAGAGGGCGAGACAAGCCTTTCGTCAAAGAGGAGCTTGAAATAATCGTTGGTAAGCGTGGTCGGTGAGAACGTCCAAGGTCCATCAAATCCAGACCTTTAAACCAGACGTAAGAAATGACGAAACCAAGAACGAGCGACAAGAAAAAAAAAACAAAAACAAAACCTACCTATCCTTGTGGCATCGTCCGAGAGCATGTGCGCCTGAGAGAGCAACAATCTCTTGGTCATTGAAGCTACAAAAATTTTTTGAACAGGGCTTTCTTGGGACGAAGAATGTTTGCGTACCCCATGCGGTAGAAAATCTGCCAGTCGTTTTTTTGTTAATTTAACGGCTATGACAAGTACAAGAGCCTTACGTTTCTCAAATGATCGGCGCCTTGCGCAGCGTCAGGCAGACGTCCATCAGGCGTGGCTTGTGCGGCAACGCCATCAATCCTTCCTGGGCGCCACGGAATCTTGGGTCCTGCCATTTCCTAATGGGCATAGATAGGAATGGGACGAAAACGGGTGACATTCACGATGTCAGGACATTCCGATAAAGCACAAGAACCGGGGAATTTCGAACCTGAATGGCAGCGACGCCTCCGAGCGTCCACAAGTCGCCATAGCTGATCCAGTCATACTGCTTCTTGATCTTCTCCATGAGGTCCCGGGCGATTTGCAAGCCATTGTTCGCGCTGTGAAGAGACTCGGGTGCGAAGCGCATCGTAGCATAGTTGCTAAAATACCGTGATGAGAGGCGGTGAGCTCTGAATCGATCCACGGGATAAGACAGGAACCGAGTAGACGTACCTTCCGCCGGTCTTGCTCTCCTTATCGTACGTACCAGAGGAGTGCCAGGCAAGTCGGAGAATGATGGGGCCATAGGAGCCGTCTTCGAAGAGAGAGAAAAAGGTTATGCACGATATTACCACGACCGGCGAGAGCTACTCCTCACCATCGTAGTCGCCTGCTTCATCAAACATCTCCGCAATGCTATTGTATACCTAGGTATCAATGCAAACGTCATTTTAGCAAACTCGCTTCCTATCAAAAAAGAAAAAAAAAAACTAGAACAGAAAGAAAGAAAATTCGGTGACGCACCTTTTGGTAGTCATCCTTGGTGGGCTTGAAGGGCGTCTTTGCCCTGACAGCCTGCAGACCTGACTTTGCGGCGGTCGCAGCCTCGTCAGAAGTGTAAAAGTAGTATGCAATGCCACCGATGGCTACGGCAGCTCCTAAACCCAGATAAAGGTTGGTGTTGCTAGACTTGGCCTGGGAGGGTGGAGGCGGGGCAGTGGTGAACCTTCGGAAAGACGCCCGGTAGATCTGGGCCCTCGGAATCGCGCCAGAGAAAGCGGCCTTCCGGAGGGGAGCACGAAAGACGGAGAACGACATGCTTGCAGCAGGCCTTTTCGACGATGCGGGGGGGAGACGAGTACGAGTGAGTAATGAGGACAGAGGGTTATTGTCTGTGGATAAGGGGATGCAAAGCGGAGTCTCAGAAAGGTCTAGAAATATTTGAAAATGCCGACGCGGGCGGTTACTGCATTTATTAATCAATCACGTTACACACGCATTTTGCAATTGATCCCGCGTGATGACGATGTGGTCTGCCGTGCATTTACTCTGCCCCGTTTCTGTCGCCGAGCAGTTGGGCTAGCGTTCGTCCAGATACTCTCAACGGAGGAGGATTGCAAGTGGTCCGGATGTGCGACGCGTTCCGTTGATCTAATCTGTCGTGGAGTATTCAGTTCTGAATATATGCCTTCCTTTTTCCCAGATCGCTCATCACATGAGCTCTCTCGTGATGCTGACGCGGCTACCAAGTCACCAAACGCCGTCACTAAGCGCTCTATCCCCACTAGGCAGCGAAGAGAGTTCGTTAAGCCGTACATTACTACATGTGTAGGAGAAGATCGCCATCCTTCGAATCTTGCAAAATGGCGTGGAGTCTATGAAGCACCTAAAATAGGAACCCTTCTCCCAGGAAGAGGGAGCACCAAGGCAGAGGGCCAGAGGCAGAATCAACCTAGTATTGCGGCGGCGAGGACCTACCGTTCAAAGTACTGGACGTATTCTGTACCATGATTGGCAAGAACGACTTGGAGCTCATAACCTGTTATCCCAACAGGTTATGGGCCCCGAGTCGATATGCGAAATTCAATGGTTCGACATGTTGCCGATGCGTTGTGGTGGTCAGGAGGAAAAGCGTTTAACCTGCAAGAGGCATCTTTTATACCCTGTTGAAATTCCGTTGACGTAATATTCCATCCTCTCCCCAATGATGTCATCGCAGCAATACAAACATTTCATTGTCCAGAGGCCCTTACTACCTACATGTGCAACTACTAGTGCTACTACAGATACAGATGAGCAAAGCAAGCAGTCCAAGTCCGAGTATGTCAGAGTATCTAATTTTTTTTTTCTTTTTTTGACCGTTGTGTCCTTTTACGATTTTTGGGGGTTTTTTGTTGTTTTAAAGTACGTAGCGTCCGAGTGGCAAAAGCAAGAGAGAGGAGAGTGCAAAGGCAAATCATTCGTAACATTTCGTTAAAGTGCGGGGCCATATTTTGTTGATTTCGACGCCTTGGTGAACAACCGCGGGCTTGCCTTGAGGCTCTTGAACCCAACACGAACGCCAGACCATAGTTTCACAAGCCTCGAAATTGAAGCCTGCGTTGGAGTCTTGTCGTCGTCGCTGTTACCGCTGTGCTTGACCATCCCCCGTTTCTTCGCCGATACCCCGCGGAACAGATGCCCAAGGCTCCAGAACTTGACAGGAGCCGGCCGAGGAATCCCGGTCTGCCTTTGCTGCTCTGCATCGGTGTCGCGAGGTCCCTCGAGGATCGATCCGCTGGAGCTAGGAAAGGGTTCAGAGCGAGACACGAGGCAAGCACTCACCGAGAAAGACATGGAGTCCCCGGGGGTTGGAGTAAGCGGGCGCGGAGGCAGGCCTGAGGTCCTGACGAATACGGTGCCAGCGCCAGGGAGCGAAGGGCAAGGTCCATAGAAATAGTACTCGGGTTCTTGTGAACCGCGTACAACATGCCCGGCTAGGGCGAGCTCGTCGTCGTCGTCTTCGTCGTCACCGATAACGAACACTGGCACAAAGTTGACCGCCGCAGTATCGGACCGTCCAGGGCCAGCCACCGAGCCCAGCGCTGAGGGGAGACCGACACCGACACCAGACTCAAACTCCGGCCGAAGGCGGAGCGGACCATCCTGCGCACCAAAGTCAAATGCGTCCTCGATCGGGGACTCCGACCTTGCGGCCGAGCCACCTTCACTGACTTCGTCCGCAACGGGAGAAGAGGAAACGATCGAGGCTGCAGATGGCTCGATAGGCACAGGCGACCCGAGTCCGAGTGTAACAGGAGCCCCAGTGAGGGAGCCCCCGCCAGCCGACGTCGAGCTCAGGTCGCCGCAGGAGGTTCGCTCCTCCAACTGCCGTATGAAATTGTCCTGTTCGGAAAAGGTCATCCGACTCACCGCCTGGTTGATGGCCGCAGACATGAGTGGATTGGATGAAAAGACGGCGAGCGTGCTAGATTGAGAGGATCGGAGGACGACGAAGTCGCCGAAGCGGCGCGCGTCGACACCAACAGCGGACATGTTCGCATTCAACGACGCTGCAGTAGGCAGAACGAGAGGCGTCCCAAAATTAGGGGGTTTGGTCCCAAGATGAGGGGTTCGAGCAGGCACAGAAAAGGCGAAGGAAGCGAGATAGGGGGACGGGAAGGAAACGGGCAGGTCGTCACTCCATGCCGGAGAAGAATACTGAGATGGAGGTGTGCCTCCGAAAGAACTTCCAAGTATGTCGCTGTCAGCATCGGAGTTCTCGCTGGCTTCGACAAGTCCGTTGGTGATGGACCCTACAATCAGTGTCATGTTCAGGCCCAGTCCAACTCCTTCGGCAGTGGACGATGCGGCCGCCAACTCGAAAACCATCTCTTCAAGGCTGGTATTGCCGGGCCGGGGAACAGAATTGGAAGAGGAAACGGATTGGAAGCGCTGAAACATGTCGCCGTATAGCTCATTAACATTGTGGCAGGTGTTACTACTTACCCTGTCCTGCCCCAACACGTCGGCGACGTCCAGGGAATCCATACCTGGAGTAAGGATTCCTAGACCGTGGTGCCTGAACGAGGCCTTTGGAGTGGATTGATATGTAGGTTGGAAAGACATATCTGTGTGCAGAATGAGAGGTTTTTTTTATTAAAAGGCAGATTGTATAGTGATAGAGATGATGTTGGAATGCAGCAGAGAGTGGTTATGGCGGGATGAAGGCTCGCCTCGCATTTTTATACCATGAATAGGGATTCGTTGAAGAACGGACTGGCCGGGCGTGAAATGAATCACCCAAGATGTAAGTCGAGAAAGGACAGTGTCCGTCAACGCGTTACCAGACTCGCATGTGATTATCACACCACCGTGTTGGTCACGCCGACTGTTCGATTTCAATTGGTGATGCCTTGAACTAGTCGAATCCATGTATGGATGGTTCGAAACCGAAGTACTGTTTATTGCGGGCGCGTAACGAAATGCGAATGCGAATCTTGCACAGGCACGTTGCGTTGCCACTGCAAGCGCTCCTTTCATTCTGTTCAGGCCCTCTTATCAATCCGCTGAAGAAACCGGCCGCCAACTCATCAACTCTGAGAAGTCAAGTAACATTCCCAGTACAAATACAAGACAAAGATACCCGAGATGAGCTGTACCACTACTCTACTTCTCGTCCCACTTTAATATCCGTCCCATCAACAAGGCTACCCAAGTTAATGCCAACAGCACGGGGACTTCTACGAGCGGCCCGATAGTAGCCGCCAGTGCTTGATCTGAACTCACGCCGTACACCGCAATAGCGACCGCAATTGCCAGTTCCTATAAGGCGTGCAAGAAGATTAGAAATATAACTCTCCGATATTGAGACTCGGTGCAACACTTACGAAATTGTTGCTTCCCGCCGTGAACGCCTGGACCACTGCCAGCTCGTACCCAAACATGTGCTTCCTTTTCTTGTACAAGTAATACATCATGAAAAACGTCGTCGTCCACATAATCACGAAGTAGAGGATCATGGGCACGAAGACGCGGAATACAGGCCCAAGGTTGTGAACGATGTGATGCCCTTGGTAGGCAAACATGACCAGAATTGTGTATAGCAGGCCCAGCAATGCCAGCGGCGAAAACACTGGCAGGAACCGCGTCGTGAGGAAGTGCTTGCTGGTCAGGAACCACACGCTGTAACGCGTCACCACGCCAGCGACCAGAGGTATTCCCAAGTACTGGACCCGGTAAGTCAGTATACTCGCTCCTATACTCGATCACTTTCACTTACAATCAAGATGGAAATTGCCACAGATCCGTACGAAACATGCACATGGTTATTTCCTTGGTTTCCAATGGTGTTGATGAACAGAAGCGCGTATGGTGAATATAATATGATCTGCAGGACCGAGTTCACGACGACGAGAATGGCGCAATACTCGCCATCCCCCTTTGCGAGCTGGTTCCAGATCATGACCATGGCGATGCATCGCGCTAGGCCGACCATGATCACCCCAGTGCGGTACGTGGGCAAGTCAGGCAGCGTCGCCCACGCAAGCCCAAGCATCACGAGCGGTCCAAAGATCCAATTCAGGATCAGGGAAATACCGATGTGCGTCCAGAGCTTTTTGGAGCGGAATAAAATCGGCAAAGTTTCGTATTGCACTTTGGTGAGGATAGGCCACATCATGACGATGAGTCCTATTGCAATGGCTTCGAAGTGCGCGTGCTTAGTATTTGAACACGAGCCCAATGGATCTAGTACTTACGTACGGACACGCTGTCGAATCGGACAGTGTCGAAGGCATCTCTGATGCTTGGGCAAAACTCTCCAATTATTACACCAATAATCATAAAAAATATAATGAGCGGTGACAATAATTTGTCAAGGATGCTCAGCTTGCTGAAGAGCTCTTTGGACACTGGAGATGAGCATCAAGAGCTTTAGACATGTGAAGAGCGACGTACGCTTCGCGATTACCTGCTGTCGTTGACCGTCTGGAGGGGACGACTCGGTGATGGACTTGTCTAGTGATACCGACGCCTCTGGGTCAGACACCAGAGAGTGAGAAGTGTTTTTTTCCGACATGGATGTAGAGTGAAAGAAGTCAGTGCCCCTCGTCAGTTCACTCGGCCCTTACATAGAAAGGATGATTTTGATTTTCGCCAAATTCGAAATTCAAATTCAGTGGATGACTAACATGACTGGTCGGTGATCTTGTTTGGCAGTGTTTCCAGTTATTTTGTGACTAACGGCACTGAAGTGAAGACCAGTCATGCAGTCCTTTTACTTAACTAGAGAAATAATTCGATGGCGGGACCATAGAAGGCTTGTATGTGTTCATGATTCACTTTGTTGATTTACACCAGATACCCAGAATCAATACTTCTGCTTGACAAGCTATGGCTACCTGCAATCTGGTCAGAGTGACGAACCAGAAAGAACTTGCAGTCAGTACCAATCGCGGTTATCTCCGCAGTTTCTCTGTGGGCCTCTTCATGTCACGAAATCACAAAGCTGACTTGCCTAATGTCGCCATACTGAGCATTCGCCGGGTCCGTATGCACCGTTCAACAGCATTCTGTTTATGAAATATCAAGAAGGGACAGCCTCCAGTGATCTTCCATTGACCTCTGTCATTCGCATTATCGTCTCTTCGTGGACATGTTCTGTAGACATCTGGCATCGGTGTTCGGTCTGGGGTGGGGCCGGACTTCATGGCCACTCCAGTTGGTGCAGTAGCCAATTCCCTCACTTTCTGCAAATTGCCGGGGCACAACGAGGTCAGTACCTCGTGCCGCCAGGACATTCGCCCCAGCCGATACGTGTAGTCGATTGGCTAGGTAAGCACATGGATACATTTATCGTTTACTTGGAGATTGACGCTGTCAATTGCGATGCAGAGCTTGATGCCCATCGGATTGACATAGCCACAAGACGCAGCCACATGCATTGTATCAATCAAAAGCGAGCGCCTAACTGGACGGACTTTGGGCCTTAGGCTGCGATTAGCCATGCCCCAAATAGTTTCAGACGCTCCCAGCGCCTAATCTGACTCAATTGACGACAGAATGACCCTGGCGATGACAAAGTTTGGACTGTGTCCCTCTAATTCCAGCCAGCACCGCCGCTTTCCTTTACATCTTTCTCAAGTGCACCCCGCCATTCGCTATATAAGAAGGCTTCTTGGTTGTCCGACGTTCTTCCCCTCCTTTACGACGTAAACTCCCCACGATAGCGACAACATGAATCCTCCTTGGGCAAACAACTGGTATAACCCCTTCAACTATCCTTCCCAGTCTGGCCCCTTCGTTCCCCCTTCGGCCTATGGCCCACCACCGCCGGGCTGGGATCCCAGATCATACGGACCCGTACAGCCAATCACTTGGAGTAGGTTCCCTGCCTTATCTTCCCTTCCAGCTCACGGCTGATCATCCGCGCAGGCAACAGTTATCGTTCCTCCAAATACCCTCAACTGAACCCGATCCTCGCTGCGGACACGACAATGCTTAAATATGACATCAAGAAGTCGCCACGCAGCGAAATCCTCGCGTCGACGTACATTCACAACCGGAACGAGCTCGCATTCACCACCGGCGCCTCACGCATGCGCCTGATTTCCAAGAATTTCCCTTGGGCTATCGATATCGAGGCGCATGGGCCGATCACATGCAAAGCTGTATGGGACGCCCTTCACGACGCGCTTCAGCAGCCCATCGAAGACTCGGAGTGGGCGCTCATCATAAACGATAAGAAAAAGCGGGACACAATCGAGAAGGCGCACAAGAAACGCCTCGAGACAGAGCCCAATTCGCCTCTGAAACGTATCGACTTTCTTGGTGACACAACAAACTTCAAGGGCCTCGAGAGAGACCAGGAGTTTGAAAAGCTAAGGCTCCTCCCTGGCGATAAGGCACGCCCTGAAACGTGGGTTGTGAAGCTCGCTGGATGATTCATACACCCTCATCATGACCGATTTCGTCCCAACTCCATTCTCTTTCGTATGTAGTGTTGTACTGTATTGTCTTACATTACTTATCGCGCGGGTCTGTATTCTTGGGTCTTATTCACGTTATCGTCTTCTCAGAAGGGTTTTCGAAACAGATTGATCGTCCAGGCGATTGATGGGGCACTATGATTGACTCGATCACTATGTAAGCTCGATAGGGATATTTACGCGACTCGTCGCCCTCGTGCCCGGAGACCACGGAGCTGCAGTTGTCTGTCATGATCATTCAGCAACTCGTGTTGAAGAGGACAGAGGTAGGAATCACCACATCGAGTAAATACAATTGGGCTGTATTCCGCATTACCAGTTCAATTTTAACTGTAGCTTGACGTGGTAGAGTTCGCGACACAGGCATAATTTACTGTATATCTCCAAAATGAGCGATCCGAGCCGTCGAGCTACAGAAATTGTTGACGATTCACCGTATTATTTGATGTTAAAATCGTAAAACGGCGGTGCAAGAGTGCGCCGAAAAACCGCCGATGAAAATCTCAACAAACGAGTCCATCAGTCCAAGTTAGACTGTACAACAACTAGTAACCTCGTAATTGGTTGTATTGTCATCGTAGATGACATCACACTGTACCATTCCGATGTAACGTTGAATCGTGTTGCGAGTCATTGATCTGGCCGCTACATTTCACCAGTACCCACGTGTGCACACCCCCTGAGGTGCTTTAACTTCAACAGCCAATCAGGTGGATTCGCAACAGGTCAAGGGTGGGGAACGACTTTTTAATTCGAATCGACCAGACAAGAAATGCGCGGCAGAGAAAACGAAGCGGTTCGAAAGACATCTACTGACTGAAACCAGTGATACCATTGAAATTCGTGATTGGACCTGTCAAACAGGATAGAACATAACGTCAGAGCAGGAGAGTGGGTTTTCCTGTAGCCAATTTTACTGACCGGCACTGCCACCAGACACCTTGAGATTTGACCAGTTCCAGCTGCCTGTATGTACATGAATCAGAACCTGGAAAGCGAAAGGTACAGAGCAGGATACGGTCATCGACTTACCGGTACAAGAACCCACGCCGCAGTTGACGGCGACGCGTTTCGCGCTGCTTGCGACGCTGATGCTCGTTGTGGGCGTGATGAAGTTTACGCCCTGGCATGACAGGGTAAAAGAGGAGAGTCGTCAACTGGAGCTTCAGTACTGGACATATGCGCTCACAGAAACTTGAACGCCTGAGCCTGGGGTACCCAGCGTATCCGGGTAGCTCTGGAATAATCAGATTTAGAAATCTATTGGCAATGGGCTTGATGACGACAGGTTACCTGGTCGATCAGCACGCCAAACAGCCTACATCCCGATGCAGTATTTCCCTGCATTTCAGAGGTCAGTGAACACCGTCATGCACAACAGAAACGAGCATCTCACAGAGTATGTGATGTTTGTCACAGTACTTCCAGTTGCAGTGGCGATGGTCTTGATGCGCAGGGCCTGGTCACTTGGACAATGACGTGGGCCATTGAAGCAAAATGTTTTCACGTTGAAGGATTGACGCTTACTTGTTGACAATTGTGTTTCCGGTAATCACGATGCCGTTAACTGTCACTCCCGAGTCGATAGATCCCTGTTCGAAATAGGTCACATTCGACGTAGCAGAATATCAGACTATACATACAACAGAGATTCCGTGGCCTCCTGTGCAAGTATTGCCTTTGAAGACAATATTGGACCCTCTGTTGATGGCGAGACAATCGTCCTGAGAGATTGTCAGTTAAAAGACAAGCGGGGCATATAATAAAGGAAAGCCTTGCTTGGTTGTGAATAGAGCTATTGTCCACAACAGTTGGGGTAAGGCAGGCGTAGAAGCAAGCAATGAGGCGCTCACCTGTTCTGAATGGTCAGATCAGTCGTGCTCGCATCAAAGCCGTCGGTGTTGTGACCTAGTTGTCGAAAATTAGGCCAAGTCATAATCCAGAGAATCAGCGACATACCAGCAGCTTTGCCTCCGCTCTTCGAGTTGGGCAGATCGCCTTGCGCTGACTTCGAATGAGACTAAAGACTATGCAAAAGGTGCGAAAGGAACTGACAGTTATCGATGGTAAGACCGGACATGACCAACGGTCCGGGGTTGGAGACGGAATATGTTCGAGCCGGAGAGTTGACAACCTTGACATTCTGTACAAAGTGTCAGCGACGAGACCTACTGCAAAAGCAGATGAGATTGACGGAGAAAGTCCCAGAAATTCTGATCCTAGGAGCAGGAGTCAGCCGTACACCTGCAAAAATACGGCACCCCATCGCGTAACAACGCACTTCATCATGGGAGCAGGTTTGACGACGCCGCCGTTCCCGCCAAGGCCGTCCTACAAAATTTGTGAGCGGGAATGTGAGCGAAGACGTAGCGTATCCACAACTCCGGACGCACCCAGTAGAACGGTCCTCCGCCATCGAATTTGTGGCCATTCCCGTTGACTTTGAAGCCCATTGTCAGTAAAGACATGTCATCTTGAGAACACACCAAGACAGCTCACAAGTAATGCCAGTCCCACTGATCACAGAAAGGAATGTCCATCAAAACAACGATGGTCCTGAAAGTTCAAAGTCGTTACCTGACCGTGAATAACGGGCCCGCCCAGCTCAAATTCCCAAAGAATATGTCACCATCTGGCAACAGGACACATTCAGCGTCTCAAAATAACGATAATGGAACGCGAGAAAGCTCAACTCATGTTCACCGTAGTCCCGAAAGCAGGGTCAAAGTGAGAGCCTGGCCACCAGGGACTGTAAAGCTGTTAATGTTCACCGTCGTGCACTGGACTGCCGCAGCGACGTCTGCATGGTAGCAAGCGTACGGATCAGTACGTATGAATAAGGCGATAGCTGTCTACGCACCGGCAAGCGAAGATATCGTCCCAGTGCAATCACTCCCTGCATGCACGCCTCCAACGCCCAACAGCGCCAAGACCCAAACAGAAGCCAGCATCGTTGCTTCAAGTTTTCAGTATTGCTAGAAATTGAATCCGAGTTACACATCCCAGTCCAGGCGTCCTTTTATATCCACAACCACGGAGCCAATCTATGAACGACCATGGAAAGTCAAACGATTTTGGACGCAGCCAGAAAGTTCCACAACGGCGGCCCGGTAGGTATGAAGTCATGCGAAAAGAAGCCGCGAGGGTAGAAGAGCCGCAATTCTCCGAAGCGAATCATTTGCTAGCACAAGAGTTGTTACCGTGAGTTTCTGACGAGAGATACGGTATCGCAGAACAATGTCGTTGTTCTCACTTCCCAGAAATGTGATCAGAACAGATCAGCAAGCTCTTTGTATACAGAGCAGGCCATAGCGAACTGCAGAGGTGGTCTTAGGCGTTGTTACGGCGAAGTTGGGACGACGGCTCTATTTTCAGCACGCAGAGCGCTCACGAGACTCGAGGAGCTAAAAATAAACCGGTACACTGGGCGGCAAGACGATTCCGCCTTTCCCGGCCTCAGCCGCTGCGCAACAAACTCGGAGAATGCAAGTCATGGTCAGTCGACGTGTGGACATTTAATATACAGTAACATCTAAAAAAATCGCAGAGAACAACAGGCATGTCTAAAAACAAATCTACTTGTCTTTTGTGCTGACCAGCAGCTTGCTCTAACAAGTAAAGTTTACAACGCATCAGGGGACAAGTCGCCCAATGTGTGAGTGTCAAAGGCGCTCGTAGCGCTGATGCTGATGGCAGACTTGGCATCGTCACCAAACTCTGAGCGGTACTCAAGCGTTTCCTGTTGAGAAAAGAGTTCCATACTCAAAAAGTCCGACAAAGAATGAACCACATGAATAACTTACGTCGAAATAGTGATGGACTTGAGCATGGACCCTTGGTGCTGGAAAGGTTGGTCAGCTGGCGTATCTTTAGCAAAACAACAAAGGAACCGACTTTTTGGTGTCCTGGGAAGACGGCAACTTACACCGCTTTGTAAAATATGATATGCGACCAAGCCCCGACCTGTCATATCAAGAATACGATCGCATCTATCGACCGTTGGATGGATGGACGGAGCCAAGCTTACCATCCAGTCTGGTGCGAAGCACCCAATCCGCGACCAGTATCAGCGTGGAAAAACTGTAAAAACAATGCTAAGAGCCCACATTCGCCGCTGTGAGGGAAGGTCACACACCTCATAGAACCAACAGAGTCACGAAAGTGCGGGTCATAGTCCAATTTTGCATTGCCTCCGTTAGTGGCACGCTTTCCTTCCGCATCGTGGCTAAAGATATGGATGATTCTGTGTTGGATCTCCTCTGCAACGGCGACGAGATTCATATAGTCCCGCTCCCAGTTGGACATTCTACCTGTTGGTGTCGGATCAGCACTAAACATTGCAGGTCAGCCATTCGCAATCTGACTTGTAAATCATCGCCATAATATTGGTAAAAGCGTTGAAGACTTTCGATCAACAAAAAGTTTGTGGCGAGCCCTGGCAACGGATGAGAAACCATCGATAACACATTAAAGAAAACTCGCACAAATTGGTCCTCGCCAGTTCGAATTGCCTCCAAACATACCAGAACGCGAGTCGCCTGGCCAATATCCGATCTCATACCGTTGGCCGTGGACATCCATGCCCCAAGGGTGATCCTTATGCAATTTGACAGGCTGCGCATGGTAGTCAGACAAAGGACAAAGAACACATGGCATTCAAGACTCGGCGATACTGACGATCTGATGCCATATGGCTGAAAAACTCTGCCTCGTCCAACATCTTTTCTAATATTCTCACAAGTCGGTCCTTGCTGCGAGATGCCAACAGCCGTCGTTCGCCTTCCCCCCGACTATGATCCAGTTGAACGTCAACCAAGAAAGACAAGATGGAACAAATCGAAGACGGCGCCTTACCTTTCA